>CM053587.1:290923889-290991346 GCA_028646515.1 Pseudochirops corinnae | reverse complement strand
TCCCAATTTTTCCTCCACTTCTCTCATTTGGTTTTCAAAATCCTTCTTAAGCTGATCTCTAGCTTTTAGGCAATCTTCATGTTTCTTGGAAGCTTTTGGTGTGGGAGTTCTGACTGTGTTGTCCTCCTCCCGTTCCCTGCTTTGATCCTTCTTTTCCCCAAAGAAGGAATCTGGAGTTTGATTGCTGTTCTTACTTTGCTTCCTATGCTTGCTCATGGTTGGCCAGTCACTGATTTTTTAGCTCTGTGGAACTCTGCTTCCAGAGGGGAAAGCTCTGTCCCAAATCACTGAGGTTTTCCCAGCTGCCGGCGCTTTTAGGAGGCTGCTGCAGCCTCCACCAGCTCTGGCTCACTGAAGATGCACCCCAGGACCACCACCCAAGACCACGATCAGGATCCAGGCCGCTTAACGCAAGAGCACTTGGCCTCTGAACAATTGCTTGGCCCCCCTGCAGTCTGCAGGCCAGGAGTTCTGAAGCAGCAATGTGGAGGCGGCTGCAGGGCCTCTGCTTCTGCCGCTTCCTTGCCCTGGAGGCGGTTTGGCTGGACCCGCTTATCTCTCCCAATTTTAGGCAAGTTCCACTGACCTTTCACTTAGTCCTTTTTTTCTTATGGCTTGATAATTCTGGATACTGCCACAGTTGCCGCAGATCTGCTCTCCCGAAGCTCCAGCTGCGGCTCCGCGCATCAGGCCGCCCCCAGGGCCAAGCCGCCGTTTCAGGCTGGGCTGGTTTCCGCTCCCAGCACTGAGATGGTCCCTCCTAGCTGAGCTACCTTCAGCAAAAAGTATATTTGTGTGCATTTTAGAGCTCTAGAATTTGTTTAGAATCATATTTTATGGGTATTTTGAGGTGACTATGTGGGAGCTGCGGTATCTTGCTGCTCTGCTCCTACGCCGCCATCTTGGCTCCGCCCCCAATGCTAGCTATTATTAATTGCTCCAGTCTCAAAAGTAAAAGGTAATCTTTTTCCTTACTGCTACCAGTGCTCCTATTTGGGCCCTTAAGTCTCTCACCATCTTAGAGACCTTACCTCTTCTTCCCAATTTCCACTGGTTCTTTCTCTCATTATTATTTGTTGAATCATTTTTTAGTCATGTCTGATTCTTTGTGACCCCATTTGGTGTTTTCTTTGGAAAGATACTAAAGTGTTTGCCATCTCCCTCTCTGGCTTATTTTACAGATGAGGAAACTGAGGCAAACAGGGTTGAATGACTTGCCCAGGGTCACACCACTAGTAGGTGTCTGAGGTCAAATTTGAATTCAGATCTTCCTCACTCCAGGCCTGGGATTCTGTCCACTGCACACATCACTTAGCTGCTGTATATTTATACTTAACAGTGCCTAGAACATAGTAGGGAGGGCCTTAATAAATTGTTTGTTGCTTGGGAATTCAAGGAGAATAGTTTTCTTTCTGGGCATCTGAGTAGTAGTACCAGGGAATTACTTTTTACTTGTGAGCTGAAAGCTTAGGGCTTTCGGTTATGCTGTGTGACTAGGGAATGGTCAACAGCCTGCCATCCTGTTCCCTGGTCTGCAGTGTGGCAGAGTGAGAGGTGGAACTGGGGCAAACTTTATTCATAAAAGGAAATTTAAGTTATAAATTGTGCCCCATTGCAGAAAATGTTCTAACCAGGTTCATCTTATTTATTTCCTCCTTTGTGTGTCAGAAGAATATCTATCTTTTACTCCCCAAGACATTGCCATTGGCTTTCCTCTCAAATAGTTGAAATACGTATTTTATTTTTTTTGTGGGGGGGGCAGCCTGTTTGTCTGCCAGGATAGTGCTCTGGAAAAGAAAAAAGCCCTTATAAGGAAAGGAAGAGATCAGATTTCCCAGAAGAGGGGTGGTTGTGGTTCATTCATTTCAGTCATATCCAACTCTTCCTGACCCCATTTAGGTTTTTCTTGACAGAAATACTGGAGAGGTTTTCCATTTTCTTTTTTGACTCATTTTACAGATGAGGAACTGAGGCAAACAGGCTTAAGTGACTTGCCCAGGGTCACACAGCTAGTAAGTATCTGAGGTCAGATTTGAATTCAGGCCTGGCCCTCCATCCACTGAGCTACCTAGCGTCCCAGAGGAGGAGAAAGAACTTATTGTAAAAGCAAGCATATGTAAAAGCATGCCTAAAATGTGTTAGCCTGACCTTCAGCAAGGAAGGAAACCAGTGTTTATTAAGCACCTACTTTGTGCCAGGCACTGCGCTGAGCACTTCAGAAACACTATCTCATTTCATCCTCACAACAACTTTGGTAGGCAGGTGCTTTTGTAGTCCCCATTTTATCCATGTGGAAACTGAAGGAGGCAGTAGTTTAGTGACTTGCCCAGGGTCATGCAGCTAGAACATACCATGTACCTGATTTGAACTCAGCTCTTCCAGCCTCCAGGCCCATTGCTCTATCCAGTGCACTTTCCAACTTCCTCACAGAAGCCCACTGGGCTTTCTGCAAGTGCCTGAAAATAACCTCAGTTCTTTCCTGGACTTTCCAAAGTTTGCTGCGAGTCAGGGCCTACATGGCAAGATTGATTGAGTTGTAGGCTATGAGAACTTTGTTTTTGAGTCTGGATTCTGATGTGGTCCATTCAGGTGCCTAGGGTCAGTAGGTGTATGGAGCCCATCACCCTTCATTGTGTATGAGTGACCTTTAGCTGGAAAAGGACCAGAATGGTTCAGGGCAGAACAGGGGCAGCCGGGAGAAGTCAGTTGATTCATGGGGATTGTGCTAGATGGAGGGAGCCTTTGTAACTAATAACTCTGTTTTCAAATAATATAGCGACTTGCCGGGTTTTTTATTTAGTTTATTTTTTATATGTATATATAATATGTTAAATAAAACGACATCAGTAAATGGATAGCATTTTTCATCATAATTCCTTCACAGTTGTCCCTGATCATTGTATGAGAATAACTGTCATTCTCAGCTGATCGTCTTACAATAAATATTGCTGTACCTCTGTACACAATATATTCACTTTGCATCAGTCCGTGCAAGATGGACTAGGCTTTTAACTGAGCTTTCTGCTAGCCCCCTACTTTGAGTCTGTCCAGTGCGGGTATTGTGTTTCTACTTACTGTCAAGATTACAATGAATATACTAGTGAATTCTCCCCCTAAGGCTCCTAGGCCCCATGCTCTGGCATTGTCTTTAGGCTGGAGGGAAGGAACGTAAGAGTCAAGGAGAGGTCCAATTCCCTGCCGCATGTCCACCACTAACTCCCCTCTGCTTTATTTCTCCACAGAGTGGGAATAGCTTCCATGTTTTTGACCAAGGCCAGTTTGCCAAGGAGGTGCTGCCAAAGTACTTCAAGCACAACAACATGGCCAGCTTCGTTCGGCAACTCAATATGTGTGAGTAATGCTGGGGGTGGGTAAGGCCAGGTTCCAGGACAGCAGACCTGTCCCCTTCTATTGTCCTAGGAGCGACAACCAGGCCAGAGGGACAGAGCCGGGCACCATGGAATACCAGGGTGCTGGAGATTACAGTCTCCTTGGGGATGAGACTAACATGGCATGGTGAAGCAGAAAAGGCTGAACAGAGAGCCTGGACTCTTTGGCTTCCAGTTCTGGCCCTGCTCCCACCGGCAGGCTGTCTATAGAATGCTGAGTGACATTCTGAACTTCTCTGGACTGGGGCTTCTCTATCAAAGGAAAGACTCACCTGGGTGATTTCTCAGGTCACCTCCAGTACTACAATGATTCTGGCAGCAGTCTCTAACATTAAGTACTGGTTCTCCAGCACTTGATTTCAGGGGTCCTGCAGTTTTTTGCTGATTTGGGTACCCCCTTCACAGCAACTCACATCCATCCAGGTTTTCTCAGCAATGCATAGACCCTCCATTCAGGGCCAGCATAGCATCAGCTAGTCAGAGGCCTTCCTCTAGATTACATTTTGTGAAGACCAGTGGAACATTTGTCTTGTGCCAGCAGTCATCTCTTGCTCTTGCCAGACAGGTGGCCTGGCTCCTTTGAGCACACATCTCCTTAAAGATAGACTGACCACTAAACTGCCTGTCGTAGGCTAGATAGAAGGCATTTTTCATCCATTTAGTTTTTCCTAAATTTACTAAGCCAGTCTTTTTTAAGTTCGTGGCTCTTATTGAGGAAACCCCAGTGTGTTTTCTCTAGGACTTGATGCAGTCGGCACATCATCCATAAACTGGACTTTCTAAAAGTCCTTACTGTCTATAGAACAAATATCTCTTCCATATCTTCAGTGACAGCATTAAACGCTTATGAAAAGAATCCATCTCCCTGTTTTATGCCTCCATTGATGTTGATAATCAGAGAAATATTTTTCAGTAAATCTTGTGTGATCTTAACATATGCATGAGAAGGTCCTTGTTGAAGGAGAGCTTTAAGGCCATATTTGGATCTTACCATGCCCAAGGCTTTGGTGGGATTTTTTAGTCTTTTTGTATTCCCTGCATCTTTTTCATTGGTAACTGTTGTTGTCTCAGTTGCTTTCAGGGAATATTAAAATCATATCTGATTTATTTTATCATCCTTTCGTTTAGCAGCCAGGAGTGGGGAATCTTTGGCCTTGGCCTCAAGCCCACATGTGGCCCTTTGACTCAATGTGGCTAGGTCCTCAAATGTGGCCCTTTGACTCAGTCTAGACTTTGCAGAACAAATCCACTTAATAAAAGGATTTATTCTATAAAACTTGAACTCAGTCAAAAGGCCACACCTCCAAGGACCTGGAAGGCCACATATGGCCTCGAGGTTGCAGGTTCCCTACCCCTGCCTCTCTTAAGATTTCTTATAAATGTATCCCTAAACTGCAGGGTAAACAGGCTGCTTACCTCCTGATAGAGAGGTGGTAGAGTGAGTGAGTGAGTGAGTGAGTGAGTGAGTGTGTGTGTGTGTGTGTGTGTCTTGCTGTTTCAGTTGGGGGAGGAGATTAGGAGGGAAAGAATGAGGATTTAAAAATAAAAATTTAATTTGATACTTTAGGCTTTCAAGTTTATATGACTCCCCAACCCAAATAGAATGTAAGCTCCTTGAAGTCAGGGATTGCTTTGCTTTTATATTTGTGTCCCTGTGGCGTTTAATAATACTGGTCAAATTGTTCCTGAATATAGGTGGGGTAATGGCTAGAGAACTAGCTGGGGAGTTAAGAACACCTAGGTTCATATCCTGGATCTGATACGGATTACTTATGTGACCCTAGAGAAGTAATTTAACCTTTTTGTCCCCAAAGTATAAGTTGCAGCAAAACTGCTCATTTGCATCGGTAGAGGATTTGTTGTTGTTTGAGGGGAGAAGAGACAAGCACAGGAAATTTCCTAGTCTCCCAGTGAGGAAACTTTCTCTACCACGCATATTGCTCTGTTGGGGGTGGTGGGTTTGTGTGTGTGTGGAATAAATAGGCTTAAAGAATTTCCTAGGCACTGAAAGGTTACATGGTGATAGTATATGTTTAACTCTCTCCAGCTCTCCAAAATAAAAAAGTACAGACAACACACTTTTGAGTCTGCATTATTTCCATTTTCTCCATCACTTTATTAAGTCTGACAATCAATAAAACAATAAATAAAAAAAAAGTTTATATGGCATCCAGCATGGATTTCTTTGGTGTATACCTGTTTTAATCCTGACACTCTTCCTTACTTTACTTTTCTTTCTTTCCTTCATTCTCTTTTTTTGGGGAGATGGGAGTGGGGCAGAGGAAACTGGATTGTCCCTATTTTTTCCAGCCTGGTATTGCAGTAGCCACTCAAGGGCCAGGTCCCAATAGTTGTGAACTTAAAAGTTATAGCCTGCTTCTATTTTCTCACCTGGGCCAGTTTGTCCATCCTTAGACAACCTAGCAACCTTCGTTCCATGGGGATTCACCATATTGGGTTCAGATTTAATACTGACACCTGTTTGGCTTTAGGCCTGCTACAGCCTCGAATTCCCAAACTCAAGCAATTCATCAACCTCAGCCTCGTCAGCAGACGGGCCCAGCTAGACCTCACCTTGCTAAAACCATTTCTAATTCATAACACTGAAGATTGAAGTGTTAGGTTCCAAATGTGATGGTTCTTCTGTCACTGGTTATGAAAATAGATCAGTTTAAAAATTTTGACTAATTTGTTTAATTTTGTCTTTTGCGCTTCTGCCAGTTTTATCTATTAATGTTCTTGGATGATATGACTCATTTGGTTTTCAAGCCAAATTTTGTGTGGACTTGTTTTTACTTTCACCATTTTATAAAAAGATATTGCTTGTAATCTACCATTCTCCTCCATCATAGTTTCCTAGTAACTTTGTATTCTGAATTGGTGTTGCCTTTGACTAGAACATCTCTCTGCTTGACAATGAGATCGAGCCTTTACTGGTTAAAGCAGTTTCAGGCTGTTTTGTGCCACCTCCTTGTGGCAGCTGTTTGACTTTGGTTAAATTCTAATAGAAAACAGTGATGCTCCTCAAGGGTTTGCCTTCCATTTTTCTCTATATGGCATCAGAATTATTTGAACAGACCAAGTCGAAGCTCCCAGTGTCATCTTTTCATCTTTGACCTTTCTTCTGATTTATTGATTTTGACCTCTGATGTACCTCATCAGTGTTCTGACTGTAAGAGTTTATTCTCATTGATTCCCATATTACTAACCAGTTGTTTACTGTTTAAGTTTTAGTCAGTTTTTTTTTTTTGCAATGTTTGATGCTCACCCTGTCCAACAGCTTCTGACTTTAGTTTAAAATAAAATATTCATGATGTGTAAACATGAAACTTCCAATTAGTCTATAAATCTTTGGCTGTTTTTGTTTCTTAAACCTGAACTGTGTTTTCTAACACGTTTTTTTATTGTTCTTTTCCTTATTTAGCCTGAAGGATCAACTGATCAATAGTTCATATTAAAGAGGGCTAGAAGTGACTACATGAAAGAGAGACAAGGCTAGAGGTGTTTTTTAAAAGGATATTCAAGATCAACTAGAAATTAGCAGTTCTATGACCCCATTCTCATCAGCCCCAGAGTGACAGTCCAGTTTATCACAGCTGGCCCAACCTAAATCAGTCGTCTTCACTCCTAGAGTGTGCTACAAGTCCACTTATCCAAAGAGTATAATGTTAAGTAAAATATCACCTTATCACTGAACCAGGCTGCCCACCCTTCTGTGGTGATGGAGGGGAAGAGCTGGAAGGAAAATACTAGCATCTTGGGTTGGGACTTTTATCTTTGTCTTATGTTGTGATATTCTCCCCAATTTAGCCTTGAATAGCTTTACTTTAAGGAGCAGGTGACATCAGGGGACTGAAACACAAGCACAATAGATATAGTGATATTCTCTTTAGTGGGAAAAAGGAAGTACAGCAAGACCCATGAGGAATGGTACATTCCTGCCCATTTAAGTGGCATCTGTCTGCAGACGAGTAATTCAACTGTTTTCCTCTAACGTCACATTGAAGACACTGAACAGAAAACAAGGTTGCCTTCAGAAGAGCTTGTCAAGTTCTTAGAATTACTCTGTAAACATATTGGCACAAACTGCAAGTATCTTTGTTATGATCTTTTTGCTCCAGCTCATTATGAGGACAAGATATGACAACTAGGTGTCCCATGTCTTGTTTTCTGTTGTCTTTGGGTACATAACAAAATCAACTCTTTTGCTCCCCAGACAGACTCTTTGAGCTAATCTTCCATTTGACTGCAGCTTCCTTTTGTTTTTTGTTTATTACAGAGAACATATGTATCGGTGTGGTTGTCCTCTTTGTGTCAAATCAGTAGTTAGTAGACAAATAGAATAGAATACTTGGCAGTTATGTTTATAAAGTCTGGAAACTAGAAGTGAAAGTACCTTCTGCCCACTTCTCAGCCACCATTGCTGTAGAAGCAGAGAGGGATGGAATAGAACTGGGGACCAGTTTTTATTTTTGTTTCCTATGTGCCATAGTCAAAGAATTCATCATTTAGCCTCCAACCTACTCCATTCTTAGTTTAGTTAATCCTTGAGCAGCAGTCTTTTGCCAGGGCCTTATATAAGCTAAGCCTTTCCAGAATGATAGGACTTACTAGAGTCAGAGCTTACATAGCCTTCAAAGACTCAGGGTCACCTTTACACCACAGTGAAGCATTTATAAAACATAAGTGTTAATAAAACTAATGGTGCAGTGGTGCCTCCTTCCGTATCACTATCGAGGGAGGGCTTTTATGAAATGCCTCAAGTACTGAGGGGTCTTGCCCCAGTTTCTCATTCTTGCCTAGAGACGTAGAAGATATGGCATGGGAAAGAATGTGTAGGTGCCTCTGACCTTTGTTTCTGTTCCCTCTTTATAATACAGATGGTTTTCGGAAGGTTGTCCACATTGAACAAGGTGGCCTGGTGAAGCCAGAGAAAGATGACACAGAGTTTCAGCACCCATACTTTATCCGGGGCCAGGAGCAGCTCCTAGAGAACATCAAGAGGAAAGTGACCAGTGTGAGTCCCTGTCCCTCCCATTCTCCCTGGGCTCCTGCAGCCCATGACAGCATGGGCAGACATACCCTGCTATGCCCTTTGGTGGGCTGTGGCCACTTTGCTACAGCCTCTTTATTTCTCAGGACAAAGACTCTTTGCGATAGCCCTGAGGTAGTGTGCAGACTAAGGCAGAGGGCCTCTTCTTCCCTCCTTTTCTGTGTGTTGAGCTAGGCCACCTCTGAGGAGCTTTCCTTCCCCAAAGTGATTCTGAATTACACCAGATCCTGAGTTAGGATTGGGGTTCCTGGGTTGTGGTACAGAAGTGGTACCTGAGTTGTGGTGGGGAAGTGGTACCTAGGCTCCCTCCCTACACTCTCTCTTCAGCCCACCTACATGTATGAGTAAAAGCAGGTCAGAATCAGGTGCTCTGCAGTGTCGTGAGTGGGAGGCAGCCCATTAGAGCATACTATTCTATTCTACCCTATAGCCAGAAAAGCATTTCCAGCTCCCGCTAAAAATGGAGAAGGTATCCAGGCTAGCTTAGGGCTTTGGAAAAGCCCCAAGGACCCCAAACCCCATGCAGTCTCCCTTCTCCATATTGCTTGAGGCCACATACACAAGGAAGCTGCCATTTCAGAGCTAGAACCGGTTAATTTAAAGTCAACAACTCCTTGCACACTCCCTATTAGCTAAGTGGTCAGATTGCTCTAGCCCCAGGGTACTTGAAAATGAAATGCCTCTATGGTTATGAGTGTATGTTTCTCTGTGTATACATGCATAACCAGCCTGGTCATTCCCCGTCTTCCTTTCTCTGCTGTGAGTTGGAGGGTCACCATAGGTACCGTGGGAAAAAAACCATAAAATCCAAAAGGCTTTGCTGTCCCCATCTCCTGAACACTGGTTTTCAGACCTGCTTCAGATTCACAGGGCTAATTCCTGGTTATTGTGGGTCCTAAAGCAGACCAAGATTGGATGAAGGACCTCACTGACTCAATCCATCTTCTCCTGCCCTCAGGTCTCCACTATAAAACATGAGGATATAAAGGTCCGACAGGACAATGTCACCAAGCTGCTAACAGATGTTCAGATGATGAAGGGCAAACAGGAGAGTATGGACTCAAAGCTCATGGCCATGAAACAGTACGTATCTATGAAAGGGAGGGAGGGGAACAGAGAGGGAGATGGGTGGCACATTGCCGCCTGCTTGGGGATCATAAGTACATGGCCAGTATTCCTGCCTTTGGTGAGGGGTGGGGGGTTAGTGAGCCATTTGGAATAGGGTTAGATTCATTCTTCTGTCCCTCCTCCTCTCCCCACCTCCACCCTGAGAGCCTGCCATTGACCTGACAAAGTGACTGAAAGACCAAGTGCTCAGGCCACACGCAGTACCTTAGTGAGTCAACCTGCCACTGTCTTCCATGTATTTGGGGAAGCAATCTAAGAGGCAAACAGCACCTCCCCTTCTCATCCTGGAGCCAGTTCTCATTCTTCACTCTCTGTTCAGCCACCCCAGCACCACGGTGTTGGACTTTATCCTGTCCTTATTGTCTCTCTGGCTGAGTCCAGTGTAGAATTTTCAGGAATGACCCTGCTTTGTGTTTGATTCCCTGATTGAAAAGTTGTTTCTTAGGAGAGCCCTTCTTCCCCTTTAGTCTTTCTAGACTCTCTATCCTGTTCAAAGCCGCTTGGCTCTGAAGGTATGGGGAAAGCTTAGAAGAGTCAGAGCAGGGTCCTGGCTGCCAAACTGAAGGGTCAGAAGATCATAGATTAAAAGTTAAAAGGAATTTTAAAGGTCAGTCAGCCCTGTTCCTTCTCATCTTAGGTATGGATGAAAAAGAGAAGCCTCAATGAGCCGGTTCTCCTTTATCCTGGGACTTCTTCTGTCATAGTTTTCAGGGCCTAGGGGCATAGTTGGTACCCAGATTCACATCCCTGACCATCATCTCTCTGTAGACAAGAATCTTCTCTGTAGAGTGATCAGCCAAGATTTTTTTAAGCTTCCTTTTGTGGCCTCAGAGATAGCCACTCCATCAGGAACAAAAAAGCAACAGTACCCGGAGGGACCTGCAGCCTATCAGATAGGGACTTTGGAAAAGGAATGGGCCACCCACATCTGCTGTCTGCCTTCATGAAAGGAGACAAGCAAAGCCCTGGACATGTGAATAACAGGAACAGCTTCCCTTCTTTCCAGAAAAGAAAATCTGTTGGTTTTGGTAGCCGGTTATTTGTCATTTCTCTGAAATATGAGTCAGTGTTCTAAAATGCCCCTAGTGCCTAGAGCCCTTATATGTGTGGAGCAAGATTTGCTCCTTGGGGCAAGCAACTGGAAACAGCTGTTACCACCTTAATTCTTCCAACTCAGAAAGGAAGGTACACTCTGCTGCTATCAGTCTCCTGGGGTGACCTACTAGCTAGGGAGAGCTCTACCAAGCTCATCCTTGAGGCTTGTTCTCTGTCTCATTGGGACATGGTCCAGCTGCTTTTGGAATTGCTAACAAGAGTCCTGTGTTCTCAAGGTCCTCTATAAGTCTTCGGTGTATGTTTCAAGTTTTATCCCTCTACTTTATCTACATTCTGTGCCCCAGCCACATGGAATGAAACATATTTGGCTCTTTTCTGCCCCCACTTCTGTTCATTTTGCTGCCAGTGACTGGAGTACCCTCTTGTTTCTATCATTTGAAGTATCTTCCCTTCAAGGGCCAACTCAAATACTACCTCCTTCATATCTGCCAATGAAAAGTGACCAACATAATGTGTTGACCATACTTTATAATTATTTGTGTATGTTTCATGTCCTCTCCCCCTTCCCCTTTATGAGCTCCCTAAGGGCCAGGGCCTGGACTTGTTCGTTTTTGTATGAACAGGATGTATTTCAGAACAGGGTCTTTGCAGATAACAAGCGTCAATACGTGTTTGTAGATTGAATGACAGTGATATTTTTGGAAGATGAGTCTGGCAGAATGCTAGATGGCTCAGAGGGGGGACAAAAGAGAGCCTAATACTACTTCATTGAGGCTTTTGCAGTAGGGATGTGGCAGTCATTCTACAGTCATTTATTAAACACTTATATGTTCCAGGCACTGTGTTGGGAATACAAAGAAAGGCAAAAAACAATTCCTGCCCTCAATGAACTCACGTTTTGATGGGGGGGACATCATGCAGACAGCATCGTACATACAAGCCCTACACTGGGGAAATTGGAGGTCCTCTTAGGAAGAGAACACTGGGCAAGGATGCAAGAGGCTGACATTTTAGTCTAGGCTCTGCCACTGACTGGGTCTGTGACTTTTCACAGGTTGCTTTTCCTCTCTAGGTGTGTTTTTTTATTGCTCATATGAAAGTATTACACTAAGTAGTTACTTCCTTTTTTGATCAGAACTTTGCTTTCTTATCCTTCAAGGCTCTTTCAAGATTGGGCTTAAATCCTATCTTCTGTAGAGGATCTTTCCCAGCACCTCCACTGCTAGTGCTTTCCTTTAGACTAGTGGTATCTTCTTGTAGATGTAGTTTTTTGCGTATTGTCTCCCTCATTTGCAACTTAGCTTCCTCAGTATAGGGACTGTGTTTTTGCCTTTCTCTAAGTCCAGAGTTTAGCCTAATGACTTGTTAACTAACTGTTCTCCCTCCCCTCCTCTCCAGAAACTTGTGCTCGCAGCTCCCCCTGACAGGTTGGAAGAAGCCTGTTGGAGACTCCACTCTCTCCATTTATTGGTTCTCCTCCCTCCCCAGCTCCCAGTCTCTGTTACAATAGAAGTGGAGAATGGTGAAGCAAAGGCCTCACATGCCCTATCTGCCCTGTCTAAGGAAGAGCCCTTAGGTAACCAAGGCATCCATTGCCCATCCTTAAGACTAAGAACTGACCTGTGTGCCAGTTACCTCAGCCTTTCTGCCACTTGCCCTTTGGTAGCCACTGCTACCAGCCATATCATGACCAGTTACATAGCAAAGTAGGGATCATGCAAGACAAGACAAGTCACTTAACCTCTGCCTCAGTTTCTTCATCTATAAAATGAGAATAATAATAGCACCTACTTCACAGTTGTGAGGATCAAATGAGAGAATACAGGTAATTTACTTTGCTAACCTTTTAAAATATTCTATAAATGTTAGCTGTTATTACATCAAACATCTGACCACAGCTTTCAGAGCTTATGCCTTCCTCCTCCTCTCTCAAACCAGGTTGACCTCCCCAGGCCCCACATGCTATTTTTCCTTTGCTGTGTGTTTCTAAGCTTCTTTTTTTTTTTCCTTTATTGTTATTCCATTGCTGTAGGTCTCAGATTGGACCATCTGTCCCCATGAGTACCATATACCCCCTACAGAGAGGCCTCATGTAGCCTATTCCAGAGAATAGCTGTGTCCTGGAGAACTAAGGAAGGTGCAACACTGTCCAGCTATTAAGACAACATGTTTCCCCTAAAACCCAACTATTGGGAGCATGAAATTCACATAGGGAAGTTTCCCCTCAGATCTGGTTTTTTGAGCTTAGACCATAATCTGATAGCTCTCTCCATTACTATAAATTTCCTCGGCCCATATAACTTACACAGATTTGTACTTCCTAGAATGTTGCTTCACCTTCTTTAGCCTTTGACATATGTGCTCTCTCTCCCTCTCTCCGTAATAGCCACATGTCTTTCAATTCCCCCACTGCGCTACAAGGACCAAAAAAGTCTCCCACACCCCTGTGGAATTTTCTTATATAGTCTTCAAGCCAGGCAGCCCTTGTCAGTTCCCTAAATGAAATTTTCCCCAGCCCAGTGGCCCTTGATTTCATCTGCTGTCCATTGAGTCCTAGGAGGCAAGCTCCAGGCATACTCATAAGTAATGAGAAATATAAACAAGAGCCCTCACACCTTCACCCATATACCAGGGACATGCCTTTTATCACCTTCTCCCCAGCCCAAGGATAGTAATTTTCTATCACACATGCATTTGCAGCTTAATAGGAAACTTCTTGGTATTTCACAGTCCCCCCCACAAGCACTCATATGAGATTCAGCTAAAAAACAGACCATACTATTTAATGTCCTTACTCCCAACCCACAGATGTAACTTGTAGTGGGACCAGGGCGTTTTCCCCCAGCGTTATGGATTTGTTCTCAATCAGGGGCTTCACCTCTTGGCTCTTGATTTCCAAAGGAAATTATCTCAAAACATCCTGTCATCTACTCAGGCCTTACAGACCTACTACAACCTCTACAGTTGACCCTTAAAGAGAGAGTAAGGAAAGTTGGTTCCTTCAGACTATTAGTCTTGGGGCCAGACCCTCTAACTTTCCTGGCCTTACTAGGCTTAAGTTACAGCTAAAAGAACCTAGAGGTAGATATCATAAAGGTTCTGAATTTTCTCATGTCATAGTTTTAAGGTCTGTAAGGAGTTTCATGTCCATATGAATTGAGGCATAGTCCTGCCTGGACATAAGGTAATGGATTAAATCATCTCCAAGGCCCCTTCCTCTGTCCATGATGATGGTTTTGTAAGACATAAAGGTCCCCAACCTCCCTTCACTCCCCCAAAATATTCCATTAAAGCTCTAGAAATTCACAAGTAGGAACATCAATAAAGAAAACCAAAGAAAAATGACTATAAACTCCACCAGTCCAGAACTACACAAGAAGACAGCCAGAAATCTGTTTTGAACGGAATCAGGGGTAGGTAGGATACACAGTGTGTAAGCATCCTGGACACACAGCAGGAGACAGTGCCAGACCAGCGCCTGGGATCGGGAGGTCTGCTCAGTAGATAACGTGGTTGGAACTTGTCAGGATCAAAGCAAAGAATAGTGTCAGCTGGGGGAGGGGGGCGGGGAGGTCCTGCTGAAACCTCAGCCAAGCCACCAAGAGACCGAGTCCAAACCCAGAAATAACTATAGAGGGCAGGGCTTAGTCTTAGCAACCAAGCAAGGATTGCCCATACTGTGCCAAAGGAATAATAACAGCCCTCAGCATTTATTATAGCACTTTAAGATTTGTAAAGCACTTTACATGTATTCTCTCATTTGATCCTCAAAAATCCTGTGAGATAGGTTCTTTACAAATGAGCAAACAGTCTGACAAAGGTTGATTTGCCCAAGGTCAGACAGCTTTTGAGTATCTGAGATAGGATTTAAACTCAAGTCTTCCCAACTCCAGGTCTATTGGACCACTTTAGTGCAGGAGGGAGCAGAATCTGACCCAACCAAAAGGCCCTAATCCAGAAACTGAGGCTGGAGAGAAGTGTGCCCAGAAGAAAATACACAATCAAGAAATAGTCTGGATGGAGAGTAATTCCACAGCAAAGTCAAGTAGAGCCTTAGAGAAAACAATGATCTGACCACCAGGACAAGAAGAACACCTAATAGTAAGAAGTAAAGTGAAAGAGAAAAAATGTAATGTTAAATGAAATGAGAGCTAGGGTAAAGAGAATGGGAAAGAAAACAGATAGTCTAGGACTAAACTGAAAATGGTGAATTTTATCCAAAATTGAACTCCCCGAAGACAGAGTGAGCCATACAGAAAGCAGCAACTTACATAACAACAAGAAATATGAAAATGCAAAAGCCAAGGATTAACTGGGGGGGAGAGGGAGTGCAGAAAATGTGAAAAGTCTAATCAAAAACAACCAGTGTGGAAAATAGGTCAAAGGAGGATAATCTAAGAATTGACATATTAACTGGACATCATGACTTTAAAAAAAAAAAAAAACAGCACCAAAATGAAAACTGTGTTCCCAAGAACATCTTATCAAAAATCCAGAATTCCACATCAAAGAAAAAAACACTGAAAGCAGCCAAAATGAATGAGTTCAAAGACCAAGGAACCACAGTAAGGAACAAAAAGTCTTGGCAGTTTCTTCTGCCAAGAAGATCATGGAGTATGATATTTCAAAAAAAAAAAGATAAAAGGCTTGCAACCAAAGATAATAGTATGCATATAGCACTTAAAGGTTTGTAAAGAGCTTTACAAATATTTTATCTTTACATTAACTCTGGGAGGTAGATGCTATTATGTCTGTTTTATAGATGAGGAAACTGAGGCAGACAGGTTATTATTTAACCAGGATAACAGCTCCTAAACAGCAAAAACTAGATTTGAACTCAAATGTTACTGATTCCAATCCAGTGCTTTATTCTCTGCACCACCAAAAATTTACTCTGCAAAACTGAAAATAGTCCTTGACAGGGGTGGGGGGTGGGGGGGGATGGATCTTTAGTAGAATTGAGAACTTTCAAACATTCTTGACTTAAAGAGCTGAGTAGAAGCTTTGAAATGCAGAGTTATCAAGGAAAAATTAGAAAGGTAACAGATTTGAGCATTTGGAAGAGCCTGTACTGTGATAAAATACTGACTGGAATGCAGACCAAATGTCCCTTCAGAACTCTGATACCTTCAAGGATCTTAGAGATAAACAGAGGAACTGGGGCTGGTTTTTTTCTGCTTTGATAGTTTTAAGAGAAAAAAGAAAAGGATGGGAAAAGGAAATATATTAGGGAAGAAAGAAAGGGGAGGGGGAGGGAATGGAAACTTACTATCTTCACATAATAAGAGTTCAGGAGCTGAAGAGTATACAAACATGGAGTAAGAAGGTAAGAGAAATATACAGCACACCCTAGTTTCATTCAAACTAGACAAAGCAGAGTTAAGCACATGCATGCACGAAGTTTGGTGTGAAAATACATTAAACTCACAATGAAACAGACTTTGAAGAAGGTAGAGGGAGATTTAAGGGGAATGATAATATTGGTAATGGATTAATCATGAGTAAAACAAGCTCCAGTATCAGAAGGTGAAACATAAAGAGATAATAAAATAATAGTTAACACATAATACTTTTTACTATGTGCCAGGCACTGTGCTAAGTACTTTATAGTTATTTCATTTGATCTTCACAACCATCCTGTGGATTTAGGTGCTTATTAGCAGCATTTTACAGATGAGGAAACTGAGGCAAAGAGAGGTAAAGTGACTTGCCTGGGGTCACATAGCTAGTAAGTGTCAGGGGCAGGTTTTGAACTCAGCTCTTTCTGACTCCAAGGTTAGCACTCTGTCCACTGTGCCACCTAGATGCCATTGAAAGAAAGAAAAAAGTAAAAATCTATGATCAGGTACAAGGGGACAGGAAGAGAAGAGGAACAGTATAGTGGAAACATGACTCTTTTACCTACTTTTTTGTACAGAGAGATGAAGGAGACAGGGAAAAGTAATAGATGATAGGTAGGATAGAGGAATATGTATCATCAGTAGTCGTTAACTGAACGTTAATGGGATAAACTTACCCATAAAACAGAAGAGGTTTGGCAGGATGGTTTAAAAAAGCAGAATCTGACAGAATGTATACAAGAAATACCCCTGAAACATAAAGAGTTACATAGTTAAAATAAAGTACTGGAACAAAAGCTATTATGCTTCAGGTGAACTCAAAATAGGAGGGTGGAGAAATCATCTTACACAAAGTAGCAAGGAAACTACCCCCATGCTTAAAGATTCCATAGATAGCAAATCAATAGCAACACTAAATATACATGTATGAAATTGCATCTAAAGGAAAAGGTAATCTGAGTATAGGAAGAAATAAACAGTAAACCTCAAATTCAGTATACCACCTTTAGACCTAAGCAGATCTAATAAATTTAAACAACTTAATAGAATCTTAGAAAAGTTAGAAATTATCTCTGACCAGTATTGAATGGGAACAAAAAGGATTATACATATTTCTCCACTAAACAGTCCACCTTTAAGATAATTGACTATATATTGGCACAATACCTCGCTAACAAATGCAGAAATGATAAGATACGTCCTTTACTCAAAACAATGCAATAAAAGTAGTTGAGTAAAGGCCTTTAAAGAAAACATTAAAAGTTAATTGGAGACTAATCCTAAAGAATTAGTGTATCAGATAACAAATGGAAACAAAGGAAAAATTTGTCAAAGAAAATAGAAATAAGACAACATAGAAAAACTTGTGAGATGCATTTAAAGCATGCCTTTAAGGGATAATAGGTATCTTTAAATGTTTTATAAGCCAGAAAGAAAAGAAAAAGATCACTGAATAGAGCATGCAACTAAAAATTAAAAAAAAAAACTGGAAAAACAAACCAGAAAAACCCAACTTAACACTAAATTGGAAATTCTGAAAACCGAATAAAATATTGACAAATTTGAAAGCAAAAATTCCATTTAATTGATGAGGCTAGTAATTTTTTATACCATATCCCCACAAAAAAGGGGTTTTATATGAAACTGAATATTATTTCATTCCACTTGCCTTTTTTAAAAAGTCTGTATATCCTTCTAACTTCTGTTTTCCTCTGCACTTTTAAAAATGTTCCAGTGGCCTTCTACTTTTTTCTTCTATATCACCATCATTATCATACTCCTCTTTAAAAATAGAAAGGGAGGAATCCCTACTTAGAAAAAAGTCAAGAAAAGCATGTCTAGTCAGTCAATAAATATTTATTAAGTACCTGCTGTGTGCCAGGCATTGTACTAAGCACTGGGGGTACAAAGAACCCCCCCCCCCCAAAAAAAAAACGCCTAAACTGCTCTCAAGGAGATTACAGTCTAATGGAGTTAAACAGCATGCAAGTAACCGTACAAACAAGATATAAGCAGAATAAATTAGTGATAATGTCCAAAAGAAAACACTAGCTTTAAGGAATATCAAGAAAGGCTTCTTGTAGAAGGTGAGATTTTAGCTGAAACTTAAAGAAAGCCTGGGAAGGCAGTGATGAGGAGGGAAAGAATTCTAGACTTGGGGAAGGGCAGCCAGTAAAAATTCCAAATAGGAGGGGATGGAGTGTCTGGTTCGGGGAACATCAAAAAGGCCAAGTCACTGGACTGACTGACTACTCCATGGAACAGAATGCTCCCAGGCCAGGTTCCCTCTGGTAGGCACAGCACACCACACCACTTTCCAGCTTCCTTTTGTATGTTATCTTCACCTTTTAGATTGTAAGCTCCTTGAGGGCAGGAACTGTCTTTCTTATTTGTTTCCCCAGCGTTTAATACAGTGCCTGGCATGTAGTAAGCACTTAATAAATGTTGAATTTAATTCAGTTAGGAAGAAAAATTCAAGTCCAGGCTCAGACACTTAGTTATTTTGTGATCCTTGACAAGTCAACCTCTTTCAGCCCATTTGTAAAATGGGAATAATAATAGCACCTATTTCTCAGGGTTGTTGTGAGGACCAAATGAGATAATATTTGTAAAGCACTTTGCCAACCTTAAAGTGCTGTGTAAATGATTACTAGTTTTATTAGATGTGGGGTAAAAGTAAACAATAGAGGTTGATATATAGATTGCAAGTCTTGTGACTGGGAGAAGTGAAATTGAGGGTTTGGGGGAACTAGAGTATATTTATGAAGTATGCTAGGAGAAGCAACCAGTTATGTCTCAGGGAGATTACTTTGTATCTTGTATGTAATTTGAACAAAACATTTTTAACTTGGAGGATTCATATAATGAGCCCCCTCCCTTCCCGTACTTAATGATTTCCATGTGCCTGTCAGTCTTCTCTTTTCCAGCTGCACATCCCAACTCACATGGCATAGTGTCCACTTCTCAGTTCTCTCACCATGCTGATTACTTTCCTCTGGACATGTTTCAGGAAATATTGATTCTTCCAAAGGGAAGAGGATGGGGGAGAATATAGGCCCCTTTCTTGGAGCATTCAAGTGAAAAAGTGGGACTTTAGTTATTTCCCAGAGAACACACAGACACACACACACACACACACGAAAAACAAATGCATAGCATTAATCTTCTAAGAATGCCTTTCTTTTCTATATTTAACCCCCATCCTTGTTTGCCTTCATTCTCCACGTGGTGGTTCCGTCTGATCTGACCACCCATGCTGAGTCAGATTCCTTCATACTCTGTTGTTTCTCTTTCTGATCCCAAAGCATAGGCATATGCATGCTCAGATACACACAAGTACTCCCAGATGCTGATTTAAAGGCACATTGGCAGTTTGACAACCCACAGTGCTAGAATCCTGGCAGGGCTGTGTAGTCCTGACATCATGAGTTTTTTATTTCCGTTGTTTGGAGGCTATGGAAAGTAGGTGAAGAGCTAGACTGTGACCAGCCCCCCAGCTCAGAGTCTGAGACCAACAGTATCAAGTGGTCACTGCCTCTTCTTCATTCTATCATGAGCTACCAAGAGTTAGTAGAGGAATGAGAAAGGATTCCCCTTTCCTGTACTCACAGAACGCAATCCATATGCATGAGGCGTGAGGGAAATACATTCTAGAAGCCCTACTTTCCCCCAGACACCCAAGTCCTTTATGTGTCTTGAGAAGGTAACTTAGTTTTCCCCCCCAAACAGTGCCTTAACTGAGGAATCTTTTGCTTCAAGTCACAGGGTACCATTTTTCTGGGCTTAGAACCCTGACCTGTGGCAGAATTGGATGGAAGCCACGGTCTCCTAAGAAAATTTTGGTTCTCCAACCCCCATCCCCAACCTAGCTGAACCTATTCTGCCCAATGGGAAGCACCTTTTCTAGTACTGTTGGGCCTTCCCTTTATAATGACCAAGTGGGGCTTGGCCTAGGACTTATTGTTAGCCAATCAATGAGAGCCAGAGGGATTTGGGTTTAAGGCATGGTCCTTAAGAAAGAAATCTAGCTGTAAACCTCAAGATGTCTTGTGAGGTATTGGTGATCAAAATTTACATTCATTTAAGCAGATCACCCTATATGGATGGAGGGAAGGGAAGGGAAAGACAAAGACACCCCCCCCCCAAAAAAAAAAAAAAGGGAAGGAAGGAGTGAGCTGTGTTGTCCAACTGGTTCCAGTTGGGTCCCTGATGGGGCAGTTCCTATTAGTCCTTTCTCTAAGGGGACTGGGACATCCAGGAGATGATGCCCTGTCAAGCAAGTGAATTGGTTTTAAGTAAGGGAGAACTGTGCAAAGTCATCAGCTTCACTTTCCCCTTCAGAGCCATATGATTGTCTCAGAGTGAATGTAAATAGCAGTTGTTTCTGTTTTGGCCAGAAACCCTAAGGGTCTTCCCCTCCCAAGTTGGTTTTTTGTTGGGTTTTGTTTTGACTTAAGTAAAAGAAGCCATTCTCTGTCCTTTACCTCAGTCACCTCTCAGACTGAGACCTATTAAAAACCTTAGTTCCTTTTGCAGACAGGGCCCTCTCCTGTTGTTCTGATCCACATCTTGCCACTGGACCCAGATGGCTCCCGAGTTGAAAGTGAGGCTAATGACCTTGCACAGACCTCCCTCACTTAAATCCAGTTCATTTGCATGTCATGGCATCACCTCGCTGATGTCATGGTCCTCTTCAAGAATGAAGGACAAACCACAGCAACAACCAAGTCGGAGACAACTCATATTGTCTTCTGGATAGGTTTCTATCTCCTGAGTCCTTTAAGGATTTGGTTTCCAAATTACTAATAGCAGGCCAAAAAAAATAAAAGGGGCTGTCCCTGGTGGGGGGCCGACACACCAAGAGAAACAGTGTTCGGCGTGATCCGTCATCCTGGGGCTCCTGGCACACCTAGACCCAGGAGCCCTGCCCTGCCAGCTAACCTGTCCTGATTGCTGGGTGATGAGATCTGGCGCTGTGTTTAATTAAGCTGCATCAGTGATGGCTCCAGGGGAACAAAATCGTTGTCTTGATGTTTCCTTATCCTTCCTCCTGGCTTTCCAGAATTGGGGGGTTAGAGTGCTGAGATCCAGGTTTTCTCCCCTGATTCCAGCCTCTCTTCCCTCTCCCACTGTGGAGCCGGATACACTTGTCCTTCTCTTCCCCAAGAAGCTTTGGTTGAGTGAATACCCCATTTCTCCAGCTGGGCTGGCCAGTGAAGGTGAGAGTAGGGAAGTAACATTGTGCCCCAGACTCATCAGCTGCTCCCTGTAGGGGCAAGTTTGAGCCCCCAGACATGCTCAGCCACCACAGGGAGCAGCAGGGAGCTGGCTAAAGAAGCACATCCTCCCTCCCTCTCTTCACCGGCCATAAATCTTTAGTGTGGCACAAGGGAAAGCCCCAGAGTTGAAGTCAGAGGACTTGGGTTCATATCCTGTCTCTTCTACTTAAGACTAGTGTGCAAATCACTGAACTTCAATTTCCTCATCTGAAAAATAAAGAGATTAGACTAAATGACCTCTCAGGTACCTGCATTAGCCTGAGCTCTGTGAGGGTAGTAAGCATGTCTGGTTTAGGCTTCCTTCCTCCAGGGCTCCGTGTAATGCTTGGCACAGTGTTGTTCTAGGGCGCTATGGGTTCCCAGAGCCTCTTTGCCCATCCCCCTTCCTTGCTTTTCTTGCAGTGAGAATGAAGCCCTATGGAGAGAGGTTGCCAGCCTTCGGCAGAAGCATGCCCAGCAGCAAAAAGTAGTCAACAAGGTGAGAGCTTGTGAAAATAGAGAAAGGGTGGGCCCTGTTTTAAAAGGTGGTCCCCTTTGGTTGCTTTCCATTTCCTGGGCCTAAAGATAGTTAGACATGTGCTTAAGGCCTCAGTATGGGGATCCCAGGCCGACAACCTTCTCTGTTCATACAGCTGATCCAGTTCCTGATTTCTCTTGTCCAGTCAAACCGGATCCTGGGGGTGAAAAGGAAGATGTGAGTAGTTTGCTGCAGCTCTCAGAGCAGACCTCAGGACATATCACCCCCCACCTCATCTTCGTACCAAAGTCTCTGAACAGACCTTGCTCTCCCAAGCATCAGGACTCATTCCCCCTGAGCAGGCCCAGTAATTCCTACCCAGATACTTTTTACCTATACTCCTTGAACACTCTTCCCTTTCTGCCTGACCTCTCCTCCTTGTGACTCCCTCCCTTGCAGCCCCTTGATGTTGAATGATAGCAGTTCGGCACATTCCATGCCCAAGTACAGCCGCCAGTACTCCTTAGAGCACGTCCATGGCTCCTCTCCCTACACGGTGAGCACACAGGGAAGGGGATGGGGACAAGCATCTGTTAAATGCCTGCCCACTGTGTACCAGGATCTCATTTGGTAATGTGTCTGGGAGGAGGGGAATGCTGAAGAAACAGAAGAGAGAGAGATCAGGAAGGAGTCAGGAGGCTGGCATTGGTCCACAATCCTGTGTCCAGAACAGGGAAGAGGGAGCTTGCGCCTGGAAAAGAATCCCATACAGAAAGCCTCTCAAGAGCAGACTTCACCCATTAATACGATGGGGGAAGGAAGAGGAGGGAACAAGAAGCTAGGGTTGCTGCCCTGACCATCCCCCAACCCTGTTTGGCTGTTCCAGGCTTCTTCCCCAACCTATAGTGGCTCCAACCTATACTCCTCAGACTCTGCAGCCAATAGTGGACCCATCATTTCAGATGTCACAGAGCTGGCCCAATCCAGCCCCTCGGCCTCCCCCAATGGCAGCATGGATGAGAGGTAGGGCCCCAACACCACATCCTCCCCCTGTCCCTGGCATCCCCCTTTACAGCCTTTGGGACACAGATTAAAGGTTAGGACTTTGACTCCTTGGAAGGCTGCCCCTCTGCCCACAAGGCCACAAGGAACCTCCCTGACTTTAGTGTTGTCCTTTCTCCTGTGGACCTCCCTCCTCTTCCTCTGTAAGCACCCACCCTGTGGCCTCATGCCTTCTTCCCCTGCTCAGTTTGCTCATGTAAACCCTGCCTTTATAGGTCTAGTTCACAGTGGTAGAAGCTATAGACCACGAAGCCCCAGGGAGGGAAGGGGTTGTGAGAAAACAGGAGAAAAAGCTGGACCATGGGGAGGGGCCCCCACAAGCTGGGGCAACCATGCTTCTGGGTATCTATATGTAGGGGCAAACCCATCTCTCCTCAGGATCAGCCCAATGATACGAATCAAGGAGGAGCCCCCCAGCCCACCACGAAGCCCCCAGATTGAGGAGACCAGTCCAGGCCATCCCCCCTCGGTGGTGGAGACGCCCCTGTCCCCTTGCACCTTCATCGACTCCATTCTTCAGGAGAGTGAACCCAGCACTGCCGCCTCTGTTTCTGGCACTGTGGGTGGGGCTATCTCCTCTCCACCTCCAGGTCCCCTCCAGACTCCCGAGAAGTGCCTCAGCGTAGCCTGCCTCGACAAGTGAGTGTGGGTGTACAGAGACATCACACACATCAGCCCAGAGTCAACCTGAGGGAAAGAAAACATGCAAGGGCACTGGGACTCCCTACTGGCTTGTGAGAGGTGGACCAAACTGACCTCCCCAGCACCACACAAGCTCTACCCCAGTGCTGCTGCCGCCGCCGCCACCTCTGGCTCTATCATTAATCTGCTGGCTGCTCTTTGCTCTCTGCTGCTTTCTGTCTACCCCATCTCCCTTCTTGGATGGGAAAAAGAGTTGTGTGCGTGTGTTCACATATTCCTTCATAGGCACTTGCCTCTGCCTCTCCAGGCCTCACCCCCACATGCAGCTAGGGAGCCAGGCACCCTCAAACCCAGCTTTAGCCCCAGCCCAGGGGCTAGGACCAGCTACAGAGAAAGTGATAAGTGACAGCTCTGAGAGGGCCTGGCAGTCCCTTCCAGCTAGAAGCCTTGGGCTAGGGTGGAAGCAGGGAGTGCATGAGCCCTCCAGACCTCACTGGTCCCCCAGTCCCTGCTTTGAATCGGGCACGTGCTGTTGTCTTTTGTATCTTGCAGTTTGACTCGTACTCCACAGATGTCTGAGGTTGCCCGCCTCTTCCCCAGCCCTGCCTCTTCCTCTCTGCATTGCCGATCACAGCCAGGGTTAGCATTGCCCCCAAAGAGGGGAGGGAGAAAGGGCATATTTGGGAAGAGCTCCTGACCCATCCACCCAAGGCTCAATCTAATGCCCATCCCAGCTTATTGGTGTCAGTGACTATGATGGCATCTTGTGTATTCAACTAAGGTGAACTTTCCCACAAAGGGAGGCTTGCCTGGCCCAGAAGACGTCCAAGGGGAGCCTGGCTTGGATGAGGCCTATAATATGCAGGATCCTTTCCCTTTCCTATGCAGAAGGGAGAGTCACTCCCAGTGAAGCCACATCAGTCACCACCCTCCTGGGCCAGGCGCTCCCAGGAATAGATAGTAGAGCCACCTCAAGGTAGGCTCCCTAGTTAGGTCTAGAGGTGGTGGAGAGTTGCCTGCCTACTCTGTCAGCCCATTCCTTCCTGGGATAGTTAGGGGGCTTGGTCACAGGTCATCCTGTGGCCCCTTCATGCACTGAAACTTTGCCTGAGTTTTCAAAGGGCCTCATTTCCCCAGGGAGGTTGTGGAATCTTGGGAGGATTTGGGTCAATGTGACCCTGGGTTTGTACTCTGACCTAGATAAAGTTGAACAATTATTGAAAATTTTTGAGTTGCATTCCTTCTAGGCCCCAACCACCTCTCCCTTCATTGGTAGAGGAAATGGATTGTTACATTGGTTGGTCAGATGAGATTGGTATCAATCAGGTATTAATTTGTGACCCAAGAGAAGTTTGCTTGCTGTACTAACCTCTGTCCTTGGCCTCCTATTTGGCATTTTTTCCTTCCCACACTTTCTAGGAGCCCAGCATAAAATAGCATCAGAAAAATCTTGCAATTGAAAGGAATCTCCAGGGTCATCCTTTCTATCCAAATACTCCCACCACACAACAGTTGCCCAGCCTCTCCTTGGACACTTCCAGTATCAAGGAGCTCATTGCCTCCCTCTCACCCTGTTCCTATGTTGGACAGTTCAACTGTTAGTCCTTCTACCCAGAGTGCAAATCTTCCTCCTTTTATTCACAGCCATTGCTCCTACACTTAATGCCACTTAAAATTAAGTTTAGTCTCTCGTCCCATATCAGATACTTAAAGGAATTGTATTCACTCTTCTCTTTAGTCTTCTCATACAGCATTATGTCCAAACTTTACCAGGAGCTTTTTTTCTTCCTAAATTCCCCTGATCCTCCAAGAAAAGCACCTGTGTTTGAGCTACCAGCAGTCTACCAAAAGCCAGGTAGGGTGGCTGAGGATCAGTGAGCAACAGAAGCCTAGCTCTTCCCTTCCCTGGGGAATGAGAGCAGTCAGTCATGGAGCGGTTCTTGCCCATCTTCTGGAGATCAGTGGAATGTGGTGATTATGGAGGAGGAGAGGGCTTGTGCAGAGGACAGGGAAAGACAAGGCTTGGGCTCGATGGGTAGAGCAGAGGGTTTTGTCTTAGAGAATGGGGGAGAAGTACTTAAAGGCCAGGCAGGAGTTTAGAACAGCTAGACTTATCCCAAAGTGTTAAGTAAAGTGCCTCAGTAAATAGTGAGGTCCTTATCACTAGATGGCTTCAAGGAAATCCCAAATAAGCATTTATCCAGGATTTTGTAAAAGGTGTTCATATTCTGATCCTAGCTGGTTTAGATTGGAGGGTTCTTGAGCAGGGGACTGCTACGGGAGTAGTGGTTTAAGTCGATCAGGTGGTAATGTGCATAGCCAATCAGCACGTAGGTATCTGTGATACATGGGACACTTTGCTGGGTCTACAGTGGGTAACCAAAGCCCAGAGGCAGGGAGACCAACTGAAGAAAGGGGTCATCAAGAGTAATTGAGGCAGGAAATTAGTCAGATCTAGGGCATATCTACAGATCTTATGGGGAAATGGAGGGAGCCCTGGGGTGGGAAGGTGAAGTAGCAGCCAATTATGCCCACTCTCAAGCTTCTCCTACCCACACATCCATATGCGGTTCCAGGCTGTGTCGGTGGCCTTTCTTGGGGCCCCTGAGCCTGTAAGACCTGTCCCTGTCTTCCCCCACCTCTCTCCCAGCCATGAGGTGGTGGGGACATCCAGAGCATCCTGCCCTTTGGGGCCATGTAGCTGCCTCCCTATTCTTTACAGTTTAGGACGGCGTCACATCCTTGACTTGCGCGCTGGTCCTTCCCTTCATCCTTAGTCCATTCTTTTTTTGCCTGGTTAGAAATGAGCTTAGTGAGCATCTGGATACCATGGACTCCAACCTGGACAACCTACAGACCATGCTAACCACCCACGGCTTCAGTGTAGACACCAGCGCCCTGCTAGATGTGAGTGTTCTGGGCCTGTCCACATCACTGTCCCATCCTCTTTAGTGAGCCTACCCTTCCCACTCAACAACCTGTCTTTTCTCTGGTAGCTCTTTAGCCCCTCAATGTCTGTGACAGACATGAGCCTGCCTGACCTGGACAGCAGCCTGGCTAGTGTGCGTAGTCAAGGGCCCCTGGGAAGTTGGGGAGGGATGAAATGGTTATTAGCAGGTATCCTGGGTGCCCAAAATCTTTTCTGCCAAAACCCCAGGGCCCCCAGTATAGGTGGGGTGGGGTGGGATAGGAAGGAAAGAGGTGGGATGGGATGGGGTGGGATGGGGTAGGAAGGGAAGAGATGGGATGAAGTGGAGTGGGGTGGTCCTGGCCAGGGTGGGATAGAGGTGAGGTTAAGACCTTGGCCCCAGACCCAGCTGCCCCCTTCCCCTTCCCACAGCCCCTCACTCCCCACCCCCTACAGATCCAGGATCTCCTCTCCTCCCAGGAGCAACCAAAGCCTCTGGAGACTGAGACAGGTGGTGCAGACTCAGGTGAGCTGGACTCTGAACCTTGGGCTGCCATCCCCTTGATCCCCTGCTCGTGCCCCAGGGATCCCAGACACCAGTGCCTGAGACCTCCATTTCTCCTTAGCTCTGGTCTAGCTTGGGACCTGTTCCCCTTCTCTGTGACCCCTCTCCCCAATATCACACCAGCCTGGGCAGGGGATCCCCATGCTGCCCATGATATCCAATTCCAAAGCCTTCATTTTCCTTTTCTCCCCACACCCATGACCCTCTTCCTCTGCCCACCCAGGGAAGCAGCTGGTGCACTACACAGCCCAGCCCTTGTTCCTGGTAGACTCCAGCACTTTGGATACAACAGGGAATGACCTGCCCATCTTCTTCGAACTGGGGGAGGGGCCTTACTTCTCGGAGGGGGAGGACTACACTGACGACCCCACCATCTCCCTGCTGTCTGGCTCTGAGCCCACCAAGGCCAAGGACCCTGCCGTCTCCTAAGGCCCCTCTTCCTCTGGGAGGGGGGTGATCAGGGTCCCCCTCCTGTCCTTGCCAGCCTTCCTGAGGGTGGGAGAGGGGCACTGTCCCTTGTGTTTATGCTCAGAGAAGTTGCCAGAAATCTAATTTGGGGCCAGACAAGCCTGTTGGAGGGAACCTGACAACAGATAGGACCTAGGCCATAATTAAGGGGCCACCCACCTGAGCAGGATGTGGGAGGGAGTGTGCCTGAAGGGCTCTTCTGGACAGAGCTTGTTATAATGGAAGCAGCCCAGGAGAGCAGAGGTCAACAGGAGAAAGGACCCCAACCCCAACACCATGCATGCCATGGAGTGGGACCTGCCCACCACCTCTCACATTTTCCTGTGGCTCCACAGGGCAGCAGCTTAGGCTTGCCCCACTCCCCATCCCTGGCTCCATATGTTCTCCTGTTGGTTGGTTTGGGGTTTTCTCGGTTACACTTTGTACTGACCCCCACTGATTGTTGATAGAATTGTATTTTGGATTTTTACACGAGAGAAGTTTATACTTCTCCCCCTATATAGAGAATATATATATATATTATATATATATACATACATACATGCATACATATATATATATATGAAGACAGACAGACAGATCTATAAACAGAGAGGCTATATGGTTGTGGTTTCTCAGCTGGTGGGAAGTGTTACTCCTGGCATTCAGGGGGGATTGTGTTGAGGCTGCCAAGATGGCTTCAGTATTTGGGGAGGGAGGCCAGAAAGGGAAGGAAACAAGTCAGGGGCTGGCCTCTTGGTGGGCAACCATCTCAAAGTGAAAGGGCCCTCTGTTGAGAAGGGGAAGGTGCTGAGCCTTGGTGGATTTGTCTGTGCTCCCTTGGGGTGCGGTGTTGGAAGGGTGCCCTCAGACCCTCCCCTCCAGGATTGTACAATTTAGAGCAGGAAGCCACTATAAAGACTTTTCATCCAACCCCTTTTTATATGTGAGAAAACAAGCCCAGAGAGGTTGAGAATGCATCATGTCATAGAAATAACAGTGGATTATTTGCAATCGTTGGGCTCCAAATTAGCTGTGTGATCTTGGGCCAAGTCCCTCAACTCCAGGCCTCAGTTTCCTCATCTTTAAAACAAACAAGTTGTCCTAGATTTCTAGTCCCTTCTCTAAATCCTATGATCGTCGTTGACCTGTCCAAGGTCACAAAGCTTAGTAAGTAAAACCAGGATTCATAAGCAAGTCTTCTAGAATACACATTCAGGGCTCCACCACACCCTGCTGCCTTCTCTGAACCATTCTTGTCTCCCTTCTCTGCCCCGTTTCTCTTGCAGAGTTGTTTCACTGATTAGGTCCATAATAGTTTGCCTGGATTTGCCCCGAATCCCTGCAATTTCTTTCTCTTATTCTGAGTTTCATCCTTCTGCCCTTTTGGGTGAAGAAATTCCCCAAATAAGGACACTAGGATATCAGGCACATTGACTTGAGCTCCCCCCAAACCTCCCTGCTACTAACTGTGATTGGGTCAGCGGCCTCCCATACTTAGTATGGAAGATAGATGCATTCAGATTTGTATCAGAATCTGAAGGATAGAAATTTCCTCTAAGTCACTACAACATGCACACCTGTCCCTAGTCCACAGCCCTCATTAGCTAAGGCCAGATTTTTCTCAGATATATTTATTGTAGAGATAGGGCAAATATTCCCTGTCACTCAGGAATAAAAATAGGGAGAGAGAACAGGGTATAAGGAGCAGGGTCTGATTCTCAGCAGAGGCTCCCGGCAACAGCTTCATAGGCCTGTAGGCAAGAGAGGAAAGGATATCAGACGGGGGTTTCTCATTGAAACGTGCCCACATAACCAACAATCCCTGAGGCCTAGGCTGCCAAGCAGATTTCACTTAGGAAATAGATCTTGTACCAGGTATCAAGCCCCAGTCTCACGTTGCTGCCCTGCCAGCTCTTCTGCTGAGGTCCTCTCCGCCTCTGGAGATACAAGGAGGGAGTGGATAAGATCAGTGTTGGAAGATCTATCACCCATCCAACTGAATGCAGTGACTTCTCATTCATTTTCTTCCTTGTTCCCATATATTCCCAGTATTGAATGGGGGCAGACCCTACATAGATTTTCCCTTTCAGGTATTCATCAGAGGAATATTCTGTGGCAGATGGGAGTTATTTCCTTGGACTCCTCCAGCAGTATGCCTTTTCAATATTGGGGGGGGGGGGGGCAAGAGTTTACTCCCAGCATAGTCACACCCATAGCCAAATGTCCCATTAAAAGGAAGGGAATGCAGATGTCATGTGCAAACTAGACCTGAATGAAAATCCCCTCTGTATTTCTGGTCATTCCTCCTTTCCCTGAAAACCTTTCCCAGGAGGGAATTCTTGCCTTCTAAATCTAACCCCCTCTTGCCCATGGAAATCTTTCAGATGCTTGATGACAGTGATGTCCCAGCCGTGATCTTCCAGGTTAAAGACCCATTGTTCCATCAGTCCTTTCAAGGTCTAACATGTGTTGTTTTTTTTTTTTTTCTGGATTTTGGCTTTCTGCCCAGTAACCCCTGGTAACCTTGCCCCCCCCCCCCCCCACACACACACACGAGAATTCCCTTCCCCTGGAGTCCAGGTAGAAAGTGCTGAACTCACCTCGGGCCTTCTGAAAAGGGAATTCATTTTCCTCATCTTCCTCTGCGCTCTCCTCTTCTTCAGCTACAAAGGGGAAAGGGGGAGGGGGAGAGAAGAAAGGGTAAAAGGCACTCGGGTCCGAAATGCCTCATTCACCATACTCCTGCCTTAGCACAGCCTCACCAGTTACAGGGTCATTGCCTTGATGCCCGTCTGGAGAATCTCACCATCTGTTTCCTCATCGCCTCCATCCTTACCAGCAGATCTCAGGCTTTTCTCAAAATCAGGGCTGTCTAGGGCTTCGGACTCTAAAGCATTTGCCTCGCTTTCATCCTCGGGCTGCAGGGTACGCTTGTGTGACAGTGGGGTTTCTGCTGTTGGAGAGAAAATTCGAGGGGGCAGGATGAGGGGAGATTGGAACCTCCAAGGCTGGGAAGATGGGGTCAGAAGGAAGGGGTAGGGCAGAGGTCTCAGGCCCACCCATCCCCATACCCTACCTTCATACAAGGTCTTTATAGTGGAAATCAAGTGATTTGGTAGGTTATCTTCCCTTCCCAGGACAGCCAAGGATGAATAGGATCCCCATGGAGCTAAATGGCACTGTGCAGTCCCAACTCTATTTCACGTATCCCAGATATGACATCATTCCCCACAACTGCCCTTTCCCCACCCCTAAATTCCTAGGATGATTAAGGTAACAGAGTGAATCTCACCTGCAGCCACTAGAGCCAGAAATAAGATCAGCAGAGAGACAGGTAGCAAGAACCTGAGATTGAAGTAGGGGGAAGTTACGTGGGTGGGGTCAGGTGGCTCAGGGGCTGTACATGTCCTGACCTCCATCCCAGGTGGACTCCCCAGAGTCTATACCTCTGCACTAGGGCCTGGGATCCCCAGTTCAGAAGTTGGGGCACCTCTCCCCAACCTGCCATGTGTATCTGAGACCCTGAAACCCTCCTTTCCTCCAAGCCTTAGACCCAGTGTCCCATGACCTCACCGAAGGCTGGGAGCCATGGCTGCATCCAAATGAAGAGAAGGAGGAGTAATAGCACCCTGGCCACAAACAACTATATGGAGGGAGGGAAGGTGGGACCTGGGCAGGGACCGCCCCTTGTGAGTCTAGGCCTCTCCCCTTTGTCCCAACCCTGTCCCTCCCTTTTTCTCCACAGTTCTGTCCGTCTTCCACTTCCTCTTCTTGTCTGTTGACTCATTTCTGTCATTTGAGGGAAGGCTTAGAGAATATAAAGAAGCAAAAAAAATTCAGGGCAGCTTCCTGGACCCAAGCAATTATGGTTTCCATGTACCTGCGTTGCACCCCCTTCTACTCAGCCTCTAAGGGCCCCAAAGCTGGGTTAAGGGAATCAGACGGAAGGCCCCCCAGGACATTAGGTGAGGAAAAACAGGACAAAACCAAGGGGAAAGAGGGAGAGGTGCGAGGGCCAGAGCAGCAAGTCAAGGTACAGGGCAAGACGGACTCTGAATGGTCTTGGGGTGAGGGGAAGGTTGAAGAACAAGGGCCCTTTCTAGGGAACCTAATTCAATGCCCCATTGTCTTGCCCAAAGAGCTGGAGGAGGAGGGGTAGCAGCCAAGGGCAACTCTGAAAGGGTTTTGTTTCCCAGAATGAGGTGAAATGGGATCCTAGCCCTCCCCTGTACTCCTGGATAGACAAGAGGGGCTGTTTTGAATTCTCTCCATTTCCACTGTTGTTCAGGGGCCCCTCCAGAGAGATGGTGGAGGAATAGGAGATAGTAGAAGAACTATACACCCACCCCGGTCCTACAGTCCTAGGCATCTAGGTCTTGTGATGCTTTTCTCCCTTCTCAGTGTACACATGCCACTACCACTTAAAGGTCCTTTGTGTGGAGATTAAAAGGCTGGTTGACTCAGTGGAGCTGGGACCCTGGACCTATGATGAGCCATGTACCTGCCCTGTCCTTCCTACTAAGACACCCTTCCAAAAAAGCTCAACTATCAGGACTGTTGATAAGGATCCCAGGGCTATACCCAAAGCCAGAGAAAAATAGAGCCAAACCTGGGCCAAGCCCTGCCTAGTTTCCAGAAAGAGGCAGGGCCCATTGTGCTTGGAGACCTGGAGGGCTTTCCAGTCAGTCTAGGAAGCTTTATCAGCTCTAACTGCCTCCGTCTCCTAGTACTGACTTCTCCCAACAGTGAGCCACTGGAACCTGGCAGGGGTCACTGTTACCTATACAGCATTCTATTTTGGGATACCACATAGCCCTAGCAACACTACCAGAGTTCCACTCTGGATGGTGCCGGAACATCTCTTCCACCAAGGATACTGATGTTGGGCCTTTAATAGAGGTATCTGTCCTAGGGGCAGTGTTTTGCCTTAGGCAAAGATGTTCATCTTCTAGTGTTTTGTTTCAGACTGGGACATCCATTCTTCTGAGCTCAGTTTACTTGTCTGGTCAAGGCATCTACCCCTCAAGAGTCAGTGTCCTTCAGGTTGAGGTGCCCCATGTTTGCCCAACCACAGTTGTCACAGTCCCAGGTGTAGAATAATCCCTGAGGTCCCAATTTTAGTATCTTTCATCCAGTTGGGGTGCAGGTGTCTATGCTCGGGGTCAGTGTCCCCACTCTGTATAGAACATCCACCATCCATGAGCATCACTGTCTCCCCAATCCGGCTAGGTAGATTATAAATTTCCTAGATCAGTGCAGTATGGAGGTGACTTGTTATCTTCCCTAGTAGATCACACTTGCCATTAGGAACAGAGTGGAGCCTCAGAACCAAACAAGTCCAGCCAGACTAATCTTGGGTCAGTTCTCATCAGTGACCACCATCCCTAGGAATGTGACCAGTTCAAAATAGTCCCTAATTTCTTCCTGCCCTCCGCAGACACAAAACAATGGGGATCCCCATTCGAATCCCTGAAAAATGAAGCGAGTTTGCTCTAGGACACGCTATACAAACCCAAAGAGAAACATATGTTAGAGGACATGGTCTGATTATTGAATACTACACAGGTTAAAACATTTCTTTGTTTTATAATGATGCAAAATGCAAACGTATACACAGTCTTCCAGGGTCAGTGTACCCACTTGAGCTGGCAACAGTTGTTGCAGGCACCGTGTTATGTACTAATTCTGTAGCAAGCTTGGGAAAGGGTCCATCATAATCATCAATGCCAAGGAAGGCAGTGGTGGAATCAGTAGGACCTGATCAGTGAGAATTATGGCTAGGGGAAGAAGGGAAAAGAAAAGTCAGTGATGTGCCTAGGCTTAGGACATAAAGAGATTTATATGAATGGTGGAGCTACCCGCAGCTGTAAAATCAGAACAAGGTGAAGGTTTGGTAGAGATCACTGGTTTTGAATTACAGCTCTAATTGGATAACCTTGGGCATGCCAGTCACTGTGCCTCTCTAGGCCTCGATTTCTGTGACTATAAAATGAGGGAGTTGAATTGGATGTATCTCAGGTCTCTCCTAGTACCTAATCCTGTGAGCTCAATTTGAAACCTGAGGGTAAGGTCCTGGGTGGGACATTAATGGCACATGTCCTGGAAGCAGTCAGAGACACCCAGCTAGAACTCAGAGACACCAAGGCTGAAGACTGAGGGAGTCCCATACAAAGAGAAGGTCATGGAAGCTGAGGGGGTTAATGAGGAGGTGTAGGGTGTTGCCAGAAGCAGCTAACTGTATACAGTAGAGCATATTGCATGATAGGTGCACCAGAGAAGTAAGTGCAAACTAAATGCTCTGGAAAGTGGTGGGTGGAGGTCATTACCAACCTGGGGAGGTCAAGGAAGGTTTCCTGGAGCGGAGGACATTCAATTTGAGCTTGAAAGAATTCAAGAACAGAAGAAATAATCGTAGATTTACAGTGAGAAGGAGCCTGAGACAGCATATCTAGTCCAAGCCCCTCATTTTGCAAAGAAATTGAGGTCCTGGGAGGTTAAAGCATATACCTCAAGTCACTCAGATTGTTAAATGATGGAGCCAGGATATGAGTGTAAAGTCTCATTTTTGCAAATACAAGGGTTGTTTTTTTTTTTTCATGGAGCCATGATAACATTGTAGACACACAGAAGGCCAGGAGGTTGGAGAGCATAGACTGTTGTATGTGTGAGGGGGTTGGTGCAGCCAAGTTAACCCTGTTAGTTGAATTAGCATGCATATAAGAGTGTTACATAAAAGGTGAGAGATGTTGGAGACCACGTTGGAGAGATTAATCAAATAGAAAAACACAACATAGGCAATCTCTCCCTCAAGCTTCTTACTGTTGAGCTCTAGGGATGTATCAAGAAATCAGTAAACATTTAACAAGTACCTGCTGTGCCAAACACTGCCTTTTCTAACAGCTTGGAGGCAGATAGGTGCCTAGGACAGATTGCCTGCCTATGAAGGGCTGTTAGTATTGCTGCTTGCCACTTGGAGCCACTGAGCCTTTGACTTTCCTCCCAATCTCCCACTCTGTTGGGCTTTAACACATCCCCTCTGCTTAGCTGGTTCTTTGAGGTGAATCTCAGCTAGAAGGAATTTAGGAACCAAGGTCTCTTGTCCACTCTATCCCTGAACAAGAGTTAGTACTACAGCATCCCCAACACATGATCATCCACCCCTTCCTTGGACACCTCTAGGGATGAGGAATCTGCTACTTCCAAGGCAGCCCCCTTCTGGAAAGTTCTAATTGTTTGCTTCTTTTGAACTGAAACTTCTGAGTCTCCACTGCTCCTAGTTCTTTGCTCTTCCACATAATAGGCCTTCAAAGACTGGAAGGCGGCCCTCATTCTCCTCCAGCCCTGTGATTTTCAGGTAACTTCCAAGGATCCTAGCTCCTCTGTTAACTATGCCCCAGTGGCCCTTTGCATCCTTCTTCCCTCCCTGTCTTCCACTTCCTCCCACCCCCTTCTTACCCCCAGGTTTGCACTGCTTTCTAAAGCACCCAGGTGCCTTAGCTTAGGTGAAAATAGCCCTAATGTTCCCTTAGTTTACCTTCCCAAGTCAGAGAAAAGTAGGTCTTCAAGTCTGAATTATACACTTTTCCAGTACAAACTGGATAACATTTTATAGAATTTAAAGGATTCACATTACTACCAAGTATTGTTACAAGTTCTGGCCTGCCTTTTCAACCTTATTTGTGCATCACTCCTCTTCACATAATCTGTTCCAATCCAATTGGACTAATAGATGCTCTTTAAACTTGGCATGCGATTTCTCACCTTCCTGCCTTTGTATAAGACTTTCCTTTATGCCTAAAATGTTCTTCCTTCCCTCCTCCACTTCTTAGAATCCTTATCCTTTTTTAAGGTGCCACCTCCTTCCTCCACAAAGCCTCTGATTTATACCCCGCAGACCATTGGTTAATTAACTTTTTCTTCTTTCTGTTCTATATTTATTTGTGTGTGTGTGTGTGTGTGTGTGTGTGTGTGTGTGTATGTAATGTCATGTCACTCCAGTAGAATGTAATTTTCTAATGGGCATGGACCCATTTTGTTTTTGTCTTTGTATCCATAGCACCTAGCACAGAACCATTCCCAAAGTTGATCCTAAATGAGTGTTTTGTTTCGTTTTGTTTTTAATTTGATACATGAGCCCCGGTCCAAAGCTGCAGACTTCCTAGATCTTCCTAGGCCTTGAACCTATTTTGATCTCTGGGATCAGAAAAAAGTCACCCCAATTCCTGATGGCTTCCCTTTGGCTGCTGCCACCACTGAGATTGGATATCCAATTCCAGCAGCTGTTCCTTCCTTCCCTTCTCCTCATTGCTACATCCTACAAGCTACATGAGTGAATTTTCTAGGGTTAATTTACAAAGGGAAAGGAGAATAAACATTCAACTCATTTGCACAGACATTTGTTAAGTGCCTAAAGGAGAAAAACCACACTTTTTGACCTCAGGGAGCTTACAGTATCCCCTTATTAAGGGAGGAATATGACTTTTCTTTTATTAGGGGTCTTCAGGTGGAGGCTGCATGAGCACTTGTTGGAGATGTCGTAGAGGGGATTCCTGTTGAAATATAGTCAGTCCATGAACATGAAGTGTACTACAGACTGAGTTAAATAAAGGTTGAACTAGGTCATCACTGAGGTCTTTCCCAACTCCCAGACTATGTGATTCTTTGACATACACACTGATAAGATGGTAAAAGTAATGGAGAAATCCAAAGAATTCTAAGAAAATTTGAGAGAATAATCACTTTCAACTGTGGAAATCAGAGAAAATTCCATGGAAGAATAATGGAATCTAAGAACTAAAAGGAACCTCAGAGGCCATCTAGTCCCACCTATCCCTCACCAAAGATCCCTTCTTGTTTTTTCAGTTGGTTTTCAGTCCTGTCTGATTCTTCTTAACCCCATTTGAGGTTTTCTTGGCAAAGCTCATTTTACAGATGAGGAAACTGAGGCAGAGTTAAGTGACTTGTCTAGGGTCACCCAACTAGGGAGTGTCTGAGGCCAGATTTCAACTCAGGAAGATGAGTCTTCCTGACTCCAGGCATGGCACTCTATCCACTGTGCCACCTAACTGTTCTAACCTTTCTATAATATCCAAAATGATTGATTATGCAGGCTCTGCTTGAGGGGCAGCGAAGTGGCCCAGCAGATTAGAGCATGGGACTTAGGGTGAGGAAGACCTGAGTTCAAACCTAGCCTCTGACACTAGCTGTACAACCCTGCTCAAGTTACTTAACCACTGACTGCTAGTTTCCTCATCTTCTGAGGATAGTAATAGCACTTTATTTTCCAGGGTTGTTGAGAATCAAAGAAGACAATACATGTAAAGCATTCTACAAATTTGAAAGTGCTATATAAATCCTATTTTCTCCAATGAGGGTGAACACACCATGTTGTTGAGTCATTTTTCAGTCATGTCTGACGCTCCATGACCACATCTGGTGCTCTCTTGGCAAAGATACTGGAGTGGTTTGGCATTTCTTTCTCCAGCTTATTTTACAGATGAGGAAACTGAGGCAAACAGGGTCAAGTGACCTGCCCAGGATCACACTGCTTATAAGTGTCTGAGGCCAGATTTGAACTCAAGAAGATGAGTCTTCATGACTCCAGGCCCAACATTCTATCCACTGTGCCACCTAGCTGCCCTTGAACACACTTTCCTGATAAAATTCCTTCTATCTTTGGAGAGCTATGATTCTTTGGATGTCTTTCCTTACCTTGAGCTTAAATCTGACTCCACTCAGCCACTCTAGTATGGCTAAGACTCCAAGAGTAATTTTGCTTGACTTTGGCCTTAGCTTCCAGGGAGAAATGGGAGTTGAAATAACTCGGTATGCTAGCTGGCTGTGGCTCTGGACTTGACTCACAAAAGAACTGAGGTTATAGGCTATCTCACAACAACAGAAACAAAAACAACTTTCCTGGCTGGAAATAAGCTGCCTATCAGCTGCAATTAAGCCAAGCAACAGCCTGACATTAATTCAGCAGCAAAGCCACAGATGGTAACAGCAGCTCATTGGAGAAATAGCTGATGGCTACCTAGTGGAGGAAGCAGCCCAGCGGATGACATCGGAAGCATTGTGGAAGCCTCCAGTGGTAGCTTCAGAGGCAGAGACATTCCACCTGGCACACCACCCTAAGAGGATGATTTGTCTGAGCTATGGGTGTTCCTTCTCCCACTGGTCATGTGAGATTCTGAGAGAGAATAGTGCATGCAGTAGTAGTGCATGCAGGGGAGGAGAGGATGGAAAGGTTTTTTTAGGTGCTTTTTTACTAATGGTTTCTTGCATTAAATCGGATTTATAGTCTGCTAGAGGATACACTGAATGGAAGTTTTGAGCCAGAAGTTTTGAATAGATAACTGATCCAAAGAGTTTCTTGGCTCTGGATGTAACTTTCAGGAAACTATATTGAGGGGGGCCTGGGCTTACAGTTATCAGCAATAGTTATCAATGAGCTTTTGCTCTTCAGACTAAACTTACCCAGTTCCTTCAGCATATCTTCCTATAGGATGTTCTCAAATCCTCTCACCTTCCTCGTAAATTAGGATGACTCAGTGCAGTAGTTGGAAAGAAGGTTATTTTTGTAAATTCTCAGAGTTTAAAGTGAGAAACTTACTCAATTTCTCCTGCCCATTTTACTTCCTACATTTGATGTCAAAAGCCTCTCCAAATAACTGATTAAGTAGCAAACCAGCATCTCTGCTAGGGAGAAGAAAAGAAGAAAAACACTGGCACCTTAATTGTGTCCACACAAAATTTATTCAAGGATATTCATCACACTGGCTACTAGACAGGCTGATAGGCTTCCAGGTTATCTAGATCTGAGTCACCACTGACAATTCCAGTGACGACTTCCCAGCTTTTCAAGGGCTCTTAGGTGGTGGCTAATTGGAAAGTAAGGCGTTATCTATTATCTCCATTTGCAGATCTGTATTTTAGATCCTTTGAACATTATAAATAGTTGAAGGGACAAAGCAAGGGTTAAAGAAATGGAAGAGAGAATCTGAGTCATTCTATGGCTGATTTGGGGCCTGTTCTCATAGAGATAGACTGTTCTTCATGTCCTTGGCTGAGCTTCTATGAGGACTCCCTGCCCAGGTGGTCATGAGTTCATACAAGGAACAAAAGTGCCAGAATTTGTTCACAACCCAAATTTCTGATTCAACGCAACTCTCCTAAACCAATCTCTAGACTATAAAGCATGCCAAAGGTACAGTGAACAGATGAAAATTCATGTAGGAAATTTTGTTCAATACCTTATATTTTGGGGTGTCTTACCTCTATGAGATGAGACAGTAGGCAGTTGACCAGGAATAGAGCAGGCCCTAGCACAACTAGTGACCCTCTTCTGGCCATGTTCCAACCAGTCTGTCTTTTCTAATATAATGGGTCTTACTCCACCTAAGGTCCCCACACAGTAGTTCAGTGTAGGAGGAATTATATTTGATTCAAGATACCCTCCAGGACAGACTCGATTCATAGAGGCAAATTACTAAGCATGTAAAAGCTTATAATTAAGCATAGTAAAATACAATGAAGAGGAAACTCTATAGGATAAAACCATTCTTAGTCCTTTGTTTAAAAACAGGAAATAATCCCCCCACCATTCTACTCTGCAAACTCTCATGTCAGTTTCCCTAAAAAACTCACACTCCAAGAACCCTCAAGGGTATCCTTGTGTTACTACTGAGAAACTCTGGAGAGCAATGTCAGTCCCACTGGCTAGGGTTCTGGACCTCTGCCAGCTGCTTCTATGCAAGGCCAACTGCTCTTTTAGCATTAGAGTACCCAGGGAATATGTTTGGAGGAGTATTGTTGGTACTTTTTTCAGAGCCAATTCCCCCAGGAAGTCGGGCTTGGGGAGGCTATGGTTAGTGCTCTTTCACAACAATAATAATGATGATGATCTCAGATTTGTATAGCATGTTAAGGTTTGCAGAATGCTTTACATAATTCTTTCATGGCCAGACTGCCAGGACTAGGATCCCTGGCCCCCCACCAGCTGTTGTTACATCTGTCTTTTTATATGCCTCACCACTTTGCCTGAATGCCACTGAAAAGTGCAAATCTGGCAGTAGTACAGCAGGTTTTTTTTTAATCTCCCTGACCTAGGAGGCTAGGTTAGAGTGAGTGCTTTGTATCACCTTTTCCCAACCTGAGGAAACAAGTAGCTAAAGGATTCTCACCTTTCATTGCCTTCCTCCGAAGCTGGGGCAAGCAATCTCCTCTCTTTATGTGCCCCTTTCTATTCCTGTTCCAATCAGTAAGCCTCAGGAAGGAGTTATTAAATTTGGGGGAATGGCACTGTCTGGCTCTCTCTGTCAGCATTTTCATTGGCATGGCAAAACCCTTGTCGCCCTTATAATGTGATGTCTACAAATGAATCTAGCTGCTCATATGGGTGTCCTAACAAGGCCCAAGTGGAGCAGAAATACTACTTTTCTTGTTCTGGACACCAGCCCTCTTCTAATGCAACCTAAGAGAACAGTCACTCTGCTGGCTGCCATGTGGCACTACTGACTTCATGTTGAGCTCGTGGTCTACTAAATACCTCTCCCACTGGATATTTGCAAAGTTGCTTATTTTAGCCTGTGTGAAATGTAACATTTGTCCCTCATACATTTTTTCTTACTTGATTTGTTTCATCATTCTGGTTTGGTGAAACCTGTTTTGATCTGGACTCTATGTTTGCTATCTCTTCAAGCTTCACATCATCTGCTATGCCTTTATCTGAGTCATTGATAAAAATGTTAAACAGCACAGAGCCCAGGGCAGAGCCCAGGGGCACATCATTGGAGAGAACCCTCCAAACTCAAACCCGTGAATAATTTCTCTTTGGATCTGGTCATTCAGGTTTACTTAATTATACTATCATATAACCCAACGGTCCTCAAAATGTGGTCTGGGAATTGCTGGGGGGAAGGGAACTTCAGACCCTTTCATGAGGTCCACTAGATAAAAACTATTTTTATAATACTGTAAAATCTTAACTTCTAACTAGGTAAATAGCAATAGACATTACCAAGTGTGCTGGTGTTTAGCAACCACTTCTCAGGGAAAAACAAATGTGTGCACTGTACACTTTTAAGTTTAATATGCATGGTTACCATTTTCTCCATCGCTCTCTTAAGTCTAGACAATCAACAAAGTAATAAATCAAGCCCCAGTTTGTAGCGTTTTCTGAGGTATAAATGCTCACACAATTTAACAATCAACTCTCTCAAGTCAGTTTAAGCTGGCTCCAACACATCCATGGATATAACCCACATCAACAAAAGCTCTGGGGGAGGGGTGTGAAGGGAGTTGGGAGTCCTCAATAAAAAATGTAAAGGGGTCCTGAAAACAATAAAATGGAGAACCAGCAATCTAACCCCTAGCTTTCTGTCCTGTCTACAAGCAACAGCATGAAAGACCTTGTCAAAAGCTTCACTGAAATCTAAGGCTACTATAACTACCTCCCTCCTCTAATCTGCCCTCCTAGAAAAACAAATGATGTGAGTTTTGGGAAAACATCTCCCCCCAATAAAAAAAAACCTCCAAGACTAAAGAAACATGGAGTTGTGTCACTACTCTCAGGCTGTGCTTTATTCTACTCCTTATTAGCAGCAACAGTAGAGTAAGGCTGATTCTGTCTTAAAGGTCTCTTCTTAGAAACCAACCACAGAGAACAAGCCTGGTCTTTATCAGTTCCTGGGGGCTCCCTGGTCTTTACTTACCCTGGTTTCTTTTCTACTGCTCAATGCTGTAGATTGGCTGTGTACTCTAAGAGAGCCTAAAAAGCTTTAAAAACCCAAACTGCACCCAAAAAAGTTGAAGCTGCTACCAGCTGGAGCAGTCTCCCTTAAACTAATACATTTCTTTTCCTTTCTGTTTGGCTACTCACTTTATTTGACTTCTAGTCTTGTAGAGCTGATGGTGGATGAGATTCTCCCTAGGCTCTCAAAAACCCTAGGCTGGGAATTTCCTACAAAAGGTTACCCTGGTATGACCTGCCATTGATGAAGCTGTGCTGGCTTCTTGTGGTCACTACTTCCCTTTCCAAATACTCACAAACTATCCTCTTAATAATGTGGATTTTCAAAGGACTTTTCAAAGTCTAAAGTCAAAGGACTTTAGACAAAGTCAAAATTCCACCCTCTTCAGTTTTTTGAAAATTGAGCTGTTCGTCCTGAAGCACAGTAGTGGTCAAATTCAAAGAAGAGGATCCTTGCTGGCTGTTGTGTACCAACTTGAAAACCACAAATTAACATTATTTGTGTTCTGTTGTATTATATTTTGTTAAATATTTTCCATTGACTTCTTAATCTGGAGCAAGCTTGATAACCTCTCCTATAGCACTTCTTCCATCCTCCAGCATTTGGCCGATTACTAACAGTGGCTTAGCAATCACAACTCTAAGCAAAGGGCCAAGCATGTTGATTGATTTGCTGGATATTTTAGTGTCCTAAGTTGTAGTTTGTCTGGGTCTAGTTACTTGTACTCAAACAGCAAGATGCTGTTTGATTACTTGTTAAGAAGTTTTTCCTGACATCAAACCTAAACTCGTCTCTTTTCAACTACTATCCATTCCTCCTAGTTCTACCAAACCTTATATTAATTTAATTCTATTAAATTTTTTTTTGATTTGATTCCATCTAATGTTCTAGCCTTTCAAGACATTTTTGGATACTGTCTTTAATATGTTAGTTATCCCTCCCAGATTTGCATCATATGCAAATATAAGTATACCAATATGCATTTATTCAAGTAGGCACTTGATAATAATGGACTGGAATTCAGGGGAAGGATTAGGGCGGTATATGTAGATGTAGAAATCATCTGCATAGACATGATTATCTAACCCACAGGAGTAGGTGAGAGCACCAAGAGAGAGAATGGAGAGAGAGAAAAGGACTCAGCTATTTAGGGACATTCATGCTAAAGGTACAGGATATGGATGGTGAGCCAACAGAGGAGACTGAAAAATACCAGTCAGATACATAGGAAGAAATCAGAGGGTAGTGTCACAAGTCAAGGGAGAAGAAGAATATCCAGGGTAAGGGAAAAAAATCAGCGTTGTCAAAAGCTGAAGAAAGGTCAAGGAAAAGAAGCACTATGAAAGCACATTGGATTTAACAGTGAAAAGATCTTTGGATCTTGGGGAAAAGTTTCATCCAAATGGTTATATAAGAGACCTGACCATAAGGAGTTGAGAAATTAGTGGGTAGTGAGGAAGTAAAGGCAATTAATCACTATCAACAAGCATTTAGTAAGCATTTATTTGCTAAGCACTGTATTAGGCAATGGGGATGGGAGAAAATAAAAGAAACAATCCCTCTGTAAGTCCTCAAGGAGCTTACATTTTAATGAAGAAGACAAAATGCACATAAATATGTATCTACAAGACACATCCACAGCAGACATAAAGTGCCCTTGTTAGGAATAGGGTGAACGCTAGCAACTGAGGAAAGGTAGCCAGGAAAAGGTGGCCCTTGATCTGTCTTGAAGGAAACCAGGGACAGAAGACAGGAAGAGCATTCCAGGCATAGAGGACAGCCAGGGCAAAGACACGGAAGGGAGAGCCAGCGGCCCAGGTGAGAAACAGCAAGCAGGCTAGTATTGCTCGATTGTAGAGTATGTATAAGACTGGGAAGGGAGGATATGAAGAGCTTTAAATAACAAATAGAGAAGAGTTTATAGATGATCCTAGAGTTAATAGGGAACCAGTGGAGTTTATTGAGTGGGGAGTGAAATGGTCAGACTTTGGGAAAATCACTAGCAGTTTAGTGGAGGATGGATGGGAATTGGGAGAGACTTGGGACAGAGAGGCCAATGAGGAGGCTATTGCAGTAGACTAGCCAGAGGTGATGACGGCCTGAATGCTTTGGTAACCATGAGAGTAAAGAGAACGGGATGTTCAAGAGATGTTGTGGGCGTGCACACAAACAGTATTTGACAACTACTGATTGTATCTCTGCATTGTCTGAGGCTAACTAGTTGAGTAAAACACTGAAGTTGAAAACTTGGATGAAGACCAGAATGATGGTGCCCATAACATAAATAGGGAAATCTGGAAAAAGGAATGGGTGGGGATGGAAAGATGAGTTTTATTTGGATATGTTGAGGTTGAGATGCCTTTGGAACGTGCATTTTGATATATGTAAAAGACAATTGGTAATATTAAACCAGAGCTCAGAAAGAGTAGGTCTGGAGATAATACAGATATATATAGAGAGAGAAAGAGAGGGAGAGAAAGAGATCTCAAAATCATCTGCATAAATATGATAATGGAACTGATGAGAATGTAGGAAAAAAAGAACCCAGTGTCGAGCTTTGGGGTATACCTATAGCTTGAAAGTGTGACATGGATAAAGATTCAGTAAAGGAGACTGAGGACCAATCAGAAAGTTAGAAGGAGACACCAAAGAAGGCAGTGTCATGAAAACCCAGAGAGAAAGTGTAAAAGAACAGTATCAAAATGCTGCGTCAAAGTCAAAAAGGTTGAGGACTGAATAACTGCTATTAAATTTGGCAATTAAGAGATCATGGCTAACTTTGGAGAGAGCAGCTTCGATTGAGAGATGAGATTTGGGGGACAGCTAGTGGTGCAGTAAATAGAGCACCAGCCTTGGAGTCAGGAGGACCTGAGTTCAAATCCAGCCTCAGACACTTGATACTTACTGGTTTTGTGACCCTGGGCAAGTCACTTAACCCAATTGCCTTGCAAAAATCTTAGAGATATTCGAAGACAAATTGCAGAAGCTTTAGTAGTAAATGAAAAGCAGGAAGTAGAGAGACTTTTTTCAAGGAGTTTAGCTGAGAAAAGGAGAGACATAGGAAATAGCTAACAGGGATGCTAGTATCAAGTAAGATTTTGTGAAGGATAAACAAGACATGGGTATATTTGTTGGCAGCAGGAAAGAAGCCAGTAAATACAGAAGCCAAATAGGGATGGTAGTAGTGGCAAGCTGTTAGGGGAAGACAGGAGGGGTTGGGATCAAATGTGCATGAAGAAGGATTTGCCTTGGCAAGGAGAAGGGCCATCTCTTCCTTTGGGGGAAGATGTCTGAGTTACATGAGAAGAAGTTTTCAGTAAATGACCTCAATTTTTTTAGGCAAGTATGGATCAATCAAGGTCCTCAGCTGAGAAGGTAAGGGGGGCACCTAAAAAGAAGAAACGCGAGGTATCAACAACTATATAAAAAATGCTACGCATTACTAACAAAAAAATATATAAATAATATAAAGAAATATAAATTATAATAATTCTGAGGTTCTTATCATACAGGAAAAATAGCCAAAAAAGGAAAATGAATATCAGAGAGCTGTGAAAGGACAGGCACACTGATACACAATTAGTGGAAATTATGAACTGGTCTAACCATTCTAGAAAGTAATCTGGAATTATACTTTAAAAACTAGGCCCACCTCTCATCCTCCTCCCCCTACCATACACACACCAAGGAGATCAACAAAAGAAGGAAATTTCGGACCTGTGTACAAAAAATACTTATAGCATCACTTTTCGGTTTAGGAAAGAATGAGAAACAAGCAAGAAACAACAATTGGGGATTGGTTGAGTAAATTTTGGTATATTAATGTCATGTTATTATACCTAAAGAAAGGGATGGATTCAGAGAAACCTGGGAAGAACTGTATGAACTGGTAAAGAATGAAGTGAGAACTAGGATAACAGTTTATATAGTGACTATGACATTGTAAAGGAAAATAACTCTGAAAGATTTAAGAACTCTAATCAATGAAATGAACAAAATAATTCTGGAAGAGCAATGATGATACTTCCCACCTCTTGACAAAGAGTTGATGGAGAGACATATTTTTCTGACCTGGAATATGTGAATCTACTCTGCTTGACTATACTTATTTGTTACAAGGCAGGACTTCATTTTTAAAGGGTGTGGGGGCAGAGTTATGGGGCAAGAAGGAGGTAGAAATAGTGATGTCCAAAAACAGAAAGAAAGAAAAGAGTATTAATGAAACATTTAGAAAATATACAGAACAGGGGGAAGTTTGGAGACAAGGAGGGCAGTACTGGAATTCCAATTAGTACCAATTCCAATCAGTACAATTGTACAATACAATTGTGTTAAATTTGTCATACTTAAAAACGCAAACTATACATAATTATGAGTCATTTTAATGCAATTCTCTTTTTATGTACTTTGTATGTAGAAATGATCATGCGTATTGATGTCTATCAAGGTCAGTAAATAAAAGAGAGAATAGATGTAGTCAAGGGATATAAACATTCTCAAAAGAATTCGTTGAAAACTATTACCATGTGGAAGAATGCTACAAATCATTGGAAACAAAAATCAAATTCAGGCTGAGGTTTCAACTTAGCACCCATCAAATTTGCAAAGATGATAAAAGATTGGAATAATAAACACTGAAGTGGATGTAGAAAGACAGACAAATTAACATACTATTGTTAAAGCTGTGAATTGCTTTAGTCATTCTGGATAGTAATTTGAAATTATGCTAAGTAATTGAATATAAAATCCATACCCTTTGACAGAGATCCCACCAGTAGGCATAAGAGGTCAAAGATATGAAAAGTCCAAAATAATCCAAAATGTCTGTAGCAACACTTTTTTGTGGTAGCAAAGACCAGGAAACAAAGTAAATTATATAGAGAAAAGCATGGGAAGATGTGTGAACTAATGGAAAGTGAAGTAGCAAAATCAAGAAAACAGTATGTGCAATAATTACAACATAAGTGGAAACAATAGTAACAGAAATGGAAACTGGAAACTATGGAACTATAATGACCAAACTCGGCCCCAAAGAAGAGATGTGAGAATGTATCTCCTCCCTTTTCTTGCAGATGTGCAGGGTTATGAAAGTAGAACACGGCATAAACTGTCGATCTTGATTAAAGTGTTAAGTTTTGCTAAACTGCTCTTTTCTGCTCTTTCTTTTTTATTCTTTTTATAGGGCATGGACCTCTGGGTGGGGGAAATGATGATGTGAAAACAAAAGATATCAATAAAACATTTTTAAAAGGATAAGGGACATCTGAACAAAGGAGATATGGAAGATGAAAGGAATGGATTGATTGCTGAGGCTGGCTCCAAGAGGAGACAGGACAGGAAGGAAGGGATTCAAGGACACAAGTAAAGAGGTTGTCCTTGTCAAGGAGAAGGAACAAAGGAGGAGAGGAGGAATGAAGATGTGGCTGGGATTTGGAGGAATGGAGTAGGGCAGATTTTTATGATAAAGTAGGAGATAAGGTCACGTGATAAAATCAATCAACAAGGATTTCTTAAACACCAACTATGTGGCAGGTTCTGTGTTAAGACATTTAGGGATTTAAGCATAATTAAATAATTTCTGCTCACGAGGAGTTTACATCCTAATGGGAAAGACAAATACATGTATAAATATATACAGCATAACATAAAGAGAATACAAAAATACATTTTATATATGTATATTAATTAAAAGGTAGTTTGGAGAGCAGGTGCTTACTAGCAGCTAGGAAGAATTGGAAAAACTTCACGTAAAGATGGTGCTTGGGCTGAACATTGAAGAAAGGGACTGAGGGGGTGGCTAGGTGGCACAGTGAATAAAGCACCAGCCCTGGAGTCAGGAGGACCTGAGCTCAAATCTGGCCTCAGGCACTTAACACTAGCCATGTGACCTTGGGCAAGTCACTTAACTCCAATTGCCATGCCTTCCCCCCCAAAAAAATAAAAAAGGGAGGAAACTGAGGCAGAGGGTGAGGAAGGAAGGTATTTTAGGCACGAAGGCTAGACAGTGCAAAGACACTGAGCTGTGAGATGTACCGTTTTATGTGAGAAACAGAGGTCGGTTTGGATGGATCATAGTGCAGGAGGGGAAAAAAAATGGAGAACAAAGTTACAAATATAGGTTGGATCCATGTTAAAAATCACTTTAACAGTGAAACAAAAAATATTTTTTGCTACAGATAAGGGGGCAGCTAGATAGCACAGTGAATAGAGCACTGGCCCCAGAGTCAGGAGGACCCGAGTTCAAATTCGACCTCAGACACTTGATACTTACTAGCTGTGTGACCTTGGGTAAGTCATTTAACCCCAATTGCCTTGCCTTCCCACCTTAATAAATAGATGAATAAATAAATAAAATGGAGACAACAGGAACCCACTGGAATTTACTAAGTAAGGCAGCTACATGGTCAAGACTTGAGTATAAGAAAAATCATTTTGGCAGGGAGCAGTGTATGGTGATTTGATATAGGCTTATTAGCAAGCTGTTCTAATAATCTAAATGAGAGGTGCTGAGGACCTGAACTAAGGTAGTAGCTAATATGAAGCGAGAAAATGAGTTGAAAGTGACGTTGAGGTAGAGATGGCAAAACTTGCCATCTGATTGGCTCTGAGGCAAGGGGGTATGAGAAGTTGAGGATAATACCAGGCTTATAACTTGAAAGACTGGAAGTATGGTGGTACCTTCTACAGAAAAAGGAAAGTTTCGAAGAGGGGGAAAGATAGTGAGTTCTGTTTTGGACTTGTTGAGATTGAGATATCCCTGGGAAATCACATTTGAAATCTCCAATTGGCAACTGGTGATGCAGGACTGAAACTCAGTGAAGAGAGAAGCAAGTCCATGAGTCATTTGCATTGAGATAATGAAACCCATGATTGCTGAGGTCACTGCCAGAGGAAAGGGCCCAAGACTGAGCTTTGAAAAACACCCATAGTTAGGGTGTAGGAAAACCACAGAGGGAAGGAGCACAGGTCCAGGGTCAGATTATACACTCTGTTATCTCAACAGTCTTTGGTGAGCCATTCTGAAATGCTTGAATCCCTACCTTGCTTGTCACTGAGGTCCCCAGCCCAGTTCTTGATGAGATGAGTCAGGTTTAAGTTACCTCCCAGTGAGTCACTCAAAAAACATTTATTAAGCACTATCAAGTGCCAGACACAGTGCTAAGTGCTTGCAGTACCAGGAAAGGCATAAAGTTTCATAGGTTCCCCATGCTGGGGGGTACTGAAACGATCCAGGGGGCCGGTAGTAGTCTCGGCTACAATTGAGGGGTGTTGAATAAAAATAAGGGTTAACTTAACCTAATCCCAGGGGGCACTGGGTAATTTTTTTAAAAAGGGGCAGTAGGCCAAATAAGTTTGGGGACCTCTGGGTCACAAACAGTCCAGGCCCTAAAAGAGCTTTCAGTCCAATAAGGGAGACAACATACAAATGGGTACCTATGAGACCCCTCCAGAATAGATGGAGGGTAATTTTAGAGGGGCGAGCCTCTCAGAACTGAAGCAGGGCAAAAGGTGGGGAAAGAAGGAGCAGTGTCAATCTCAGTGGAATATACTGATATTTTTATGTTCCCTTTAATTGCACATTTGTGAAAACTAGTAATCACTGTGCTGTGTGTCCATATCACGTGGGTACAGAAGGGAGAGAAATTTGAAGATCATTATCTCAAGGTACAGGAGCCGATCCAAGATAATTATAGCAATTATTATTAGTAATCTATTAATTTGTTAGTTCTGGAGATGTCCACTTTAGAAGTTGCAACATAAGCAGATGCAAAAAGTAATTGGCCTACAGTCAGTAGGTGGAATGGACTTGGTCTAGCAGCAAATCAGCTCCAATAAGGAATGCTGCAGCCTGCAGAAAGCCTGAGAATCTGGCACAACCAAGACAAGAGAAAGAGCGGTTCAAGTCAAGTGCCCTCTGGCGGCTACCTCAGAAAACATTCCTTGAGTGAATTTTAACCAATGATGTCTTCCTAATTTGTAAAGGAAACAGCATCAACAAGTCAAACCAAACATAAAAATGTCACACATGTAATGTGTCAACTTTAAAGCCCTACATAAATACCAGCTATTATCCTTCTAAAGGCATTCCATCCACATCTGGGCAGTTATGTGGTGCAGTGGATAGGTAGCCCTGGCCTAAATACCAAATTAGGAAGTTTTTCCTTACATAAAGCCTAAATTTGCACCTCCTTCCCTGCCCCTCCCCACCCTAATTACTCCTAACGCTGCTCTTGAGTCAGACAGAATAGATCTATGACAAGCCACAGCATGCCACTCTGGAGAACTCTCATTCTGGAGAACTGAGAGTATAAGAAACAAGGGAGTTCTGGCTAAGGAGAGCATCTAGATCAATAACTCTTTGGTGCATGATTGTTCCCAGGGCTGGACTGGACTGGCACCAGGTTCTTAGTCTCAGCCTCAAATGGCAGGGTATAAGATACAACCTAAAGATAGCAAAAATGAACTCTGAGATTTTTTGGAAAGAGCCTTTGTCAACCCTCATGTTGGGATCTCTGGTGTGAGTCCCCTTCTCTATATGCTCTCTACTATCTAGAGATCCCTATGGCTCAGGATGCTCCCAAGACACCAGAAACTATAGTATTCTGAGGCTCCAGATTTTTTTTTACTAAAGTACCTGGAAACTCTAATGGATAAATCCCTGTCTCTGCAGGCCCTCTCTAGAGTAAGGTTCTACTCTTGGGCAGTTTCCTCCCCCTCACTAGGGAAGTTTCTTCCTCTGAAAACACAGTTCAGCTCTATCATCTCTAGGTAAAATGGTGACATTTATTCCTTCCTCCCCCTCCTCAAGGATTAAGATTAGGGAACCCTGGGAGTTAGTCAAGTCAGAGGACCTCACCCTCTCTCTTCTTCCAACTTCCAGTTGGAGTTATACAACTCATGGCTCTATCTAGGAGTATTTTATGAGTCAGGATTTTCTGCTGTCATTTTCTATGTGGGGCCAGGATGGGGTAGAAAATCCAGGGAAATAACAGACTATCAATAGGGCTCAGGACTTTGGCACGGGAGAAGCAGATGCAGCAGGTGTGATGCTGGCCATCTTGGAAGTTGTTCAGAGGGTGATTTCAGCTCACTGTAAAGAAAAATTTCTTAATAATCAGTAGAATGAGCTACCTTGGAAGTAGTGGGTCCCTCTTCCCTAAATGGAGGCTAGAAGTTAGTGAGCTTATACAGGGTATTCTAGTTCAGGTACCAAGCAGATTAAAGTTCCTCCAAGGTCCCTTCCAGTTTTAAGATTCTGTGATTTTTGTATCAGGCTAATAGCTGATCATATTTTGGGGATATAATATACCTATATAATCAGACCCACTAGGTAGTGACAGTCCTGAGATATCTCAAAGGTCATCCATTCTATTTTGGGGCAGCTCTTAACAACTGGAAAAATTTTCCTTGTGGCATTTCCATCCATTCCTTTTAGATCTGCCCTCTGGAGCCAATCAGAACAATGAGTTCCTTCTTCTGAATGCCAGCCCCCAAATCAGTCATCACATTGCCCCATTTCCATCCCTGGTAACTTGAACCAATCTTTGTAAGGATCTCTTCTCCCTTCTGGTCACCCTCCTGTGCACACACTTCCCAAAATTTAGTGCCCAGAATGGAATAGCATAGTCCCAGATGTAGTCTGACTATGGCAGAAAACACTGGAATCATCACCTCTTTTTCTTGACAATATGCTAAAATTGAGTTAGCTCTTTTTGTTACATTGCATTACCCACTTATATTCTACAGAAAACTCATTCCATGTGTTTTCATAAATCCCAGATCTTTTTCACATGTACTGCTGAACTGGTCCTGTCACTTATACAGTCGTTTGAATATAGGACTTGACATTTTATCCCAATTTAATTTCACATTAGATTGAACCCATTGTTCTACTCGATCTTTTTAAGATCCTGTGATCCAAAGTGTTTGCTCTCCTAGATTCCCCATCATCTGTAAATCTGATCAGCAAGCCACCTAAGCTTTTATCCTGGTCGTTGATAAGAGGCAAGGCCAGATTGCTGGAAACTCTAGAGAAAGAACTCATTCTCTTTCCTCCATCTCTCTCTCTCTTCCCCCCTTCTCTCATTGACATCTACTCATTTATTACCATCCTGAATCAGATCATTCAACCACTTTCAAATCTGACTAACTCTATAATCATTTAATCCACATCTCACCATCTTCTACAAAAATAGCATAAGAGACTGTCACATATACTATCTTTACAGCGTTTCCCTGATCAGCCAATAACCCAGTCAAAAAAATGAAATGTCCTTTTCTTGATGAAGCCAGGTTGGTTCTTTAGCACTCACTGCATTTCCCCCCCACTGATTAATCCATTCCATTTTAGCCTGGAATGAAGGCAGAACTAGCCCTCAGAAGGGAAATGAGCACCATGTGCCTTGAGCAGAAGTGTTCACACAGGTGAAGGTGGAGAGAAAGCTACTCAGGCCACATATCCAACCCCCCACCAACTCATTGTCCTGTTCCCCTTCTACTACACAATCTCCATATATATTTGCCTCCAACCCCTCCCCTCCCCTTTCCCTTCTCCACAGAAGATTCAATGAAGCTGGGGTCACTTTGGACATTGCTTTAATGACAGACTTGGTCACATGGGCAGAATCATTAAAAAGTCACTATCAGGACCAGTCCCTGGAAGAGGACGCCAATCCCTCCTTGGGCTGGGGATAGAGCCATTTAAGGCCCACACATTCTGAGGTCAGTGGGGAAATGAGGGTGGGGGGAGGACAAAAACCCCAGTAGGACAACATCCTCATACCAGAAGGGGAAGGGGAGCCAGGAGAAACCAAAACCACAGGGCCAACACTGCTCTATCCCTCCCACATGGACAGATGCCCTAGGGTAGGAGACAGTAGACATGGTGACAATCCCTACAGGAACAGGATGGCTCTTTTCCCCTTTTATAGGGATGAAGTAGGGGTAGGGGAAAAGGGACAGGAACCCCAAGGGGGCAAACCCGAGAGGGACAAGAGAACTTCTGTACTCCCAATGAATTAGGACAGAATCAGTAGAATCAAAGCCCTTAGACAAAGGACAAGTCTTTCATAAAGTGCCACGGAGATAGCTGCAATTCAGCTGTCAGAGCAGGGATCACCCTGCCCTGTCCCTTAATGTTCCTGGAGTAGAGGCCCAGTTTCCCCAACACAAGGCCATGTCTGGGGCTTACGGGCTTGGCTGGGCCTCATAGTTGAGCACGTAGTAGTCATGGACATACATAAGCACAGCCACAGGCTGCCCGATGATCAAAGACAACCACACTGCTGCATTGCCATAGTTGCCTCGAAGGAATCGGCCCACGACCCAGGCTAGAGGGATCTGGGGACACATGGAATAGATCAATTCTATCCTTGACCCCAGAGCACAAGGGCTGGGTGCTACAGATCAGAGCATAAAAGGAGGGATCAAAGGAGGGGCTGAGGGAGAGCCTGAGAGGCAGGAGGGGACTTGGGGAGGAGGCCATGGGAGTGGATGATGAAAATTTTTAGGGTATCTCACCTGTGCCATCATGCCAGTGAAGGCCCAAGGCCGGAACATCCTGAGGGGGACACTCACGAGGTACTAGGTGGAAGGGAGGTAAGAAAATGGATTATAGGTCAGCTCTGAAGTCCTTTCCCATGAGGCTGAAGGAGCATGAATGACCCTGGCCATAAAACATATGTTTGGAGACCCAGAGTATTCCCATTCCTCTCTATGTCTCTTCTGGGTAAACTAACCTCATGAAAGAAGGCTGAAGCAAGGAACACACCAGTCTTAGCCATCCACTTATTGACCCCCATCTTCATCACTGGCTTATAGAAGTGTCTGACAAGGAGGAAAAAGACAGGGCTATTCCTGATCTTGGGTTCAGCCCAAAGACAAAACAAATCTTCTGTTTTGCCTATTACCCTGTCCTCCCATATACAGAGCCCAGAGAAAATACCTCCCCCAAACCTGCCCCACTGATCCCCACCTGAGGCACCATTTGTGGACAGGAATATTCCAGTTCTGCCAAAAGTAAGTGACTGACTCTGAGTTCCTGTGGAAGCAGGAAGCACTGTCAAGTGCCATTCTCTGAGAAGCAACCCCCAGCCCCCAGCTCCAACCTCCTAACACTTACCACCAGTCTCTGTAGAACTCCCGGTCACCAAACTGCAAGAGTTCAGCCACAGCATTGAGGCAGGAGTGGAAGAACCAGTAGAAAAAAATGAGCCAAATAAAGTGGTTGGGGACCTGAGGAGGAAGGGGCTGCAGTGAATGAGGAGCTCTCTGAGGCCAGACTCCATGACCTGCTTGCTCCCTCACTACCCCCTAAGACCACATAACACTTACTGCCAACTTCAAAAGCCGCTCCATGATACGGGAATAGTCCATATCCTAAGGGTGATAGGGATCAACCTCTTCAGCATATTGGGGGTCATGGAGAATAACAACCCTCACTGCCACCTCCTTCACAGAACCATCCAAACAGAAATTCTTGTCCCCTCCCTCAACTAATACAAGCAGAAATCCCCATCTCCCCATCCAGTAAACCTCACCATTCTCAGCCCAACAAAGACTTCTGTTTTCCCTCCTACACATATACCAGATCTCCCCAAGTTTTCCTCACCTTGAATGGCTTCATGGAGTTCTGAATGGTGGGGACCATCCACTGAAAGAAGGGGAAGGGTTTATAGCTATCAGCCCCTAAGAGATCCTATGAGAGAATCCCTCCACCAGCTTGAGTACCCCTTCAGTCCCAAACCTCATCTCCCTTCCCATACCTGCTGGATGAGTCCCACCAGTAGTTGAGTGAAGAAGAGCTAGGGAAAAAAGAGACAAAGGGGATAGCACAATTCTGTGCCTTAAGGGCCCTTACCAAAGCAAAGGGTCCCTCCCTTACCATCTCAAAGAGTCTGCGTAACAGAAAGCGTTTCCGGATTCGGGGGGATCGAGGGAAGTTGAGCTCATAGCACAGAGTCGGGGCAAACAGGAAGTAGTACAGATCTATAAAGGGGAGGAAAGGAGATAGGCACTAATACTAGACCCTCACCACCTCCGAAGTATAGCCCCACCAACCTGGTTTTGCCTCATCATTCTTCAGAGGCTCAAGGGGTGAGGAAAAGATTTCCTTCAACCTACCCCCCTCCTCCTCCTTTCAGGCTTTCCTGCTTACCTCGATAGGTCAAATTGGCAGGGTACTTCACCCCATTGGACACCACATCCCCATTGGCCTTTATGGTTCCTGAGGCTGCAATCCCAATGAGGATCATTATGAGGAACAGAGGGGAGGTGTGATGACCCTGACCCCACAGGCATCAGCAAGGCTGGAGTCGAGGCTTTTCTGGCCCTCCCTCACTACCCCCAACCTCCTCACCTGCTTGGCTCTTGGCCCTATGCTGCCTGCACCACAGATTGACATGGTAGTAGGAGACCATCTTGAGGAAGAGAACAGTGTAGACACCCAGAGCAAACACTGAGCCCACTGTTGGAAGAGAGAACAGAGTCCTAGCTTACCTGGTCCTTGCCCCACTGGGAAAAAAGCCTTTCTTCAACTCTAGATAGAGGAAAAGAAGTACGGCAGGGACGAGGCTCCCAACTCTATACTCCAACATTGTCTGTCCACTTTGGGGAGGCAAGGAAAACCACCAGAAGGACTATCCCAGTTTAGGAACCCAGGGGCAAAGGTAGACAGCCGGATAGGAGACAAAAATCCAGGGCCTAGAGGGTAGAGCGTAAGGCCCGAGACATAGAAGAGTGAAATGTATGGGTAGGGACATACCTGGCGTAATAGATTTGACCATAAAGACCACAGCTGCAGGGAAGCAGAGAATGGTGAGCAGGTTGGCCATGTGCAGGAGTAGCCCTACCCGCTCTGTGATGGTGCCCTGGAAGGAAAAATGGAAAGAGTCAAACTTTTCTGGTTCTCTCAATACTATCTCAAAGCTCTCCTATTCTTCCTGTTGCCCCTAAACATGATCATCCCCTGAGCTTTGTTCTAAGTTCTCTTTTCCCTAATACATTTCCTTCTAGGACAATCTCCTTCACTCTCAGGGCTTCAAGTATCACATCTATGCAGATGATTCCTTAAATGTATACCTCTAGCCCTCACTCTTCTTCTGAGCTCTAATCCTGCATCTTCAACTGTCTGCTGAATGTCCACACTGGCCGTCCTCATCTTCCCTTCCCTCTCAAGACTTGCTCCTGTTACTAACTTCATTATCTGTTTGTGGCACCATCATCCTCAAAACCACCATCATGCTTACATGAACTGATGGACAGTGAAGTGAGCAGAACCTGGAGAACAATGTACACAGTAACAGCAATCCTGTTCTATGAGAATTGTGAATGACTTAGCTATTCTCAGCATTAACAATGATCTAAGACAATTCTGAAGGACTCCTGATGAAAAATGCTATCCATCTCCAGAGAAGTACTTGAAGGAGTCTGAATGCAGACTGAAGCACACTTTTTTCACCTTATTTTTTCATAGGGTTTTTTTGTATGTGTTTTCTTTCACAACATGAATAACATGGACATGTTTTACATGATTGCACATGTATAGCCTATATCAAATTGCTCACTGTCCCAGAGAGGGAGGAGGGCGAGACAGAATTTGGAACTCAAAACTTTAAGAAATGAATGTTAAAAATTGTTTCTACATGTAATTGGGGAAAAAATAAAATGTCATTTTAAAAAATCTTCAACGTGATTCATTTCTCCCTTAGTACTCCTGCTGTTGATATGATAGTCAGAACTGGCCGGTTGGCCAGACTCAAAAGTAACTGTTAATGCTTCAATGGCAGCAGAGGAGGAGGTCTTTCATGGAGTTCCCCAGGGATCTTTGCTTGGATCTGCACTGTTTAACATTTTTATCAATGACTTGGATAAAAGTATGGATGATATGTTAATCAAATTTGCAAATGATAGAAAACTGAGAGGGAAAGCTACCAGTTCCTGACAGAGACAGGAGCAGGGGTTCTTAATCTTTTTTGTGTCATGTATTCCTTGGGCAACCTGGTAAATCTTTTGGGATCCCTTCTTAGAATAATATTTTAAATGAATAAAGTAAAATTACAAAGAAAACTAATTATACTGAAAGACAATTGTCAAAATATAAACAATGAAAGAAATTCCCAAAGCCCAGGTTAGGAAGTCCAACGATTGCTTAGTGGAGCCTCATTCTAATAAGGTAGAACTCAATATGGATTTTTAAAGTCTTGTACCAGGGTACAAAAAAGCGGCTCCCTAAATTCAACATGGGGAGGCATGTATTATTCTGGAAAAGATCTGGGGATTTTAGTAGACTTTCAAACTCAGAATGAATTAGCAGTGTAATGTGGCAACCATGAAAGCTAATGCAATATTGGGCTGCATTAAGAGGACCACGGCTTCCAGGAATAGTAAGGTGGAAAGTCCCACTATACTCGGCCTTGTTAGATTTCATCTGGAGAACTGCGTCCAGTTCTTAGCACAACAGTTTAAGAAGGGCACTGATAAGCTAAAGACTGCCTAGGTGAAGGCAACCAGGGTAGTGATTGGATTTGAGTCTTATGAAGGTGAATGCAAGGACCTGGGAGAATATGATAACTGTCTTCACGTACTTGAAGACTGCCACCTGGAGGAGTGAACTAGGTTTGTTTTGTTTGGCCACAGAGGGCTGAACTTAGAATAATGGGTAGACATTGCAGAGAGGCAAATTTAGGTTTGATGTCCGAAAAAAATTCCTAACAATTAGATTTTTAAAAAAAATTTTTTTTTCTTGCTTTTTGGAGGGAGGAAGGTAGGGCAAATTGGGGTTAAGTGACTTGCCCAAGGTCACACGGCTAGTTTTTTGTGTTAAACATTCAAGGCCAAATTTGAACTTAGGTACTCCTGACTCCAGGGCTGGCGCTCTATAAACTGTGCCACCTAGCAGCCCCAATTCCTAACAATTAGAGCTATTTGAAATTGGAATGGGCTGCTTCAAGAGGTGATGGGTTTCTCCCTGCTTGAAGGTCTTCAAGAGGAGGATGGACAACCACCTGTCAGGTATGTTACAGCAAGGATTTCTTTCCTATAGGATTTGGAATTAGGGGCCACTAAGATCCCTTTCAACTCTCAAATTCTCTAATTCTGTTCTCTGAAACAGAAGATACTCTTCATTCACATAGTCAGTGCCCTCCTTTGGGCCTAAAATCTCTCCCCTGACCTGCTCAAACAACCTCCTAACTGGTCTCCCTACCTCTAGTATCTTCTGCCTTCAGTTCATCCCACACAGGCTGCCAGAGCCATCTTGCTAAAGTGCTGACTTTGATTGTTTGTCCTTTGCTTTAAAAAAAAAAATCATCAATGGCTTCAGCTACCTACTGAATAAATTAGCTTAGAGAACCAAGATGCTGTAAGCTACTTTCCTATAATCCTGACAAACTGAGCTCGTCACAGAACTATGGAACTAAAAGGAATCTCAGAATGAACAGTCCCAGCCTATATCCATTGTATGAATCCTTTTTACAATCTCTAGTCTCAATTGGGTCCTTGCTGCTAATTTTTGTTGTTGTTTAGTCACTTTTCAGTTATGTCCAACTCTTCATGATCTCTTTTTGGGGTTTTCTTGGCAAAGATAATGGAGTGGTTTGCCATTTCATTTTACAGATATGGAAACGGAGGCAAAGAAGGTTAAATGATTTGCCCAGGACACTACATACCTAGTATCTGAGGCTGGATTTGAACGCATGAAGGTGAGATGGCTGAGTACTTCTGACCACAAGCCAGTACTCTATGCACTGATCACCTAGCTGCCTCTTGCTGCTAACAGGAATCCTTTAATTCTTCCCAGAATGACAATCACAATCCCTCATAGTAGTTATTTCAAATTTCCTCAAGTTCCCAAGTCCTCATTTCAGTAGAAATACTTGCTACCTTTATTTTTTCAAATAAATTTCCTTTTTTATTATGAAATGTGCCTCCTTTACTGAGAAAAACCAAGTTTATCCTCTTTGAGCTCCTTGATCTCCCACATCCACACCTCAGAAGCTTTCCTGCTTCTTTACTCATCATCTTCTCTTTTAGTCTAGTCTCAGAGCATAAGGCTTACTCCTCTGCTTGTGTCCTTTTTCTTATCCCCTTCCATCTCTTTTGGGAGCTTGTCCCAAGAATCATTCCTTCTCTCTCTTTAGTATCTCCCTATTGCCTACAAACATACCTCATTTTAAAGAAGACTTTCCCCTATGACCTTGCCATTCCCTCAAGCTACTATCCTACATCTCAACTCCTTTTCACTTCCCAAACCCTAGAAAAGTAGCATGTACTTGCCAACCATTCTCTCTATCTACTTTTTAATCCCTTGTAGTCTTCCTTCTAAATCTCACCACCCTACAGAAACTGCTTTCACAAAAAATAACCCATAATCTCAAATGCTGAATTAGATGGACTCTTCCCAGTCCTTATCTTCCTTGACTCTTCTGTAACTTCTAGTACAGTCTACTCCCTGGCTATTATCTACTACTTTGACTTCTAGCTTACAGCATCTTGGCTCTCTAAGCTAAGGAGTTTAGAATTTATTCAGTAGGAAGCTGAAGCCACTGTTGATTTTTTTTTTAAAGCAAAAGACAAACAATCAAAGTCAGCACTTTAGCAAGATGGCTCTGGCAGCCTGTGTGGGATGAACTGAAGGAAGACGATACTAGAGATAGGGAGACCAGTTAGGAGGTTGTTTTAACAGTTCAGAGGAGAGATTTTAGGCCCAAAGGAGGGCACTGGCTGTATGAATGAAGAGTATCTTCTGTTCCAGAGAACAGAATTAGAGAATTTGAGAGTTGAAAGGGATCTTAGTGGCCCCTAATTCCAACTCCTATAGGAAGATACTTCTCTCTCCTACTTCCCTTCTCATTCTCCTTGATAGAACATTTAGCTCCCATTCTAAGTATGAATATACCTCAGGGCTCTACCTTGAACTATTCTCTATCATATTCACCCTTGACTCGTTCATCAGCTCCCATGGCTGCAATTATCTCTATGAGAATAACTATCAATTTGACATATCTAACCCTGATCTCTCCCCTGAAGTCAAAGACCCATATATCCAACTGCCTAGTAAATACTTCCACCTGGATATTCCATTGGCATATTGAGCTCAAAAAGTACAAAACAGAATTCCTCTCCCACTCAATCCCTCCTCCTTTTCCCAATTCTTTGTTTCTACTGAAGGTACCAACCTTCTCCCAATCACACAGGTTTCTCACTTCAATCTCACTTAAACTCTTCCTTTTCCCTCATAGACTCCATATCCTACCAGTTGCCCAGCCTACCCTAACAGCATCCATGCCCTCCCCAACTCTACCCATACCTTTCATTTGTTGCCAGTTCAGGTCTTCACTTCTATTTACATCACCTTATCACCTACTGTTAAAAAGGTTCCTTAATTGGTCTTTCTCCTCTCTATTACAACTTTCATACAGCAACCAAAATCTTCCTAAGGCACAAAAACTTCCAAATATCCCCTATTGCCTTGAGGATAAAACACCAACTCATCAGGAAGGCATTTATGGTGACTACCATAGGGCACCCCCACCATTAAGGCTCTGACTTAACTTTCTAGCCTTATTTCACATTAATCTTCTTCGTGCACACCATATTCCAGTCCAACTTAATTACTAGCTATTACCCAGACATGGCATTCTATCTCCTGCCAAGAAGTAACTGGCAGCACACAGGGCTGGGAGCACTGGGCCTGGAGTTAGGAAGACTTGAGTTCAAACCCAGCCTTAGACCCTTAATTGCTGTGTGAGCAAGTCACTTGTTTGCCTCAGTTTCCTCAACCTTCCAGGGTAGTTGTGAGGATCAAATGAGCTATCTGTGAAAAGCCCTTAGTATGGTTCCTGGCACACAGCTGGTGCTGTATAAATGCTTATTCCCTCCCCTCTCCTCCACATTCATTTGAACAAGTTGCCCCCTATCCCCTCTTCAATCTTCCCTGTCAGGCACTTCTGCTCCTCAGCTCTGGTGACCACCTCTTCCATGGCTCCAAGTGCTCCCTCCCCCTCCTGAAATGACCTTGTATTCTACTTATCTGCATATGTTCTTAGATCCCCTACTAGAACACATGTTGTTCGAGTGCTGATTTTCACTTCTGTATCTGTATCCTCTAGAATGTCCTGCATATGTAACAGACACTGAATGTCTGTTAAATTGAACATCCCCTTGACAGCTGGTCAAAAAAGACTTCCAGTGACAGAAACTTATTTCCTAGACTGCCTATTCTACCACTGAACAGTTCTAATTTTTCCCTAAATTGAGGCAAAGTCTAGCTCCCTGCTGAAGAAAAAGTGGAACACTAATACATGTTCATGGAACTGTGAACTGATTCAACCATTCTGGAAAGCAATCTGGAATTATGCCAAAAGAGTTCTAAAACTGTGTATGCCCTTTGACCCAGTAATACTACTATTAGGTCTGCTTCCTAAGATGATTGGGGGGAAAAAAAGAACTTACATGTTCTAAAATATGCATAGCGGCTCTTTGTGTTAGTAAAGAACTGGGAATTGAGGGGCTACCCTCCAACTGGGGAATGTATTGACAAGTTGTAGTATGTGACTATGAAGGAATACTACTATGCTGTAAGGAATGATGAGCAGGTTGATTTTTAGAAAAACATGCATGAAATAATGAAGAGTGGAATAAGCAAAACCAAGAAAAAAATAATAAGAAAAACCAAGGGTATACGGTAACAGCAACATTGTAGAAAGAATAACTGTTAATGACTAAATTATCCTGAGTATTATAAATATTCAGTTTGACTATAAAGGACCTAATGAAGGGAAGATGCTATCTAGCTCTAGAGAGAGAAATGATTAAGAGAAGTATGCTTTACATACATACATACATACATGTATGCATATTTATATATGTATATTTATTTGTTCATCTGAATCAAATGGTGACCTTCTCTAGTGTAGGGTAGGAGACAATTCTTATAACATAGCAAAAAAAAATTTTTTTAAGGGGCAGCTAGATAGCACAGTGAATAAAGCACCAGCTCTGGAGTCAAGAGGACCTGAGTTCAAATTTGGCCTCAGACACTTAACATTTACTAGCTCTGTGGTCTTGGGCAAGTCACTTAACCTCAATTACCCTGCCTTCCCCCCTCCAAAAAGACCAAAAAAATTAAAAAATTAAAATCTGGTTCACTGTAATTTCTACCTATCATTCCTACTTTTGCTCTAGAGCCATGCAGAACAAGTTTAAACTGTCACTGTCATAACTTCAGATATTTAAAAATAGCGATTGTGTTGCCACAATCCTTCTTCCTAGTCCTTCAACAAGTTCCTTGGCTTGATACCACCACGACCTTGCTCACAATGTCTCTTGTGCCTGGACTAAGGCCTGCCTGTTTCATCTCTGCCTGATGAAATCCTATCCAGCCTCAAAGCCCTGCCCAGGTATCATGGCCCTCATGCATCCTCTTGATTATCTCCCCTCCCCTAGAACTCAGGGGATCTAATCAGTTCTTTTTTGTGACTCCACAGTAACTTTTCCCATAGTATGTTTCCTGCCCTATCTGTGAACCATTAGATTTGGAGCTCTCTGGAGGCTTCCTATATAGGAGTGAACAGACTGACAAATGTGCCTTTGTAGAGGGAAGGCAGCATATATTTGGGGAAAATGGAAACTGAGATACTACTCAGGTATGAAACACTAAGACGAAGTTAATGAGTATTTTAAATAGAATGAGGCCTGAAGAACAAATGGAAGAAAGGAGGCAATGCAAAAGACAGATTGGGTGGTAGCACTGTCCTTCTCATTGCCAATGTAAATAATTTTGGGTATTCCAGACTACCATCCAAATTGGCACCTTCTTTCTAAAGAGATGAGATACAGGGGGTGTTCTACTCCCCCTACCCCTTAGTAATAAAGGGAAGAACAAGGACTACCAAAACAGGTAGGCAAACTGGGGAGGAAGCTATATGGAAAATGTAAAAAAGGATTATTCATAGGCTTATTTGGAAAGGGGAGTAACAGGCCCAACACAGAACATGGGAGGTTCATATTCTATGATACCCAAACTCTTAAATCTATAGGGCTCTTCCCCTGATTAGCAAGCAGTAATTGCTTAGAGAATGCCAGAAGCAGGCTAGTTTGATAAATGACTAAAATAGCTAGCCAGGATTATATAACAATGGGGAGAAAAACCCAAGGTGAAGGTTTCTGATCTGGTTAGTTAAGCAGAAAGAGGGAAGATAGAAGGGGCTAAGCAGAAAGGAGACAAGACTAGAGCTTTTGGTAACAAGGGTCCAATAACAGGTATGCTCTGATTGAAGGTAAGGAGCCTCTGAAAAGGAAAAAGACATATGGATATGTTTTGGGGAGAAAACAGAACATCCCACCCCATCCCCAGACACAACAGACTGGAGTATGAGTATGCAACAGGCATGAGGAGAGACACTCACCATAGCCAGACGTTTCTCCACTTGGAAGGCAGCTAATGCAAACCCATTGGCTACTGAAAAGAGAAATGGAATAGCCGTGGAAATTCCTGAAGCTTCATCATGAATGCTCCTGGGAGGGAGGGACTGAGCCTATTAGGATATCTACTCCAATCTTTCCTGGAGGCCTGGCCTGGGCTCCCTGAAGTGGCTTCAGGGTCCTATACCAAGATTGCCCTTCCTCCCCACTCCATATATCATATCACCCAACTCAAGCTCACCTATAATGAGGCACAAGGAGGGCCAGCTGTAGGGATCCTTCAGGAACAACGACACCACCTGGATTGGGTCCACTAGAATGCCGTACCTGAGGGTAGGAACCTAGGGCATTGGGGGCTAAGGCACTGGGGTGGGGGCCTCTGGACTTTGGTGACAAGAAGCTGAAACCTGAGCTGCAATAAAGCCTTATTGCCACAAGGGGGCACTGGCATTCCAGCCTCATGTATCCTGCAAGTCTAGGCTAAGCAGGTTGGGTTAAGGGTCCTGACACAGGGAGGAGGGAAGGGGGAAGGAATGAGGGGACAGGAAGTAAACATTGGGATGACCCTTTACCCCTCTCCAGTTAGGGGTACATGGAAGGTCACAATGAAAAGCACTCACTTGATGATGTTTTCCAAAAATAATCTAGCATTGCTCAAGATCTGCAAGAGAAGAAGAAAAGGGTGGAACTGACACATCCTTAGCCCAAGGCATTTCAAAGCCCTGCCAGGTTCATTTGCCTCCTCTAGCCACCCACTTAACTACCCACCAAGCCCAGGGGACCCATCCCAGAGAAGCCTGGCCTGAGAAAGGCAGCTAGCTGGCTAGATAATGGATAATGCACTGGGCCTGGAGTTAGGAAAATATCCTGCCTCAGACACTAACCATGGGATCTTGGGCAAGTCATTTAACCTGTTTACCTCAGTTTCCTAAACTGCAAAATGGGAATAATAGCACCTCTACCCCCTCCCCCCCAGGGTTGTTGTGCAGATCTAATTAAGATAATACTTGTAAGAGAGTTCAGCACAGTGCCTGGCACATAGTAGGCTCTATTATAAATGACAGCTATTATTAGCCAGGCTGAGGTGCCAATCCACAGAATGAATCTAGTTCAGAGCCTCAGGCCATCCTGTCCCTCTTCTCCCCACAAATCCAAGGCAGGTAGAAGCCATTTTCCCCATAAAATAGAGAAACTGATGTGCATAAGGCCTCCTGGGAGGAAAGAAGGCATGAGAAGTAACTCCCTGTAACCCTAGCCTTGGGGAGGATCTCAGGAGGCATGCCGTGTTGCAATGGTCTGGAAAATGAAGAGTCAGCCCCTATCCTTAGAGAACCCTGGAGTCACAGACTCAAACCCAAGCTTCAGGAAAAGCCAGGACTAATTCTCTTCTCCATCTCTCCCTATAGGGCAGCGGTTCTCAACCTGTGGGTTGTGACCCCTTTGGGGGTAGAACGACCCTTTCACAGGGGTCACCTAAGACCATCGGAAAACATATTTCTGATGGGTCTTAGGAACAGAGACACTGCTCCTCTATCCATCTCTAGGCAGGTCTGCCCACATGCAGATACACCCACATACGAGTATTAAGGGGTTGCGGAATTAGGAAAGTTGAGAATCACTGCTATAGGGTTTGCCAACATAATTTGTAGCTGCTTCTTCTGTCTGTCTGGGTCCTGGTTCAGATACTGACCCTCTCCGAAGCTCAAGGAACAGAGAAGGCGCCCCCAAAAGCTAAGTCTAACAACCTTCTTTTCCTACTCTCTCTAGGGTGCAAATTCTGCTAACTCCTCAGGCCTGGCCAGAGTGTATCTTGACCTTTGTAAGCACAGGGCCTTGCTACTTCTTGCCTTCCCAGGGGCTTTGACAAAGGGTGGAACAGTGAGTTGCCATCTGGATTGGGAGGCTGAAGTGGGATGGGCCACTGCCAGCCTGATGATCCTGCTATTGTAACCTATGCCTGCCAAGTCCCTTTGTATGGGGAGCTGGGCCATGCCAAATGGCCATCTGAGTCATTCTGGTCAGTGCTCTCTGGCCCATTTTGAGGCTTCCTAAGGAACCCTAAAGAACTGCAGGTTATTCTGAAACTTCAGACTTACTGGAGGGTAGGGGAACTGAAAGGGGTGGTCAGTCAATCTACAGGTATTTACCAAATCATTGGTGAAGAAAATGGAGCTGTAAGGTTTAGAGAACGCTGGGTGATGGAGAAGGAACAGAGTGAATGGTATAAAGGTCTGAAAGTGAACAAGAGGGGCAGCTAGGTGGCACAGTGAATACAGCACCAGCCCTGGTGTCAGGAGGACGGGAGTTCAAATATGACCTCAGACACTTGACACTTACTAGCTATGTGACCTTGGACAAGTCATTTGACCCCAATTGCCTTGCCTTCCCCCCTCCAAAAAAAAACAAAAAGAAAGAAAGTGAACAAGAAAAAAGAAACAAAAGGCAGGAAGAAGACAGAGGAAAAGACAAGGAGTGAACAAATAGCAGAGAAGGTAGTCTGAAGCTGTGAGCTAATAAGCCAGCTAATAATGGGGTTCAGTGAAGGGAAGCCTGACTGGGCTGCATAGTCTGGTAGAGGACACTTTGGGGTCACAGGCCTTTCTTATTTCCAAGCCCAAGCTCCTCTGCTGCCTTTCTTCCAAAAAAGAGCCTGACTCTCTCCTTCCAAACTTCTATCACATCCCCACCCCAGTTTAGGAGACTTCCACTGTTCCTGCTTGCCTGCAGAAGCAATCAAGTGTCTGACCTAGACAGAAGGGCCTTCAGTAGAACCTCATCAAGCATCTGAAGCCACCTGGTATAGGAAAAAAGAGTCGAGGACCTAGAGTCTGAGGAAGACTTGGACTCCTGGCTATGCCCCTCTCTGCCCAAGCAGCCTCGGACAAGCTGCTTTCCCCTCCCAAGCCTCCAATACCTCTTCCCAGACCGGACTCAAGGATCTCTAAAGGCGCTTCCATCTATAAATCACCTTTCAAGGCTTTCTGTGAAGTGACTAACTACACAATAGTTATCACCCACTGTTCCTCAAAACACACACACATTCACATACACATTCACATACACACACACACACACACACACACACACACACACACACCCATTTTTCCTATTTCAACTCAGCAGATCCCTTTACTGTCATTACACTAAAATAGTTTCCTTCACCAATGTTTTAAGCCCACCTCAGATCTCCAGCACCACTGCTTTCCCCATGCCTGGTACCTTTTAGGCCTCTCCAAACCACCCTAGCTACCAGAGCACTCTCCTTCCTCTGTCCTCCTTAGCCCTCAGAGTTGTCCTTACACTGTCCAGTGTCTTGTATTATTCTCAGCTCTCCAGTTGTACTCCTAAAAGGGAAGGATCTTGGGACAAAGCTGGGCCCACAATAAATTCTCAATAAACATTTGGTAGCTGACTAACTGATTTTCCTATGACTGTTGCCTCCTCAACCTTAATGTCTGACATTTGTGCTTGCCACCAGGCCAGGCCTCAGTTAGTGTCAAGGACCCTTAGGGAAAGAAGGGTCCCAGCCCAGGTCTTTTTTCCTCTCCTAAACAGGGCTCTGCCAGGTTAACCCTGCTTCTCTTCCTAGCACAGACCCTGAAGAAAAGAAATGGCTTCTAAACACACAAGAGGCAGATCCCAGAGGCTAGTCAGAGCAACAGTTCTTCCTTGAAAGTGACTGTTTCTTGACAATCTTTTATCTTCCTTAAGAGTGGAGCTTGAATGCCACCTCTTTCTTATAGCCATTTTAAATTTCCTTAGCTCCACCCCACTTACCCCCAACCAACCCCTGCTCCCTTTATTTCCTCAAATGTTCCTGAAGCATAGCTAGAGCTCTTTATCCCTCCCTACCTGGCCTTACCCTTATCTATGTACATGCCACACTTCCCTTAGAATAGAACATAAGGTCCTGGAGAGCAAAGGCTTTTGTTTTCATGCTTATATCCCAAGCACTTTGTAGCATGCCTTGTACACAGAAGCTTCAGAAAGGTCTGTAAAATTGAATTTACTGCTCAATTTTCTTCCAGTCAAGGCAGCATCTGCTAATGAGAGACCCACTGTCTGACAACGCAGGGAGCAAGGGAAAGCCCTTAGAACTCCAGACCATCAAGAGGTCAGAGACCTCTAGAGGTAGGAGGCACATGGCTCTGTTCCCAGAGATGGGAGGCCACTGTGATGAGGAAGGAGAACAGCTGGTTGACACTTGCCTGACAGACTGGACCTAGAAGCCCTATCTGACTGTCCATTTGTGAGGGAGGAGAAATACTGGGCTCTATATGGCTGCCCAACTTCTAGGTGGGTTTTTCCACCTCATCTCTGGGAGGCCTAGGCCTGACCACCAAAGGAACAATCTGGATACAGTCATTTCTACACTTTCAGTCAGCCAACTGAGTCCTCTCTTTAAGCAGTAAGAACAGAGTTCACACTCAGTTACTTTTTCTACCCAGATCTGTTCCTGGAAGTACTGACTTGTCAATATCTAAGTTATAGGCTTTGGAAACATCATAAATATGAGTAATGATGAAACTTTTAAAAGCTCAACTCAAATATCTCTTCCTATGAGGCCTTTCCTGATCTCCTTGCCTAAATCCAATTCAATGAACACTTATTAAGTATCTACAATGCATACTGTGAATAGCATGATACAGAGAAACAAGAAATTCTGAGAAATGCAGAGTAAGAAAAGACCTGGATTTGAATTCTGCCTTAGACACTGATTAGATGTGTGACTGCAGGACAAGTTACTGTATTTGTCTGAGCCTCAGTTTCTTCATCTGTAAAACAAGAAAACGACTTTCAGTACCCTACAGGGTCTTTAAGTGGCTCAAATTAGATCATATATAAACCACTTAAAGTACTATCTATAAATTTCACCTCGTATCAATAATATAGGTGCTGATCTCAAGGAGTTTACAAGCTTTAATTATCATTAGAAGTACTTCTCTATTTACATT
>CM053587.1:290901887-290923789 GCA_028646515.1 Pseudochirops corinnae | reverse complement strand
TGTGAAAGTATTTACAGATCCTATACTTGACTGCATGTCACCATGGGGGGTGGGGGGGACGGGGGAAGAGGGAGGGGAGGAAATTTGAAATTCAAGGGATTGTGGAACTGAATCTTGTAAACTAAAAGTAAATAAACAAATCAATTTAAAAAATAAAAATAAAAATAAAAATAAAAGAAGTACTTCTCCTCCTGCAAGGCCCAACCCACACTACAGCACTTTGGACTACATGCCTTGGCTTATCACATTCTAACTGAATTCCATTTGTCTTTTCTCTATAATAAAAGCCACTTTTTGAGACTGGGAACTAAAGCAAACTCTGTAAGGCTCAAAGGAATGCTTAACAAATGCTTATTAACTGGCCTTTTATGTTAAATCACCTCAGTAGTATGAACAATCATAGAATCTCCTATGTTTCAAGACCATATGTCTTCTCTTTTCTTCCTCTCCCTTCTACCCTCCTCCCTCTCCTCTATCTCTTTCTCTCCTTCCTTTTCTCCCCCCCTCCTCTTTTCTCTCTCTGTTATTATCCTTACCCAAATCTATATATTGAGCCCTAATTTCTTCAATTTTAGTCCCTCATCGACTCCATGTTTGACATCTCCACTGGAGTATTTTGGAGGAATCTCAAATTTTAGATTACAAGGACTAGAAAAGTGCTTAGGAATCATGAGGTGGGCAACTCAAAGGTCCTTTTACTTGCATTTACTGCAAGGGATCCATGGCCAGTCAACCATTTTATCAATGTATAGTACAACTACCATTATTTGGAGGCCTCTGAAATTTGACATTAAAAGGTTCGGAGGCATTGATCCAATCCAATGTGCTTGTTTGACAGATGAGGAAACAGTGGCAGAAAAGCAAAATGATTTGCCCAAGTATACACAGGGCTGAACATCACTATTTCACCACTGACTCTTCTGAGTCCTCAGTCACATGCCTGGGGCATAGCCACTAGCCAGCTGCTAGGGTTGTTGAACAGTATCTAGGTGAAGTTCAGCTACTACCATGTCTCGGAGCAGGCAGGCCCACATCTGCCAGGTTTGAGCATAAAGAAGCTTCCTTTCCTTGGTTCAAGGTCCTCTAGAATCTCCCATTAACTTACTCTAATTTTTAGTTGTCCTACAGGAGCTAAGATAAATAGACCCACTCAGCCAAAGAACACCCACACCTTTCCTACCCAGCTCTTTTTCCTCTATAAGCTTTGGATGACTCAGTGCTCAAACCCCCCTGAAAGACATTTTCCAGAATTTCATCTTACTCCTATACAAAATCAAGCGCCACAGGCACACAAAAAAGGAAAGGTCCTTTCATCAAAAAAGGATCAGTACCAGGTTATCATCAGTAATGCGGCAAAAAGAAAATCAGAAATCAGCTGAGGCCCAGGGTATCCCCCTTCTGGAATGCCACTCTGCTTCCCCACACAAATTACAGACAATGAGGAGAGAATCCTCGGTCCCCCTTTCACATCTCTGGGTACATGATCAACTGGTGGACTTGTAAGCTTTCATCATGGCCCAAGATGTACTTAGAGGAAACGAAGGCTCCTCAAAAAGCTGACCACAGTGGAGTGGAAGGACCATAGTTCCTTCTTTTGCCCTGTGTCAGAGTAGGAAAAGTCAGCTGCCAGTTCATCAGCAGAAAAAAAATGAGTCTCTCGGATTGAGACCTTGGATCTGGGAAGAGAAGTTATTGACATTCAAGGCTGACAAATCTGTGCAAGGATTGATGAAAGCACAGATTAGCCTAACAAAGGGAGCCTAGTCAGGTTCAGCCTATGCCCTATAATACCTCATCTTGATTAATATGCCCTACCCATCCCTCCCATCCCAGGCCCGACCAAGGAATAGCCCAGACCTGGGGAGCAGCATGACCTCTAACCTGCAAAGCAGTAATTCATTAACTGGTTGCTCTGTCCCCATCTCCACACAGGACTTCAGGGCATGAGTCACCTATAATCAAACATTTAATAAAAGGTTGTTGTTTTTTTTAATGACAGCTAGGACTAGCTAGCCAGATCCCAATTCACAGACTACAACCACTTTCCTGCCAACAACTTCCCAAAGCCATGTTTCCTGATTCTAGGACCCCACTGCCCCCAAAGGGTAGGGAGGCAAAGGGTTGGCTGCCCTGTATACCAATTGCCTAAGCATGCAAAGCAATCCTACTGATAAAGACTAAGGAGAATAGAAGATACAAGGGGAGGTGTGAAAGAGAAACACACAATTCAGGTGAGATAGTCCTTGGAGGCTCAGCTACTTTATCCTAACCCAGCTATTTCCTCTACTCAGTGCCACTCAAGAGTGAGGCAAAAACAGGCCTCTCTCAGCCTACTAGGAGGGCTGCCAAGGGCCAGGCCAAAAGTCCCAAACTCCTCTGGAAAAAAGAGGTGGAGACATAACTCTTGCCATGATACTCAGAGAATCTTGGCCTAGTCTTCTCTCAAAGTTATAAGCTCAGCATTGGCCTTCCATTCCCTGAGCACCCACCGTTCACGAACTGTGTTACGCTTTGAAAACACCATAAGCTGCCTTTGGGTTAGCCAAGCCTGCTAGGGCAGGCCAAGAATGGGGAAAGTTGTTCCTATTCTATCTCAGATTGAGACAAGGGGAGAGCTGGAACCAGCTTTACTTGGCTTTTTCATCAGGATGGCCAGTAGAGAGCTCTAGGCTGGTGCCCTGCCAATAGAGACAGTTTTTCTCGGGCTGTAGCAAGCTATTTATAGGTATGCATGCAGTCAGTAAGCTCTCCTATCCAGCTCCTCACAAAAGCCATCCCCCTTGCCCACAGCTTCCCCTACACAAGCAAAAAGGGAGGTGTCCGATTAAGCACTCAGCCCCATAAGTGAGACCCCTGCCTATCATGGGCACATTCCAATAAATAGACCTGTGAGTCACCTGAGCCAGGTAAGTGTGGAAGTGGATATTCAGAAAAGCAGGCCTCAGTAGAAAGGAAATAACATAGGCCGAGGTGAGAAAACCTTCTCTGTCCTGTCTCAATCCAGAGCTCCTTCTAGCCTCAATATATCTCTTCCAACAAAGGCTCAGATGAACTTCTCCAATTGTTTTAGTGAACCTCAGCACTGCTATATATAGTTTAGGTCACAGCTGACAAATTCTCTTTTTGGTCTGTCTCTCCAACGTCCTATTTGTATTTCACTTACACTTCACCAGATGAGAACTTCCTGAGGATGGGGGCTATTTCTTTAGCCCTCTTTCCCCCACCAAAGCTCTGAAGTTAGACAAAGCTCCACATCACATCTGTATCCCACTTTCCTAATGACTCCATGACCCCAAGCTGGGCCTGAAGAGGTATAAGACCCAAACTTCTACCTGCTGACCATAAAGTCCACCTGGAGAGATACAAGAGATCAGACAAGCTCACCATCCTTCTTTACCCCACTATGGAGCCAGAGGCAAGAGAACAGAGCAAAGAAGCAAAGATGGCGTGTATAGAGGCTCATATGTGGACTAAAAAGCTGTAAGGAAGGGCAAGACAATGAAGACTTCAAAAACCAATTTATTCAACCAATGCTATGATGTGACTTGGCAGGGAAAATCAGAGTCTAGATGATGGCCACTTACCAGCATCACCACACACCAATTCAGGATACCTCGGTAGTTGCTGAATCCACTAGCTGAGCTGAACAAAGATTCCTGCAACCGGTGGCACCTGGTGTTTGGGGGTGGGTGGGGGATTGGAGTAGGAAAAGGAAGGAATAGGAAACAGGACATTTTAGTGAAAAGTCTGCAACACATGTAGTAAAGGAAGGGAACTGAGACCTAAGTGAAAGTCCTATACCCTAGTCCAAAATGAGTTCTCCTCTCAAACTTGTTAAAGTATCATGGGATAGAAAATGCTATCAACATCCAGAAAAAGAATTATGGAGTCTGAATGCAGACTCTTTTTTTTTCTTCCTCATTGCTTTTCCTTTTGTTCTGATTCTTCCTTCACAACATGACTAATGTGGCAACGTGTTTAATATGATTGTATATGTATAACCTATATCATACTGCATGCTGTCTTGGGGAGGGGGAAATATTTAGAACTCAAAAACTTATAAAAGTGAATGTTGAAAACTAAAAATAAATCAATGAATTAATTTTTTAAAAGAGTATCATGGGAGAGGGTGGCAAAGTTTGGGGAGTCAGCCAGGCTACTCTCAGCATCTGAGCCCCCACTGTGTATAGAGGCTGCTGTCAGGTATTGGGCTTAGTGGTAGAAGGCACATGCCACTCATCTCAACACAGCTCCTTGACTTGCATTTTAATGAATTCAGGCTGTAGAAAGAAATTAGAGTGAAAACAAAACGATGACCTAAGTAAGTCCTATACAAAGAACAACAGAATAAACTTCATATCTGAAGAACCCAAGAACAAAGGAACAACCAGAGTCCAAGATGGGCAATCAGAGTACAATGTAAAAATAATCTTGTATGGGTTGTCTTAAGTCCTGCAGGGACCCAAAGCAGTCTGGTTTTTCACCTAAGAGTGAGGGAGGAACTGACAGTTGACTCTGGGTCCCTATTTCCCTATATGGAGAACCCTAAATGTTCTGAAAGTTCATTTGCTACTATAATTTCCCTATGAGAGAGTAAGTCTGGTTTTCACCTTTTATTTTTCTGAACAGCAAAAAGAAAAGTTAATACTGGCCCTTGTGAAAAATCACCATTTCTTCACAAACCTGTCTCCCGAAAAACATACATGTGACATCAACAAAAAGCTAATAGAAGCAGACAGAATAAGTGCCATGATGGGATTGAGAGGGAACTGTTCTTTTTTTTCCAATTAATTTTATTTTCTCTCTCTCCCATCTCCTCCCCATCAAAAAAAAAAACAAGCACCCAACTCTCATAACAAATAATCACAGTTAAGCAAAATGAATTCCCATACTGCCCATCTTCCATGTTAAAAAATTATATATTTTATCCTATATTCTGAATCCATCACCTCTCCGTCAGGAGATGGGCAGTAAGCTTTATCATCAGTCCTCTGGAATCATGATTGGTCACTGAATTGCTTAGAGTTCTAAAGTCTTTTGAAGTCATTTGTCTTTACATTATCATTATCATATAAATTGCTCTCCTAGTTCTACTCACTTCACTCTGTAGCAGTTCATACATCATCATTTCTCAAAGCAAAATAATAGCCTAGTACATTCATATACCACAACGGGTTCAACTATTTCCCCACACACACATACACAAGTGATAAGCACTTCCTTAAGTTTCCAGTTCTTTGCTGCCACAAAAAAAGCTGCTAAATTTTTGTACATATGAGTCCTTTTCCTTTCTTTGATCTTAGGCCTAGTGGTCAAAGGGCATAATAATTAATAACTTTTTGTGCATAGTTCCAAATGACTTTCCAGAACAGCACGTCCAATCCACAGCTCCTCCAACAGTGTATCAATGTGCATATTTGCCCACAGGAGAGAAGACAGATAATTCTTAAAACCTTTATCCATTCATACTCTTACCACAGTGAGAAAGGGGAGGAGGCTTCCCATTTTCTTGTTAACAGTTATTTTGATACCTGGCCAAATGAGATTTCTTTATTTTATTTTATAATTTTTAATTGATGTACTTTTGTTTTTCTTACATCATTGTACCACTCTCACCTGACAAAGAGTCATACTAAACAACAAAGTTATTTTTTAAAGACAAAGGAAAAAAAATCAGCACAACCAATCAATACATTGAAAAAGTTAAAAAACATATACAATGGGCAACACCTGTGAACTTCCCACATCCACAAAGTGGTTTGGAATCGTCCTCTTGTATTTCTTCATTTGCATCATGCTTCATCTTTATAATTTTGCTACATTCACTTTTCCTTTATTTTGAGAGTGGTTGTTCCTTCCATTTACATTGTTGCAAGTCACTGTGTATATGGTTTTCTTGGCTCCACCTATACTGCATCAGTTCATGTGGATCTTTCCATGTTTCTCTGTATTCATCACATTCATCATTTCGTATGGCATGGCAATCTTCCATTACCTTCACGTACAATTTGTTTAGTCACTCTCCAGTTGATGAGCATCTACTTTGTTTCCAATTCTTTGCCATCATAAAAAAAAAAGTGGTATTACAAATATTTTAGTGTATATGGGGACTTTCTTCTTATCAATGGCTTCCTTGTGGTATAAGCCTTGTAATAGAGTCTTTTAGTTACTTTATTTGCATAGTTCCAAATTGCTTTTCAAAATGGTTGTACCATTTCACAACTCTACCAACAATTAGTGTGCCTATCATCCCACAACCTCAGCTTCCAACATTTTTGCCATTTTCTGTCTGTCATCTTTTTAATTTGCAGAATGTGAGGCAAAACCGCAGGGTTGTTTTGATTTGCATTTCTCTTATTATTAGTTATTTGGAGCATTCTTTCACATGGTTGGGAATACTTTGCAATTCTTTTAAGAATCATTTGTATCCTTTGCAAATGTTATTTTATCACCATCACCACATTCTGTAATTCCAACTTTCTTCTCCAAAGGGTCATCTTGGTGGCACTGATGTTAGGGTGAAGAGGAATTAGTAACCCCATTTTGAAGACGGAGAAATAGAGAACTAGTAAGGTAGGTAGCTGCCAAGCCTCAAGACAGAAGGTCCTGCAAACTTGGTATCTACCTCATAGGGTCACATGGGCTCTGGTCACTCAGAGGGGGGAAGATGCAGAGGCCTTGGCTACCACCCAAACCTCCCCTCAATATTTCACTAGAACACAGTGAATGAGGACTATAATGAGGAAGACAAGTTACCACTTTTGTCAGTATCTGCTACCTCTGATCATCAGCTAACATAAGGACATAAGCCTTCAATATGAATTGGCCCAAGGGACCTGACATTAGTTGCTAGGAAGTCACATCTCTTCCCTCCTGGATTAGGACACTGTACACCTGCCTGGCAAACATCCCTCATTGTTCTCCTCAATGAATATCCCTTACTGTTCCCATTACTGTCCCAGTGGAACCTGAGAAAACCTGGGGACTCCTCTAAACTACAAAGAAGATACTGACCTGCATTTTGGATAGGGAATTTTCTTACTTGAGTTTTCACCAGGGAAATCAGAGGTCTAGTCTCTCACCCCATCCAAATACAGACCTGACCTAGACAGACAGGTAGGCCAACCCACCATCTTCAGTCAATGTCCCCAGTTCAGTTTTTCTTAACACCTAACCTTAGTTTTCTTATCTTGTCTCCAGGTTGGCCCAGCTATCCCATCTATTCACCTTCAGTATACTCACCCTGCAAAATAACCAGGACAAACAGAAGCTTCTCTATAACCACAGCCCCAAGGCATGACTCTGGGGTGGGTTACACTTGAGGGGGTACAAAGGCTAAAAAATTATTTAGGTCCTTTCTGCTTCCTGACCAGAAAAGACCCCAAGGACTACCTACCCCTACATTTGCCACTCTCATTGGGAAGGTTCTCTTTTTCTCAGCCTTTAAAAGCTCTACAAAGAATACTGATGTGTTCAGTAACAGATTCTTTCTTCATTTGGCCCCAAAGGGAACCTACATCCCTTAGAACAGGGAGCAAACAAGAGCTCTTCAAGAAAACCTGGGGGCTGGGGACCAGTACAGACCCAATTTCTACCACTGGAAAGCTAATTTCAAGTGCTAGCTTGAAATCCCAGCCTCTCCTTAATTCACCAGCCAGGGCTAAGGCAAGCTCTTCACACCTTCTCCTCCAGATCAAAGTTTATCAAGAAGAGGCACTTACAGAACAGACTACCCATATCCACCCTGTGCCTGCTTTGGATTCTAGATCCTCACTACTCACCTTAAGCAGTACTGAGGATGGAAAAGAAAAAAAGAAGATTAAGGAAATGTGCCAAGGTGTCTCCTACTGTTCCAATCTGACTCAAGCAAAAACCCTAAGGCTTCTCACACAGAAACATAAAGCAATCCTTGAATACAGAGAAGGAGAAGGAAAAGGGGGAGGTGGAAGGGAATAAGAATTTATATAGTACCTACTATGTGCTAGGCACTGTACTAAGTGCTTTACAAATATTATCTCATTTGATTTAGGACATGATCTTCCAAGTGAGAAGAGCAGAAAAAAAAAACTTGAGAGCTCAGAAATTGGTTAGGATGCGCTAAGAGGAGGCTAGACTTTCATCTATTCCTCTAATTTAGCCACAAAATTCATAGGTCTCTAAACCTGACTTCCAGTTCAGTATAGGCAATTAACTCAAAGGAAACAGACAACCCAAGCCTTTACTGAGATGGGGAGGACTAACAGATACTGGCCTGATAGACCAAGGGGAAAGTTACCCTTTCCCAGAGGCAATGAAGAAACTATCATGTCTGAGGAATTGAGCTGAACTGCTCTAAGGAGCCATTCACAAACCTTCAACTCTTTGCGGCCATGCTATAGGGCCAGGGAGCTGGGGTAGGGTAGAGAAGAGATGAGGGGTTATTCAAGTACTTATTAGTCAAAGTGGGGACAATGGACAACCAACCTTTGTTTGCCCCTGATAAGACCATCACAAAGTCACACTTTGTAGGCCCTAATTCTAACCACACCCTCTTTACTGGGCATCCGTAGTGCCTAACTCCACATCAGACAGAAGCCAAAGTGCCACAAGCCATCATAACCTGCCAGAAATCTTGGCTAAGTCCCCAATCAAAGGAGGTAAGAAGATCGTGTCTTTGGGGAGGCTAGATAGTGAAGTGAATAGAGCACCAGCCCTGGAGTCAGGAGGACCTGAGTTCAAATGTGACCTCAGACATGTGATACTTATTAGCTGTGTGACCCTGGGCAAGTCACTTAACCTCAATTGCCCTGCCTTCCCCCTCCAAAAAACAAACAAAAAAAAACAACAACAAAAAAAGACCATGTCCTATAACACTGAATCTCCTCCCCCATCTCTCTCTCTCTCTCTCTCTCTCTCTCTCTCTCTCTCTCCCTCTCTCTCTCTCTCTCACACACACACACACACACACACACACACACAAACACACACACACACACACACACACCCCTATGCCTCTTTTTCTTTCCTTCCCAATTATAGGTGGGAATGAATCAAGAATTGTTAGAAACTTCATTATAATATAAAACAAGATACTCACTTTTCAAACCCTAGTAATATGGCTCCTGGTCAACTATAGTGAAAAACTGTTCTAGAAAGTCAAATACCAACTCCCATAGCTTTTAAAAAAGTTTTTAGGGTGGCTAGGTGGTGCAGTGAATAGAGCACTTGCCCTAGAGTCAGAAGGACCTGAGTTCAAATTTGGCCTCAGACATTTCACACACTATCCATGTGACCTTGGGCAAGTCACTTAACCCCAACTGCCTTGCCCTCTCCTCTCCAAAAAAAAAAAAAAAAGGTAAAAAAGTAAAATAAAAAAGTTTTCATCTTCTCTATAATATTGGACACTACTGAACAATTCCTCCCTTCTGGAAACTTCTTATTCCTAAAGCATGGCATCCTCCTTGTTCTTCTTCCTCCCTTTTTGACTACTCTTGCCTTCCCGTCCTACTTTTACTTCCTCTAAATAATAGGCAGTTAGGTAGCACAGTAAATAGAGCAATGAACCTGGGAGTCAGGAAGATCTGAGTTCAAATCCATCCTCAGACACTTCCTAGCTGTGTGACCCTGGGCAAATCATTCCACTTCTGTTTGCCTTAGGGTTATTGTGAAGATCAAATGAGTTTTGAAGATCAAATATTTGTAAAGCACTTAAACCCTGCCTGGCACATAGCAGACACTATATCAATGTTTATTCCCTTCTCCCTTTTCCCAAAGTTTAGTCTTCTCTTATCTCACTCAGTCTCTCCTCCCAATCACTCTTCCAGCTTCAACTCTCCCTTTCTTTAGTCTATCCAAAAGCCAAACTGAATTACCAGTAATCCTCAGACATCATGCATTTGCTGCTTCCACGCATTTACTCACTTATCACCTGCAATGCCCACCCACCATATCTTCTGTCCATTAAAATTTTACCCAACCTTTAAGACTTTGTTCCTCCTTTATGGAGATACCTCAGCCAAAAGCTCAAAGGAACCTCAGAGCTCATCTAGTACACTGTACAGAGATGTGAAATTCATGGCTAAGATTGCTACTCTAACCAGATTTCAATGTAATTGAGAAATGTTTAGCAAAATAAATAAAAATACAATAACAGTGTTATTTCCTGGTTTTCTAAGTCAATATGTGCCAGCATGGATCGATTTCTATTTGAGTTTGACACCAATAATCTAGTACACCTAAACCTGAATCCTCTCTATAACCTTCCCATGTCAAGTGGTCTTTGAGCCTCCACTCCAAGATTCAATTCAACTCAATACAACACATTTTTTAAGGACTTACAGGCCCTGGGCTAGGCTCTGGAGACACAAAGATAAAAATAAAGTTGCTACCCTTTAGAAGCTTACACTCTATTGGAAGGAAACAACACGCACACAGGTAAGTATGCACAAAAATCTATACAAAATGTAAAGTAACTTTGAGAAGGAAAAAACACTAACACTTGAGGAAATCCGAAAATTCCTCCTGAACAAAGTGGCACCTGAGCTGTCCAGAAGGAAGTTAGGGATTCCAAGAGACAGAGGTCAGAAAGGAATCTATGGCAGGCCACCTAAGCAAAGGCAAGGAGCCAAGGGGTAGAATATTATATAGAGAGAAAAGTTAGCAGGTCATTTTGACTGGAAAACGGAGTGTATGAAGGGAAATAATATGAAATAAGACTAGAAAAGTAGGTGAGAGTTAGACTATGGAGGGTGGGACACTTTAAATGCCAAACTTTGTATTTTATTTCAGAGATGAAAGCCACTGAAGATGTTCATATAGAAATGTGATATGATCAGATCAGTATTTTAGAAATATCAATTTAACAATTCTGTGAAAGATGGATTAAAAAGGGGAAAAACTAGAAGTAGGGAGATCCTCAGCACCCATCTAATCCAACCCATACCTAAAGAAGAATCTCCAGTACAACAAACCCAAGTAGTCATCCAGACTTTACTCGGAGATATCCAGTGAGGGAGTTCATGATATTCTGAGACAGTCCATTCCATTGTCAGGATAGCTTTATTAGGAAATTTTTCCTGATATTAAGCCTAAATTTGCCTCCTTGCAAATCTGAACCATAGCTCCTGGTTCTGCCTCCTCCACATGATAGTCCTTCAACTAAAGGTAGCTGTCACCACCCCCATCCCTGTTTGCCCCCAGCATCTTCTCTTCTCCATGTTAAACATCTCCAGTTCTTTTAACTGATCCTCATATGGCATAGATTTAAAGCCCTTCACCATCCTGGTTGCCCACTCTCTAGTTTAGCAATATATTTGCTAAAATGTGGTATCTAGAATTGAACACTGTATTTCAGATGTGGCTTGATAAGGGGAGAAGACAGAGGTTACCCTCCTCAATCCTGAAAACTAGGCTTCTCTTTTTAAATTTTTTTTGGGGGCAGGGGGAAGGCAACTGGGGTAAAATGACTTATCCAAGGTCACACAGCTAGTTAAGTGTCAAGTGTCTGAGGCCAGGTTTGAAATCAGGTTCTCCTGACTTCAGTGCTGGTGCTCTATTCACTGAGTTACCTAGGTGCCCCTAGGCTTCTCTTAATGCATCCCAAGGCCACATTAACTTTTTTGGCTCTCAATTATACTTAATTCTTATTGATCTTGTGGGCCATGAAAACCCCATAATCTTTTTTCAGACAAGTTGGTGTAGAATTATGCTTATAAGCCAGGATTTTACATATTTCTCTAGTAAATTTCATCTATTTAAATTTAGTTCTATGTTTTGGCTTGTTGAGATGTTTTTGGATTATGTCTCTGTTATCTAATGTGATAGCTACTCCTCCCACCTTTGTATCATGTACATATCTCATAAACATAAAAGCACAGATGCAAACACAGATCCTTGAAGCACTCCACTGGAAGCCTGCTGCCAAACTGATAAAACTATTAATGATATTACTTTTTGAATGTGGTAATTTAACCAATTCAATCAAGCAAGAATTTATTAAGTACATGTGTTGTCTCCCCCATTAGAATCTGTTCTTGAGAGCAAGGACCGGCTTACTTTTCTATATTTACCCCTAGGCTTAGCACAGTGCTCTCTGCACATAGTAAGCATTTATTAAATACTTCCTTCCTTCATTCATTCAAGTACCTGCTGTATGCAAAGTAAGTGAGACAGCTTCTTTCTTTAAGGGGAGCTTACTTTCTATGGGAAGATACACATTCACAGGTAAGTAAATAAAATATATAACAGAATGTCCCAAAAAAATCTCAGTGCAGCTTTAAGCTATGATTTAAAAGTGCACTAAGTCTTTGGGGGATGTCCTTGTTATGGGAATCTGAAGATCTTCCCTGTCCCTAGGCCCTCTGATAGGCTTAAGTGGCTCTGAGAATGTTCCCTGATTTGAAAGTATACTTTGCCCCCTAATAGGCTGAATGTGGTCATATGGAGCCTGTGGCGGGAAGGCTTGTTCTTCAGGAATGCCCACGCCTTATTACTTTTGTGATTGGGCAGTAAGTCAAGTGGGCTGTGACATTCTCCAATCCAGGAGAAGGCCATATATATACACCCTGAAGTGAGGTTTTGCTTTGGGGCTCACTTTGAGAAGAGTTGTGTGATTTGGCCAGATGAGACTCTGGGAAGCCAGTGAGCCCCTCGGCTTTGAAAAACCCAGATGTTGGTGCTTCCCTCTCTGGTAACTGAATAGTTATGGATGTAATAGTCAGACGCTGGAAGCCCATCTGCTGATATGTTTCTTTGTCTGCTTGTAACTTCTGCTTGTAACTTGTGTTTGTATTGTTTGCATTCTCTGAAGTTCAGGGTGCTGCCTTTTCCCCCTGAACTAGGTAAATGATAAATGTTTGATTAAAGTAAGATTGTTAACCCATTTTGAGTTGCTTTCCTTTAGAAAAGCAGATCTAAGAACCTGTGCTAGCAGCTGCCCTGGGTATGCTAGGGTGCTTGCTGATACAGTCCTGTGTACAAAATAAATACAATGTGATTTCAGGGTGGGGAGGGCACTAACAACTAACGGACCAAGGCAGACCTTAAAAGGCACCTAGGGGTTCCCAGGGGCAGAAATTGCAAAGAAAAGCATCCCAGGCAAAAGCATGATAGAAGCAGTAGACATAATACCACACATGAAGGGAAACAACAAAGGAGCTAGTTTGTCTGAAGCAAACAACAGTGATGGGGAGTAATGTGTAATCAGACTGAAAAGGTAAACTAGGGCCAAATCATGAAGGGATTTATATATCAAGCTGAGGAGTCTAACCCCTTTGGCAGTCTAGTAAAACCTATAGACCTCTTCTCAAAATACCATTTTCAAATGTATAAAATACAATTATATTGAAATATTATTTATTAATTTAAAAAACCCGAAAACAAGTTTATGGACTCCACGTTAAGAGTCCCTGGAACTAGAGTTTCTTAAGTAGAAGAGTGATATGGTCACATATACCCTTTAAAAATATCCCTTTAGCAATTACACGGTGGACAGATTAGAGATTGTAAAAACTTGGATGGAGAAACCAATTAGGAGGGTGTTCTATCCTGGCAAGAAGTGATGAGGACCTGGTTGTAGCATGAATGACATAAATTCTAATGGGAGAGATGTCAAGGTAGCAGAAGTGACAATATGATTAGATGGGGGGAGGAGGCATGTCATTTCACCCACATCTCTCCAACTTTTCCACTAGGTAAGTATGAGAAACTAGATCAAATGCTTCACTAAAATTAAAATCTAGGTAAACTATAACTATAGCATCCCACTGATCTACTGATTCAATGAATAACTGACAAAAAAAGGAAGTAAGATGAGGCTGGCAGGATGTGCTCTTTATTGAATGGTGACAGCTCTTTAGGCTCTCTGCTTCCTGTTCTAGATGTTCCCCCACCATCTCTAATTCTTGGGAAATCCTAGAGCAGATTACTAAAGTCAAGAGCACTAGGCTCTCACTTGTAGACTCTATTTGCTCCTTTTTGAAAATCAGAACATTGCCTTTCTCAGGTCTCCAGTACATACCTATATGTTTATATTCTTTGAAGTGTCACCAAACAGTGGCTCAATAAGACAGTGGTTCAATAATCAGGACTGCCACATAGTTTATATAGGCCAGATGCCTTTAATCCTTTGAGTACAAGTGATGCTTTCTTATGCTCTCCTTTCTTATCTTGGGTATCAGCTCCTTGTTATCCATTTTTGCTCTGTGCAAAGAGTGAACAAAAGTCACTCTCCTTGCCAGATAAAACAGAAGCAATCTCTGCTTGAGCTGCTCTGCCTTCTCTCTGTCTTCACTAATCTTCCTCCTTTTCTGCATGAGCAAGCCCTTCTCTCTCCCCTGGCACATCTTCAAAAGAACCCCAATAAAGCCCCTTGTATAGTCTTTCTTTTGGCAATTTCTTTAGCTCTCCTGCCATTTCTCTTAGTATTGCTCTACCCTTCTGTGTTCATCTTTATTCCTGCCCATAATTCCATTTTCTAACCCTAGATTTAAACTCCAAATTACCTGGTGAATTTCCTGTACATTCACATCAATCTCAGCACACAAATCCCATTTTTCCTCCATCAAAATTGCTTCCCTTTGTGTCTTCAGAATTTTATTGTTCAGATACTTCCTGGGCTGTGTTACCAATTACAAAGTCAAATTGATTTGAATTTCTCAGCTAGCTTCCCCTGCAGGATCCTCCATGAGATCCTTACTTACCTTTCCTCCAAACCCTGCAAAATGTGCTTTCCAAAATCTAGGGCTCAGGTCAGACTGTGCTGATCTTTGTACTCTTCTAGGGAGAATGGTCCCTTCCCTCCCAAGATTTACATCATTTTCACTTTGCAACCAACCCTAATAGGTTAGGGAGCATTAAAAGCAGAAAAGAACGCCCTATTGTTGGTTCTTCCATCTTTTAAAGGATGAAATTATCATTAAGGCAGGTCACAAAATTGTTAGGTAGAGAACCCCAGCAAAACCCTGAATAATTGAAGTCCCCAATCACTATTATATTGTGCTTCTGTGTCAGGCTTGTGATTTGTTTCCTGAATTCCTCAACTATTTCCTCTTTCTATCCAGATGTTCTATAGAATAAAGGCTTTGTAAAGGTATTTAGCAGGTAAGAAACAGCTAGCTTTGGAAAGAGCAGTTTCAGGCCACTGTTAGAGTTAGAAACCAGAAGGAGGATTTAAGGACTGAGAAGAGAGTAAGAGGTAAGAAAATGGAGACAACAATTGTAAATGAACCTCTCTAGAACTTTGGCTATTAAAGGGAAGACAGATATAGGAGCTATCTTCCACCATCCTTAAATAAATGCCTTTGCTAAGGAGCAACTAACTCCCCTTCCTAACTCCTCTAAGAAGAAAACAACAACAAAGAAAAGAGTTGATAAGTTAAACCCTAGACATATGCTCTTTTGTCTCCTGGGGAGAGACTATTTGGCAAGATTTCCCTCTTCACTGAGAAAGAGCCTGCTCCCACAGGCGCTTTGGAGTTGGTCAAGAGGGAAAGGGGCCAGAAGAGATAAAAGTATCAGATTTCCCTTTCTTCCCCCTTTCACATAAAAGCCCAAGTTGCTCTAAACAAGAAATTTCCATTTTCCTCACAACCTCCCTATCCCCCCTCCTCTATCTTGGGAAAGTCACACATCAACTTTCCCAACTACTGGACTAGTGCCCTACTAATTACATTCCCCCAAATGGTTACCTTCCCTTTGCCTTAATCAGTTAAAATGGGGGAAAAAGGAAAGGAAGAATAGTAGTTTGAAAACCTGGATAATTAGTATCCTAGTTCTGCTCCTGACTAGCTTCAGAAACACCAGGCCCTGTACCTTCTCAGAAGCCCTCAAACCTTGTGCCCAAACACCAAGCCCTTCCCCTGTCTATACCTTCACCTCTAGAACCAAAGAATATCAGAGTTGGACTAGATGACTGAATGGTCCCTTCCAAACCCATCTGAGTAAGAATCCCCTCAATAATATCCCTAAAGAGTCTCTACCACCCAGATGAAACTTAATACTTCCAAGGAAACTAATTTCCTACACTATTGTTGGACAGCTCCAATTCTTAGGAAGGTCTCCCATATAACAAGCTTAAATCTGCCCTTTTCCCCACCTCCAAATCCTTAAAGTTATTAGTTCTACCCTCTGGAATCAAGCAGATTCAATCCAATCCCTTTTCCCCCCAAGATGAACCTTCTGATATTTGAAAACAGTGTTCATGTCCCTCTAATCCCAGTTCATAATTTAATGCTTTCATGGGGAATAAGGAAGCTGAAGTGGCAGAATAAAGGATGTGATTCAGAAGGTGAACAGCAACCCCTTCTAGATTCCTGACCCACAGCCTCACCTTGCAACAGGGGTAGGAGGAACCTAGCTTACACCCCAAACCGGAAGTGTTGTCCTGCCCAAGTTGAGCAGGAAGTATTGGGGAAACACTGAAGAACTGTTCTCCACAGGTCATGGGGCCAAGTGAAGGGTAGAAGGTAAGGAAGGGGTGATGATAAGAAAAGGCAAGGAGAGGTCAGTGATAAAAGAAAGACTGTTATAGGGAAAGGAAGAAAGCAGTAATAGGGTAGGCAATGAATGGGGAAAAATAGGGAAGAGGTTACAGAGACAGTAAAAACACAATTAGATACCACTTAACTGCTTATAAAGTACCTGGATCATCTCATTTAACCCTTAAAATAACTATGCAAAATAAGCTGACAGCACAAATACCATTACTCTCTTTTTACAGACTGGGGAACTGAGATCCAGAGCTGTTCAAATAATTTTCCTGAAACTAGTTAGTGACAGAGCTGGGGCTCAAACCCAGATCTTCAGAAGGCTAGGCCAGTGTTTCTACTTCGCTGCTGTTGGGAGGGAGGGTAAAGGGACCGACAAAAAGATTGAAAAGACAAATGGTAACAGGGAAGGATAGTTAATGACAGGGCAGAGATGTAGATTTGGGAAGGACAGGATACACAGAGTCCTCAATTGGACAGGATCCTTCAGATACCATTTCATCCAGTCCCTTGCCTCTAAGCAAGATGGCAACTGCCCCAATAGAGTGAAATAGGATGAGGGGAAAATGGAGTCTCTTCTTTCTCCAAAGCAAATTTCTTAACTAATGTTGGATATACATTCCAGGGCTTCCTACCTAAGTAGCATGCCCTCAATAATGCTATCTCTCTCTCAATCATTCTAATTAGAAGCGACTATTTTCTACTTTGATCTCTCTTAGTACTGTTTTCATACTACTCATATGAGATTGTATTTTGCTTCATATCTTTAGGTTACCCTGAAGCAGACAAGTAATACATAAAGACTCTGCACAAAGTAGGTTTATGATAGTTTGCTGACTTGATGGTAAGAAAAATTCTTCCTCATAGAATGGGAAGTGATAAGGGCTTGAATTAGGGTAGACACCTTGATGGACAGATGAAGGAGAGCGCCTTTTCCATATGTATATAAAGGAATAAAGGACCCAAGAGCTGTCCTTGAGATTGGATCAACTCCCCTTTATGTCTGCCACTCTCTTCCCCTCCCTGCTGTACAGACAGCTCTGAGCTTCTTGGTTTAGTACTAAGATTGAGGATGAGGAGATGGGGGACCCCGGGGTGGCTCAGGAAGACAGGCCTTTGGGTAGAAGGAGCAGAAGGAACTGAAGGTTAGCTATTCGAAATAGCCTCCTAACCAGTCTCTCTTTCCTTTCCTGTCCAATCTATCCCACATGTGCTGGCTGATTTGTCTTTATGGCTTCTAAGATTCTGATCACATTACTCTCTAGTTCAAAAATCTTCTTTTTCCTACAAAATAAAAGCCAAATTCCTTAACACGTAACAAAGTGCCTAGCACACAGTCAGCACTTAGTATTTGCTGACTGACAGCCTGGCATTTGAGGCCCTCCAAGATCTGGCTGCAACCTAGACTCCCAGACTTCTTTCTTACTCCCCCCCCCATATATGCCTGCTGTTTTAGCCACCATGGCCCATTCCCATACTTTCGTACATGCCTCCCTCAGTATATCAAAATCCTAGCCATCCTTCAAGGCTTGGCTTGAATACCACTCCCTCCAGGGAGCTCTCCCTGAACTCTCAACTATAATGGACTCCAGAATCCTCTGACTACTCATAGCACTTTTTCCTGTAAAGAATACTTTCCTTCCCCCTTTATTTCTTGTTTTGTTCTTTTATTTGGTTCATTCACACTATTCTGAGGTGGAACCCCACCATTCATAGGTGTTATCATAGCTAACTCGAATAAATTATGAGTTAATTTTTTATCCCTTTTTCTCGACACTCCCTCTCCAATCAGCTTATACATGCCTTGATAACAGGGACTGTAATCCTATTTCATTTTGTTTTGTCAATGTTTCGAATGGAGCCTTGCACATAGTAGGCATCGGTGTGGGTTTGGGGTTTTTGCTTTTAAACAAATGGATGAATGAGAAAAAGGCTCCCTTCCCTCTCAGAGCCTCACACACCTACGGAGGGAAATGATCAGACCTAACAGTTTGGGGGAGGGGAAAGAATGAGGAATCCGGGCAGTTACAGGAGGAAAGCAAGGGTCGGGACAGAAGGAAGGGTCGGGACAGAAAAGACCGGGAGGAGAGGGGGCTGGGGAAGCAGCCGCAGTGACAAAATTGGGGGCTGAGGGTTGGCAGTGGAAAAGAGGGGGATCAAAAGGGGGGCGGGAGTCAGGGGTCGGGCCGGGAAGGGTCACCCAGGGGTCATAGGGGTCCAGGATTAGAGCCCATTACCTCAAGTCTGGGGGTCCGACTTCCTCTCCGTCTCCTTCCTCAGAGGGTGTCCGGGTGAAAGCCGGGGCCGTGGTCGGGGTCTGGACGTCCCCCCCGCCGCCTGCGTCCTCTCCCGCTCCCGCCGCCGCCCGTAGCTCCTCTTCAGTCTGGCTCCCCGCGGTTCCACCACCACCGCTGCTCCCGCTCGCTGTCCGCGAGCCCGTCCTCCGGCGCCGAGAGCCGCTCGCGCCATCTCGGTCCCCCATCTCCTCGGCCTCAACCTCAGCCACTGCAACCGAGCGCCCGGCCGCCCCGCGGCTCCGGCACTGCCTCGCAACAGCCCAGCCCGGCCCGGCCCCGCCCCGCCCCGCCCCGCCCCCGCCTTCGGCCCCGCCTCCCCGCCCCTTCAGCCAACTGCCGCTAACCGCCAACTCCTGCCCCCTGCCGGGCGCCGTAGGCCACGCGACAAACCGCCCTAGTCCCACAAGCTCCTGCTAGATGGGTAGCGAAGGGAAGCGGCGGATTAAGGAAAGCGCAGGCGCACGTCGCTCTCGAGGATTTGTAGGTCGCGCGGAGGTGGGGTGAGCGTAGAGGAAGTGGCGACTGTAGGCCCGCCAGTCTTGTATACCCGGGCTGGGCGGGGGAAGGAGAGAAAAGGCGGGGTGCATCCCCTCCTCCAGGCGACATTGGACGACCAGAAGGCTAAGACGCAGGCGTGTCCCGAACCGTTAACGGTGCCGAGACGCACCTTGGGAGTTGTAGTGTGGAGGTGATTCAAGCACGTGGGCCAGTCCGGGCTCTGCGTTTCTGAATCCCGGTGCTACCCCACCTTCGATTCTGTTCACCAGAATATTGGGGAGCAGGAGAGTTGCAAAGACATAGCAATAAATTAATGAAATTAAGTCGTTCTCTCCTGCTATTCATCCTCTCTGCTGTAGCAATTGACACGATAAGCTTCGTTACTTAATTGACCATGCCACACAATGGACCATGCTACAGTTATACAATAAAGGAGTTGGATAAATGGTCTCTAAAGTCCCTTCCCACTCTTCTTTTTAAAATGTTTCTCCTCTGTTTGAAAACTTAGAATTCCCTTGGCTAAAAGATAAAATGTTAACTTCTTAGCCTGACATTTAAGGCCTTCTAAAATCCGGCTCCAGCCTGCCTTTCCAGGTAGAGTTCTTATTACTTCTCCTAATGAAATGTATATTCCACACAAACACAACAACTTTCTGGTCTCTGAACTCCCATGGTACATTTCCTCAGGTCATTAGTCATGCCTAGAATGCACTTTGTTACTCAAGGCCTGCTGAAATTCTGCTCCTAGGAGTTCCAGGAAGAAGGAGTGATTATTACTAAGCTCAGATCCCCTCAACACCTTAAAATAGTGATAAATGAGAAAAATAAAATAGAATAAGGAGAAAGAGCAGAAAGAAAGAACAAGAATGAAGGAAAAAGCCTCCAGAGGAAATCTAACAGACCAATGAAAGGAGGAAACCAAAAAACAAACAAACCCAGATCCCAATACAATTCTCTATAAGGTAAAAGAAAACAAGAGTGTTGGGTTTTGAGTTGTAAAACCAATAAATTAGACACTTAATTTTACAAATGAAGAAACTAGGCCCAGGAATGTTAAAAGTTGACTCCTGATTGCTACTGTATCACGCTGCCTCCTCTCCAGAAGGAAAAAACATGACTATAATGACAACTACACCTCTAGAAAAGGTGATGAACACAACACAAGACTTTCCAGGGCATTTAGAATTATAATAATAGAAATACAGAAAGCTCTACCATCTATGACATTGGAAATAAGTTACCTTATGGAAAAAATCAATAAGAGCATGGGAATTGATTAGATGGAGAGCAGGGATGGAGCAGAAAATTTCTGAGCAGGGTGACTCAATCAGAATGAAAAATTACACAGGTAGAAAAATAACAGAGCCAAGTTGTTTTGAGGTTGGTTTTTTTTGCTTTTTTTTTGGGGGGGGGGGGTAGGGCAATTGGGGTTAAGTGATTTGCCCAAGGTCACATGGCTAGTAAGTGTTAAGTGACTGAGGCCGCATTTGAACTCAAGTCCTCCTGATTCCAGGGCCAGTGCTCTTCACTGGGCCACCTAGCCACCCCCAAGTTGTTTTTTTTAAAGACAACATTGAGAGATTTCAGTTCTCTTCAAACCAAAGCAACAGAGCTGAAGGACTGAGATCAGCAAGATAATCTGAGAATTATTGGTTTCCTAGAAAAAAGAAAAAAGCCAGTTGTATGAATACTATATTCTGAGTACATGGAATACTACACTCTAGAAGGATTGGAAACAGAGAGCAGAGTTAAAATTTATAGAATCACATTTATAGAATCTCTAAAGCTAACTCCTTAAGAAATACAGTCACCAAGTTTCAGAGCTACACTGTCAAGGAGAATTTTTCAAGTAACCAAGAGGAAGCATTTCACATAACAACAGCAACAACAAAACCACCCATTCACATTGTTCAAGACTACTCAATAATGACAAAAATGTGGAAAAAATAAAACCAGTAGAATGTGATTTGCTGCAAATCAAAAGGAATAGGCCTTCATCTCAAAACTGCTTCTCCTGGAAAATTGAGCATGTTCTATTAAGAAAAAAGTTGGTTCTTCAATGAGGTCAGAAATGTCAGTGTTTTCCTGTTGTGAAATCCAGAAGGAGTCAGGACCTTTGGCTTGTAAACTGAAGAAGAAGCAGAAATAATATAATCTAGATATGAATACATGGCATGAGTAAAGGATGAATCAACTTATAGAAGTTTTTTTTTAATTTATTTTTAAAAATTTTTTAAAATTAATTTTAGTTTACATCATCCATTTCCACGAGATTTTGAGTTACAAATTTTCTCCCCATCTTTCCCCTACCCACCACCCCAAAACAGCCATCCCATTGTATAACCCCTCCCCCAATCTATTCTCTCCTATGTCCTTCACCCCTCTGACTTTCTGGTAGGGCAGGATGGATCTCCCTACCACAGTGCCTTTGTATCTTAAGTTCCAGTTGGTTGTAGTTAATAATAATGATAATAATAATTGTATACATATATATACATATATATTTTTAACATTTGATTATAGAACTTTAAATTCTAGATTCTTTCTCTTCTTCCGTTGTCACCCACCCTCACTGGAAGGACAAGCAATTAAATACAGGCTGTACATGTGTAATTACACAGAACCTCTCCACAGTGGGCATATT
>CM053587.1:290871524-290901387 GCA_028646515.1 Pseudochirops corinnae | reverse complement strand
AAAAGGATCAAGGCATGGAGTGGGAGGAAGACAGAAAAGTCAGAACTCCTGCATCAAAAGCCTCCAAGAAAAATATGAACTGGTTACAGGCCATGGAGGAGCTCAAGAAGGATTTTGAAAATCAAGTAAGAGAAGTGGAAGAAAAATTGGGAAGAGAAATGAGAATGATGCAAGAAAATCATGAAAAGAGGGTCAACAGCTTGCTAAAGGGGACCCAAAAATACACTGAAGAAAATAACACCTTAAAAAATAGACTAACTCAAATGGCAAAAGAGGCCCAAAAAGCCAACGAGGAGAAGAATGCTTTAAAAAGCCACATTTCCCAGATGGAAAAGGAATTTCAAAAACACACTGAAGAGAATAACTCCTTCAATATTAGACTGGAACAACTGGAAGCTAATGACTTTATGAGAAGTCAAGATACTATAAAATAGAACCACACAATTGCAAAAATAGAAGGCAAAGTGAAATATCTCATTGGAAAAATCACTGGCCTGGAAAATAGATTCAGGAGACATAATTAAAAAATTATTGGACTACCTGATAGCCATGATCAAAAAAAGAGCCTAAACACTATCTTTCAAGAAATTATCAAGCAAAATTGCGCTGATATTCTAGAACCATAGGGCAAAATAGAAATTGAAAGAATTCACTGAACACCTCTTGAAAAAGATCCCAAAAAGAAAACTAGAAATATTATAGCCAAATTCCAGAGTTCCCAGGCCAAGGAGAAAATACTGCAAGCAGTCAGGAAGAAACAATTTGAGTATTGTGGAAACACAATCAGGATAACACAAGACCTAGCTGCTTCTACTTTAAGGGATTGAAGGGCTTGGAAAATGAATTTCCAGAGGTCAAAGAAGCTAGGATTAAAACCAAAAGCCACCTATCCAGCAAAACTGAGCATAATACTTCAGGGGAAAATACGGACATTCAACAAAGACATGAAAAAACGATTGAACACCAACACCTGTAGCTTATAGTATAGTTTTAGAGAATTGTTTCCCATCATAAGAAGTTATGAGACTTGCCAGGGTCATAAACCACTATGTGTCAAAGGCAACACTTGAACCCAGTTCTTTCTGGTCTCAAGGCCATCTTTCTAACCCTTTCAAAAAAGGACATAAGATTATTCTGGTATGACCTGCTCTTGATGAAGCCCCTCTGGTTCTTTGTGCTGCCCTTTCCTCTCCTGGCTCTGCTTCTGACTCTCCAGACTTTGCCAGGGTGCTTTAGCTGCTGTCTCACCCTGGAACATCCCTCTACCACAGCAGGCCTCCTTCCTTCTTCCTCCCTTTTTTGTGCTGTCTTCCCCCAATAGAATGAAAGGTCTTTTGGATCAGGGACTATCATTTTTAAAAATTTTATTAGCACAGTAAGGTATACAATAAGCCTTAATAAATGACTGTCACCTTGTCTTGTCTCATCACTTCCTCTTCTAGATGGTCATTAGTCACATTTTTAATAAAATAGTCTACAATTTTCCCAGTCAAGCTTATTAGCCTCTTCCTTTTATTTTTTTTTTATTTCAATTTTTTGCTTTTTTGGAGGGCCATTGGGGTTAAGTGACTTGTCCAAAGTCACACGGCTAGTTAGTGTGTCAAGTGTCTGAGGTCAAACTTGAACTCAGGTCCTCCTGACTCCAGGGCCAGTGCTCTACTCACTGTGCCACCTAGCTGCTCCCCAGCCTCTTCCTTTTAAAAAAAAATTAGTTCATTTGCCCTTCTCCAGTCTTGTGATTCTTGGATTCTCCACTATCTTCACATATCACCATGAGTGACTTAGTAATTACGTCCAACAATTCTTTCAGTACCAAAGAAGGTAATTTATGTAGGCCTAGTGACTTGAATTCATCAAGTACAGATGAGTTGTCTACTCCCTATGAGTCATTTTGTTCTGTCTTATCCAGTGTAAAAGTCATTCTCCTTGGTAGAGAAAACAGAAGCAAAGTAAGAATTGAACAATTCTGCTTTCTCTCTCTTGTTACCCATTCACCCTAAGCAGAGGTTTTATCCCTTCTTTGATTTTTCTGTTATCCATGCCCCACCCTCCATGTGTAGGTGTACCCGAGAACTCTATCTTGGACCCTCTCCTCTTCTCTTCTCTTCTCTTCTCTTCTCTTCTCTTCTCTCTTCTCTTTTTCTTTCCTCTCCTTTCCCCTTTTCTCCTCTCTCCTTTCCTTTCTTCTCTTCTCTTTCTCTTTTTCTTTCTGTTTTGCTCTGTTTCCCTTTGTGATCTCATCAGCTCCCATCAATTCAACTACCATCACTATGCTTAGGGCTCCCAAAGCTGCATACCCAGCTCTAATCTTCCTCCTGAACTCTAATCCCATATTTCCAACTACCTGTTAGATATATCTACCTGCATATCCCATAGGCATCTCACACTCAACATGTCCAAAATAGAACTCATTATCTTTCCCCCATAAACTGACGCATTCACTTAACTTCCCTTTTTCTGTCAAGGGTACCACCATTCTTCCAGTCACCCAGGTTTACAGTCTAAGAATCATCTCTCACTCACTCCTTATATGTAGTTAGTTGCCAAGTCTTATTGATTCTACCTCCTCAATAACTCACATCCACTGCCTTCTGTCCAATCATGCCATGATCACACTGCTTAGTTCAGGTCCTTATCAACTCTTGTCTGAACTTTTACAATAGCCCTCCTATTTAGTCTTCCCTCCTCTAGTCTTTCTCTTCTCTAGTCTATCCTTCACGCAGCTGCCAAATTGATACTCCTAAAATACAGGTCTGATCATGCCATTCCCCTGCTCAAGGAAACTTCAATGGCTCTCTATTGCCTTCAAAATAAAATGCAAAATGCTCTGTATGGCACATAAAGCCCTTTACAACCTGGACCTGGACCATCTTTCTAGGTTCATTGCCCATCTCCTCCTCGTACCCTCTACATAGCCAAATTGCCTTGCTTGCAATTCCCTCTACTTACCATGCCATCTGCCCCCTCTGGGCCTTTACAAAGTTGGGTCACCTCTGCCTAGAATGCTCTCCTTCTTCACCTCCACCTCTTGGAACCCCTGACTTCTTTCAAGGATCAATTCAAAAGCTGATTCTTCAAGATTCTTTAGGAGTCTTTTTCTGATTTCTCCAGTTATTACTAGACGCTCCTCACTCCAAGGAAAAAAAAACACAAAACACTGTGTGCTTATTTCACCCATGCCTTGTATTCACTTTATCCCCTTAAAAGAATGTGAGATCTGATAGAGCAAAGAGTTTCACTTTTGTCTTGGTATTCCCAAGGTCTAACATAGCACTTGTCACAGGAGAGGTATTTGATTGAGTTTTTGGTTTTTTTTAATAAACCCAAGGAGACTGGGAGTATTAAGAAAAAACCCATCTGTATGAAAATGTAACCCATCAATTAGGAAATAGCAGGATGAGTTGTGGTATGGTCGATGAATATAATGGAATCTCATTGCATCTAAACAAATAATGAATATGATGAATTTAGAAAAATATGGAAAGACCTGCACAAAGTGATATGGAGCAAAATGAGCAAAAGAGGAACAACTTATATGATGACCATAATAATGATGAGGGGGAGAACAATTTTGAAAGACCTCCAGACTCTGACCACCACAGAGTTCTGCTCTCAAAACCTCCTTGGAAGGAAGATGCTCAGGCCCACCATGTCTTCATTCCTCTTCAGGAGGCCCTCTGAGGCTTCTCTACCATGTCCTGTATTTGATACCCACATCTACTCTTTTCTCCTTTCTCCCCTCCCTTTTCAGATTCCTTTCACTTATTGTCTTCACCCAGCAGAATACAGGCTCTTTTAGGAGAGGGATTCTCTTTCTGCTTGTATTGGCATGACCTTCACCCAGAACCAGCCCATAGTAAGCACTTAATAAATGCTTGTCAACTGGCTGAGAGCTGGTAGACCAGAAGTACAGAATCAGGCACACATTTTCAGACATGGTCAATGTTTCACTTGATTATAAACATTTGTTACAAGGGAGGCTTTTACTTTTGGGGTAGATAGGTGGGTGGGAGGCAGTTATAGACATGGAAAAAAGAGCATTTGTAAGACATTTTTAAAAATATGTCTCTGAAAAACTAAATTAGTACTACATTCTGCATTTTAAGTACAAGTCTACCAGGAACATTTTAAAATTAAACATTTTTATACTAAATCCAAATGTTTTTAACTTAGGGAGAGACTGGTATAGACCCTCCCCTGCTTTCAGATATCCTCTACCTCAAGACAATTTCTAGGAATCTAGAGCAAGGGAAAGATCACAATAGTTTAAAATGCAGGTTTGGGATCAACATTTTAGTTCATTTTCTGCTAAAATTGTGCAAACTACTTTGTTTTCTTACTTGACCTCTCCCCTAGGATTGAAAGGACTGCTTCCCAGAAACAATAAATCCTTTCTGAACAGAGGACACTCCCCTTAGGTAGGTGAGAGATTGAGGAAGGCATTAGTATCTCTTTTGTCTTATTTAAAAAATTATTTAATATTTTATTTTTCTCCAGTTACATGTACAAACAATTTTTAACATTTGTTTTTAGAACTTTGAATTCCAAATTCTCTCCTTTCCTCCCTCCTCACCTCCCTCATTGAGAAGGCAAGCAGTTTGATATAGGTTATTCATGTGAAGTCATGCAAAACATTTCCATATTAGTTATGTTGCAAAAGGAAACATAGATAAAAAAAAAAAGACCTCAAGAAAAATAAAGTAAAAAAAAGTTTGCTGTAGTCTGTTTTCAGATACCATCAGTTCTTTCCCCAGGGATAGATAGGATTTTTCATCATGAGTCCTTCAGTGTTGTCTGGGATCATTATATTGCTGAGAATAGCTAAGTCATTCACAGCTGATCATCTTACAATATTGCTGTTACTTTGTAGTCAGTACATTTCACTTTGCATCAGTTCATGTGAGTCTTTCCAGGTTTTTCTGAGAGCATCCTGCTCATCATTTCTCATAGCACAATAGTATTCCATCATAATCACATATCACAATTTGTTCAGTCATTCCCCTATTGATGGGCATCCTCTCAATTTCCAAATCTTTGTCACCAGAAAAGAACTACTATAAATACTTGTATACATATAAGTCCTTTTACTTATTGTTTTTTATCTCTTTAGGGATACAGACCTATGCATGGTATTGCTAGGTCAAAGGGTATGAATTTGAGGATCTTTTTTAGGAGGTGATCAGTAGATTATTTCCATTTCTATTTTACCCTCTGGTTCTAAAATATCAGGACAGTTTTTCTCAATAATTTCTTGGAAGATGATGTCTAGGATCTTTTCTTGATCATAGCTTTCAGGTAATCCAATAATTTTAAAATTATCTCTCCTGATCTATTTTCCAGGTCAGTTGTTTTTCCAATGAGATATTTCATATTGTCTCCTATTTTTTCTTTCTTTTGATTTTGTTTTATTGTTTCTTGATTTCTCATAAAGTCATTAGCTTCCATTTGCTCCATTCTAATTTTTGAGGTATTATTTTCTTCACTGAGCTTTTGTACCTTCTTTTCCATTTGGCCAAATATACTTTTTAAGTAGTTTTTTTCTTCAGTGAATTTTTGTGCCAATTTGGCCAATTTGCTTTTCAGGGCATTCTTTTCTTCATTGGCTTTTTGTACCTTTTTTTACCATTTGGCTTAATGTGCTATTTTCTTTAGTATTTTTGCATGTGTCATCTTTACCAAGCTATTGATTCTTTATCGTTATTTTCTTGCCTCACTCTCATTTCTCTTTCCAGTTTTTCCTCTACTTTTCTTACTTGATTTTCAAAATTCTTTTTGAATTTTTCCATGGTCTGAGACCAATTCATATTTTTCTTGGAGGCTTTGAATGTTGGAGCTTTGATTTTGTTATGTTCTGAGTGTGTTTTGTTCTTCCTTGTCATCATAGTAACTTTCTATGGTCAGGATGTTTTTCTGTTGTTTGTTCATGTTCCCAACCTATTTCTTGACTTTTAACTCTTTGTTAAAGTAGGGCTCTTTTTCCAGGGTAAAGGGCACACTGTCCCAAGATTTAGCAGTTTTGTGCAGCTGTTTCAAAGATACTTCTAGGAACTTAAAAGTTTTCAATTCTTTCCAGGTGGTATGATCTAAGGAAAAGTGTGTTTACTGCTCTCCTGGCCTATGCTCTGGTCTGTAAGTGCATACAAGCACTCTTTTCTGTCCTGGAACTGTGGCAAAGGTCCCTGCAGTCACAAGCTATGGTGCCCTAGTGCTCCTTCTTTCCCAGATCTGAGTATAGGCAAAGCAACAGAGTCCTGCCTTAGTGCTAGCAAAGAGACCTCTGTAATCTCCTTCTGATTAGTTGTTTGACCCCTTTACTCTCTATGGGCTGAGAGCTCTAGTAGCAGCTACTACTGTGGCTCCCAAGGCCTGCTCCTGGTTTGCTGGGGCTTGGTCTGTGCTGGCACAGCCTGTGCTGGACTGTGCTCCACTCTTCTTCCACTGGTGCAAAAGACCTTTCCTGCCAACCTTGTAAGTTGTCTTTGGCTAGAAAATTATTTACCCCATCCTTTTGTGAATTCTGCAGCAGCAGGGACTGTTTTATGGCATTATTTAAAGGTGTTCAAAGAGGTTTTGGGAAGAACTCAGGCAAGTCACTGCCTTTTCTTCCCATCTGGCTCTATCCTCCTCCTGCCCCCCATCAATCTTAACTAGATAAAGAGGTATATTGGGTTCTAAGTTTGTTATGTTCCTTTCATATTCCTAGGACCTCAGTTCTTTTTCCTGGACTTTTATATACTTTCCTAAAGTGAAAAGTATGGAAAATGATATTAGAGAAATATGCCCTTGAGTTTGCCGAGAGTGAACTTTCAGCTTGGGACAGCTGTAGATTTCTTACAGAAGCACATGGTAGAAGCAGACATGTGCATCCCTTCTAAGAAGACAGAAGAGAAGGATATCTATCACTTGGGAAATGAAGGGACTTGGACCTTATTACATGCAGCAAGTGATCAAGATAGTACAAGTCTATTGGGAAGTAGTGTTGTTCATTCAGCAAGCCTAAAATATGATTGCCTTCCAGGAGGACTTTATAAGCTATTTGAATACTTGGTGTGTTTTCATATCTGCTATGAGTCTTTTTGAGTGACTTGTATGTTTTCTGTATCTGTTTATGGTCTCATGTAAGTCCTTTCTGTGGAGTGAAATAAAGGCATCCCTGTACCTTATACCCATATTGTTACCTTGAATATTTATAGAGGAATTGGGAGCCTTTTTTTTTTTAACCCATATTTGGGGGGCACCTAGAGAGGAGTTTCATTTGGAGATTTTTTTGGAGTGACTTCATAATGAGACAAAGAGAAATTGATGCTTCTGAGGTAGCCCCTAGATTGGAGACTTTCTATATGAGCCCAGTCTCTAAGGGGCCCCTTGAATGTAGGTTATAAACAGATAAAAAAAGTTCACAATAGTTCCTTTTGGAAAGAACTGAGTTCAGATTTGCCATCCATTCTGGTGAATCCTTAGCTCTCCCACAGGGTCTTCTTACCTGGCCTCTTCTAGATTCATGGTTTTTACTCTCTCTAAAAGGCAAACACCCCTTGAAACTGCCAGACAGGTAAGCCCTTTTACACTGGAGCTGCATAGTACAAATGATTCACTGTAATAGTAGGGAGTATGTCTCTGGGGGCGGAAGGAAAGATGGGAAAATTCTGATCTGCTCCTCATTTTGTGGCTTTAACTTTTGTTATTCTTCTAGCTGCCTGGGCAAATGAGTGAACCTCTTCTTTTTCCGACAGAGATGATGCTCAGGAGCTCATCTTTTTTCTAGGTCAGACCTTTGAACTCTTTAACTTTTGGATTACTCACAAGACAAGACCCAAGGCCACTGTTACCCTGATACATTTTCCTTTTTCTGACCAGAAAGGCTAGATTCTAAGATCACAAACCCTAAGAAATCAAAGTCCTCCTTCCTCTCCACAGGAGGTTGAAGTTCAGAAATAGCGTTGACATTTCTTTCTTGCGTCAGGTAGACCAGCACGTCTCTGTCTCTGTAAGAACTCTACCTTTGTCCTAGCCTCCAACATCCCTTGTGTCAGGGAACCTCTGCTATCAGGCCTCCAATCTCTAATCTGGACTCAGAAAGTTGTGAGCCAGCACATTTAACATCCATGTTCTTCTGCCCCAAGGCAGCCAACTGCAGCCCCTGAGGGAGAAGAAGCACTTATGAGCTTCCCACATACATCTTTTAAAGCAGTTGAAAACAAAGAACAAAGGTTTTCTCTGTAGCATGCTGCTCTGTCCTATGAAAAGGGAAAAGGGGGAAAAAAAGTCGAGAGCCCTCTATTGATTATCTTCTATAGACCAGCACTGAGTCCTGTGAAACAGTTGCAATAATTAGCTCATTTTAAGCCTAGGAGCAATATATTAACCCCTCAGGTCCATATGATTCCCTTCTCTGCTGCTTTAAGTTTATATTATTAAACAAAAAGCTAGGAATGCAATCTTAATTGCTCTGGGGCCTCGGGGAGGACAATTCTGAACACTTAGGCAGCAGTTTGGCTCTGCGCGGTGGTTTATATCTATCTCTTGCTAACTCTTTGCCTCTTTGCTGTTGAGACAAAATTCAGGTTACCAGAAACACTTGGGTAAAGAAATATCAGAGTACATTACAGTGTCTATTAATAGACAGGCCCTGAAAGGGAAAACTGGAGAAATATTAAAGCTTTTCTTGGAACTTCCTTCAGTCCTCGAAGAGGTGGGTATGACTGATGAAATCAGCCAGTCTTTTTCAAGATGAGACACCCACAGGGCCAATAGCGTTCTTAATGTTCTCTGTTTTCCAACTTAGCTTCATTCTACTTTCTCTTTCTCTGAGTCAGTTGTCCCTGTGCTGCTAATCCTTTTCAGATGGTTTTTGCCATCTCCGCTCCTTCCTCTCTACCGCCAGACATTCAAAAAGGTCTTTCTGTTCTGAACTGGCCTTTTCTTTCATACAACATCCTCACGGAATGACCAAGTTCCTTACCCAATCAGAACAGACTTTCTGTGAAAATGATTCTGATTGATTCAAGAAAGAATCTAGGCCTTTTCCACACCTAGAGAACAATTTTGTGTTCTCTCTGGATTATTGGGGGTTAGTGCCTTGATACTCACTTTAAATTGGGTAGATTGATCCCAAAGTTTTCATAAAAATGGGAAAAGGACCCACATGTACAAAAATATTTATAGCAGCTCTTTTTGTGGTGTCAAAGAATTGGAAATTGAGAGGATGTTCATAAATTGTGGAACGGCTGAACAAGTTGTGGCATATGAATGTAATGGAATTCTCTTGCACTGTAAGAAATGATAAGCAGGAAGACTTCAGAAAAACCTGGAAAGACTTATATGAACTAATACTGACTGAAATGTGCAGAACCAGGAGAACATTGTACACAGTTAACAGCTGCTTTGTGAGATGATCAACTATGATAGACAGCTCTTCTCAGCAATACAAGACAATTCCAAAAGACTCATGAAGGAAATTGCTATCCACATCCAGAGAAAGAACTTGATGGAGTCTGAATGTAGATCAAAACATACTATTTTTCACTTTCTTTTTTTTTTTTTATGAGTTTTCTCCTTTGTTCTGTTTCTTCTTTCATAACATGATCTAATGTGGAAATATATTTTACATGATTGCACATAAATAACCTATATAAAATTGCTTGCTTTCTTGGTGGGGGGAGGAGGGAGAAAAATTTGGAACTCAACATCTTTTTAAAAAATAAATGTTGAAAATTACCCTTATATGTAATTGGAAAAAATAAAATACTACTAAAAATGACTTTGCCATCTTAGAAGTGGTAGAAGAGGAAAAGAAAGCCATATGCTCCCTATACTGGGAGAGCAAATTCCAAAGGTTCAGAGAAAGAACAGCTAAAAAGTTGTGGTGGGGTAGCTAGGTGGCACAGTGGATAGAATACTGGGCCTGGAGTAAGGAAGATCTGAGTTCAAATCCAGCCTCTGCCATTTACCGGCTGCATAACCCTGGGCAAGGGATCCATGACTCCTGAATGACTAAAAGACCTCTGAGCCTCACACAATGCATAAGTATGGAAAGACATTGGAGAAAAAGAGAGAAAAATGGGGTGAGGGAGAAGGCACACATTTTCGAATGGCTAGTGGGAGCCCCCAGAGCCACAGATATGTGAAGAAACCTAGACTCCCAACATGCTCCTTGTTTCCTACAGAGTCAGAGACTATTGAGAGCCAACTTCCCAGGAGATAATTTTCTGCTTGAGCTGGGATTTTATCTCACTCTCAAGTCAAAGAATTTATTTATTCTTGCCTATCTATTCTAATCTGTATGACTTCCTCAATTTTTGTTTGCTACTGGCTTGGATGCATGTGTTTGGTAACTATTTGAAGTTGTCTTGCTTTTGGTGGTTGGGAGCTAACCTGGCCAAGAGTAAACTGTTACCTTTTTCTTTAGAACAATCAAGTAAAGTAGTTTTTATTCTGAATCCTTAACAGAGTCCTGCAAATAAACATTTACTTATTGCCAGGCACTGTGAATGAACTCTTTGGATGAGAGCTGTATGAGATCTCAGTACAATAAAGAGAGAGAGGGGGGACCTAATATCACCCAAAGAGAAATTCATTGAAGTCTCTTAAGAAGCAAGCTGGAAACCAGGGACATAATGAGGAACTACTGCAACTTCCAGAGTCACTCTCCAAATGTCTGGAGTGAGTCCCTAAGAAAAGTTTAGCATCATGAATGTCCTCTCTGGAAGAAAGAAAGGAAAATATATTTTTCCACCAAAGCTTCCACCCTAGCTCACGCCTCAAACAGAAAAGCAGCCTTTCTTCAGCATTCTCTCCTACAATTTGGAGTCACACCTAACCAGTATCAGGCAAAAAGCCCCAGGCTTGGTATGGAACTCAGGTCATAAATCTATGAGTTTCAACTATCTGTGCAAATTCAGCTATGACTCAATCAATAGTATTAATCAATCAACAGGACTGATCAATCAACAATAGGAGAGTAAAAAAAAACACAACTCCATCTTAGAATGCATTAAGAAAGACTGTATCTAAGCAGGTGCTCGTTCTTGAACAATCTGCCTTGGCCAGATCGTATAAAGATTGTGTTTGATTCCAGGCACACATTCTAAGAAGAACATTGCCAAGTTTCAGAGCATGACTAGAATGGCAAAGTACCCAGAGATCATGCCATGTGAAGACAGGTTAAGGAACTGGAAATGATTATCCTCGAGATGGGAAGACTTAGCAGGCACATAAGAGCTGTGTCTAAGGACTTAACAAAAAGCTGTCCCATGGAAGAGTGCAGAGACTTGTTCAAATTTTGACTACGAATGAAAGAACTAGAAGCGATAAGTTAAAGTTGCAAAGATGCAAATTTAAGCTTGATGTAAGCAAGTGGAAGGGAGTGGCCCCTTTCTGATTTGGACAGCTACTCTTCTCACATTTCAGCCCTATTCCTGGTGAATTTCCATGTAGAGATGGTTCCAAGAAACTAGTAACAGGTTTGGGCCTGTGCTGGCTATTGGGGGGTGAGGGTGGGGGTGGAGATGGAGTGGGTGGGCAGAAAGAATCTGATTGTGGGATTACAACAGAAGCTATCAAATCACATGGCATAAGCCTATCCTGGACTCATAGAGTGAAGCAGCTCAGGACAGATGCCATCCAAGGGCCCCTCAAGGGGAAGTTAGTAGGATGAGACAGAATTCACAAAGCTTTCCCCTTGGCTTGAAGTCCATGCCTGTGATGAAAGCTGAGGAGGGACACATAGGGTAAAGAAGGCCAACTCTTCCCCAAGAAAACCCCTGATTTCAAGGCGGACACCCAGCCCCTGCCTTCAGATAGCTCTGCCCTTTCCACTTCTACCCTCCAGTACATGGGTTTTTTTTTTTACAAAGGGAGTTTCATCTCTCTCAGAGGGAGAACAGATCTGTGAAATCTTTGGAAGGAGCAAAATCTGTGTGCAGTTATCCTGGCTCCTGACTCCCACCAAAGAGAAGTAGGCTAGGTTCCAAGAGAGAACAATACTACTATTTCCCTCAGATTTTTAGGGTTAACCTTGAGGAGTTGGGATTTTTATTATTACTGTTCATCAGCCCCCATATAAAGTGCCCCCCAGTAAATCAACCAGTTGACAAACAAGAATTTACTGAGAAGATATAAGAAAGGATACAAATTACAAAACATTCTTGAAAACAAAAGTACACTTTTCCCTCTGCAGACGCATAGTCTTTGGATAGAGTGGGATCAAACTTAAAATACACAACGAGGCATCAATGTAGAGAACATTTGGGGCCAAGGGCACCCTTTTAATTCCTGTGAATCCTTTTCTCTCTTTGAGGAGTCCCCATCATGTAGTGAGGGCAAAGCATCCTCCCTTGCTTGGCTGACTGAAGGGTCAGTCCACTGTTGGATTAGGTCAAGCAGGTAACTGGCCTAACATGCTGTTCCTCACTGGACTAAGTTTCTTGGTGCTACCAGCTCCTTTCCTCCAGAGAGACTGGACCTCTCTGATGGCTCTGATGAATATTCCTTGTCTCACTAGTCACCTGGGCACTTTCCTTTTTAAAAACTCACATAGGGGCAGCCGGGTGGCACAGTGGATAGAATACCAGTCCTTGAAATAAGGAGGACCTGAGTTTAAATTTACTAGCTGTGTGACCCTGGGTAAGCCACTTAACACCAATTGCCTCTTTAAATTTTTTAAAAAAGACTTATACATCTTAGATCAGAAAAGACTAAACACAAAAGAAACAGGGGCACTATGTATCCACAAACACATTAATGCCAATGGAGACAGGACAGCCACTGTCTCTCTCTCCATCTGGTTTCACTCCCAGTAGGAAAAGACCAAAAGCGCCAAGAAAAGGCTATATCTGAACAGAGTTCTGGTTTTATGTCCACTGAGTCAGTGGTCCTTTTAACTCTTCAGCAAACCAAAAGACTCCACATCCCCATAGAGCATCAGTCACCTCAGTTACTCATGCTCTGAAGTAGGCTCACCAAGCCTCTGTGTATTAAACTGGACCCAGGAAGGAAATATTGCAGACACTCTGTATAGGAGGATACCAGGAAGGACAAATCTGAACATATCCTGAGGACCTGGCCCTCACTGGCCATTCTCCCATTACAATACTTCCTCTTTAGATAATTATAGAGTTACACATTACCTTTCTGCAGTTTAAAGAAAGACAGCACCAGTGAATTACTTGAACTACTACACCTTTACTATATGTCACATACAGATGCATCTGAGCAACCTATGTCTTGGTTTTGGTGATAATAGTAATAACAACAACTAGCATTTATAGATCACCTACCAAGCACTTTACCAATATCATCTCATTTGACCCTAACAATAACTTCAGGAGGCAAGTGCTCTTATTGTCTCCATTTTACAGGTGAGGAAGCTGAGGCAGAAGGTGAAATGTCTTGTTCAAGGTCCCACAGAGAGTAAATGTCAGAAATAGGATTTGAACTCAGATCTTCCTGATTCCAAGGCCAACAGTCTATCCACTGCACCTCCTCGCTGCCCTTTGGTATAGCTGGGTCTGCAATGTCTCACCTTGGTCAGAAGCTGAGGAATTTCCCTAGAAATTCTGATAGAGAAACAGATTGGTGAGATACTAAGAGGTGGTAAGATTTGAGCACAGGCACAGAAATGTCTAACATTTCCCTATTTCCTCTTCCTTTTGCAAGCCCTGTCCCAAAGCACATTGGTATAGGACTTTCTCCTTTCTGGTGGGGATGAATGCCCCACCCTGCTTCAAGAGGCAAAGGCAGAGCTGGTGAGAGAAGAGAGAGCTTCATTGCCCTGCCTTTGGGACTTTTCAAGGCCAGTCGCTTTTGTGATTGATCACTCTTCAAGTTGCTTCAGGTGCCTCTCTGGCTTCCAGCTTTGAGAGGGAAGATGGAAGAGGTCAACTCATTTCAGAGTGTTGAAGGAAAAGACCCTGGGAAGACATGGGAGGAGCTGGTAGTTTCCAGCATGACTTTATTTCCAGCTTGCTACTGTGGGCAGTTTCCCCTTGGGTGAGATCAAGGATTTTCTCTCGTTGGATGGAGTTACCTCCCTCCTAACGGGAGAACTCCATCACTCTGTATTGTCAGGCATATATTTTCTTATGTGTACCTTTTCTGATTTCTGTCTGATATGAATAAATGGGTTTTTTTGTTACTCTCTATATGTTCCTTTGGAACATGTATTTGGCGGGAAAGAAGTCAAGCTTTTGTAAAGTTTAGGGGCCTCGTTCCCCTCAAAGTGACCAGAAGTTAGATGAAGCTGATTATACCCTCCAGCCTAATGATATTGAAGGGAGCAGGCAGATATAATTCTAGCCAGCAGTCCCTCTCTTTGAGGAGATCAGAATGGCCTCCCAGCAGCAACCTCTTGCTTCCCCATCCTGGCAGGAATTAAAGTCTTCCTTGGAGAAGAATCAGAGGAGAAAAGTCTAAAGATGTCTATACTGCTTCTCTTGGAGCCATAGCCCTTGCAACTTTGGGGCCCTTTTCTACACATGAGACCCATTCTTCTTATATTTGACCTTTGAAAGTGAATTTCTAACCTGGAAAGACTTATATGAACCGATGCTGAGTGAAATGAGCAGAACCAGGAGAACATTGTACATAGCAACAGCCACATTGTGCGATGACTGACTTTGATAGATTTGGCTCTTCTCCGCAATGCAAAGATCTAAGACAGCTCCAAAAGACTCACCATGGAAAATGCTATCCACATCCAGAGAAAGAACTTTGGAGTCTGAATGTGGATGGAAACAGACTATTTGCTCTCCTTTTCTTTTGTTGTTTTGTTTCGTTTCTTTCTCATGGTTCCTCCCATTAGTTCTAATTCACCTTTTACATCATGACTAATGTGAAAATGTTTAATATGAAAGAAGAGGTAGAACCTATATTAGATTGCATGCAGTCTTGGGGAGGGGGGAGGAGAGGGAGAGAAAATTTAAAACTCAGAATCTTATGGAAGTGAATGTTGAAAACTAAAAATAAAGAAATTACATAGATATACATAAATATATATAAAAGAAAGTGAATTTCTACTGTCTATGCAGGGGGCAGTAAGCAGGTTGCTATATCAGACAGACTGAGGCTTCTTGTTGAGCAGCCATTGACTTTGGGAATTGGATTCCTGGCTTCCTGTGCTAGAGAAAATTTGTGCCTGCCTTTTTTTTTTTCTAGGTGTACGAAACAGAAACATGTAGAAGTGAGATTGAGGCTCCTTGTCTGCCGTGGAGGTGGACAGTAGCCCACGGGCCACATATTGCGCAGGCCTGTTTTTACATCCTTTACGTTTTTTGTGGGTCGCCTGAAATTCTTTGGCAGGCTGTATGTTGTGCAGGTCTGCACTAGACTGTGAATGATGACAGCTCTTACGGCTTGAATCTGCACTTGTGACAATGATGACTTATGCAGGAACCATTAGAAGAAGTGACTGGATGAGATCAGGAGCAGAAGTACAGGACTCAGTTGAGTGGGGAGTTTACCCTACCAGAGACTGTCTGCTATTGTGAAATTCAGTCAACCTCTCTCCCTGTCCTGCCCTAGCCTTCCTATTTACACCCCAATGTCCACACTCACCCCTCTCCCTTCTCCCTACTCCACCCCCGCCAAAAAACACCTATGCATCCATGTACACATCTACCTTCCCCCTTTTATTCTGCTGCATGAGCACAGTGAGGTCTTGTGCTTTTCACCTTTCCCAGGCACCAAAGAGCTGGAAGAAAGTCTGGTTAAGAGCAATGCTCTTAACATTTAGGAGGAACATTTAGCTGTTTTCTTTGATATTTTGCAACCATATTTCGTATAATTCCTCCTGTTTAAATTTAGAACTCAGTCAACAACCACAATAAAACCTCAGAAGACTGAGAGGGATGGTAGTCTGAGCATGTGTAGGCTGAGTGCCCTCTGGTGGCCAGTGGAGCTACTGATGGCTTTATAGGAAGTCTATTTCATGAAGACCTCAAGAGCAACTCTAGTAGGGACCCCCTTGGTGCAAAACTCAAGTAGAGTACCTTATTATGGACAGCTCACATATTGCACTTCATTAGGATAATAAGTGACACCCCTGCCTTCTTGTAGGCTTGAGGAAAGCCTGCAAGGGAAAGGGGCAGACTAATATTGTTTCTAATATCTAATAATAATTTATCTCCTGTCAAATGATGATACATGGCAAGCGTTACATGAGCTTTTCTCTCTGTTCTATAAATTTGATAGCACAGAGCTCAGTTCAGAAGAAATGCTAAATAAATGTTTATTGAATGGAGGATTGGACCAACACAAAATGTAGGTAGTTCAGGAAGGTCTCCTAGAGTAGGCATCAGAACATGTCAATCAATCAATATTAAGCTCCTGCCATGTGACAGATATTGTGCTGTCAGAGTGTGTTAGAGGAATAGGGAAAAGGAAGCCAGGTGGGGGCTTCAGCTGAAGGAGAGAATGGGAAAAGGCAACCAGGCCATGTCATAGCTAAGGTTCCCAAGGTATGCCTCAGTCATCAATTGCTCTTTAGGAGCAAGACTGGTCATGGCATATCAGCTGAGTTCAAATGCTTTCTGGTTTAGCTCTCGTTTTCATTATTGCAGTCATATATTTTGTTCTCTTAGTCTTGCTTTCTTCCATCTACATTAGTTCCTATAGGTCTTCTCATGTGTGATAAGCTATGGCCAGGACTAGGCTTATACACATCACAAGGGAGAAAGAAGGTATCTAGGAATAGTCAGGATTTCATAGGGGAAAATCTCTAACCTTCAGAGCAAATAGGATTACCAACCACTGGGAGGTAGCTGAGGATGCTTTTGGACAGTGGTCCTATATAAGCAGCTAAATTTACAGTGGTTCTCAACCTTCCAAATGCTGCGACCCTTTAATACAGTTCCTCATGTTGTGGTGACCCCCAACCATAAAAATATATTCGTTGCTACTTCATAACTGTAATTTTGCTACTGTTATGAATCGTAATGTAAATATCTGATACGCAGGATGTCTTTTCATTGTTACAAATTGAACATAACCCACAGGTTGAGAACCACTGAGCTAGAACATATTCTTTTGTTTCATGAATAATTTAAAAATGTTCATTGGTGATTTATTCTGAATGTCCCCTTCCCTCCTCATATAAAACCACTCAAGTTCACAAAAAAACACCTGGTACCTATCATCATCAGTGTATGTAAATCTGTCCTCATTGAACCAATCCTCTGTTTCACTTGGTCTTGGATGACTGTCAAAGTTGGCTGATGAAGGACTTTGAGAAGTGATATCATCCAAAGAGATGGTGATTGAGGGTGAGGGGAGGTTAACCTCCAAGATTAGACCTAATTCTCCGAAGCTTAGAGTTTGGTGGTTCCTATGTCAGAGGTTGTTACCTTCTGAAGCCCAGAAGTAAAAAGCCCAAACTCTGTGTCATTGTACCTGCCATCAGGCACATCATCTATATAGGGGAAAGGAAGGCATCCCTTTCTGTATTTCCTGTCTATATCTTGTTTTTACGAATTGTTTCCATGTAGACTGAGTTCCTTGAGAGCAGGGACTGTTTACTGTTTGTTTGCATACCCAGTACCTAGCAAAAGGCCGTGGGACAAGCCACTTCTCGACTTGGTAAGCAGAGGTCTTAGCGCTCAACCCCAAAGAGAACTGGAACCAGCATCGACAACACGTATCCTTGCTCTCTGGTCATCACCTGGGTCCTCAAGAGCTAAGAAAACCCATTTTAAAAAATAACCCCGGGGCAGCTAGGAGTCAGGGGGACTTGAGATCAAACCCGACCTCAGGCACTTGACACACTTACTGTGTGACCTTGGGCAAGTCACTTTACCCCAACTGCCCTGCACTCCCCCCTCCAAAAAAAATATAACCCCACTATATTGCGCCATCTTAACATCTAGTTTTGGGAGCCGCCAAGCACACTAAACTTCTTCCTAGTTCTCTTTCCTAATGGTGCAGTCATTTTCCATTACATTCCTACACCATGAGGTGTTCAGCCATTCCCCAATCAACGTACACCCTCTTTGTTTCCTTCCAGCTTTTTGTTGTAACTGTCCCATTTCACAGAACTGGCGGGAGTTGCCCCCTGCTCTCACACCCACAGGTTTCCGAGCTTCCTTCCTGGGAGCCCAGATAGGGAGTAAGTTTCTCCACCCTGTTAAAGGAACCAATTCGGGGAAATTAGTGATGAAAAGACTACATTTCCCAGGCGGCCCTGCGCCCAGGTCCCCTCCCTCGGGACTTGGGCACCAATTGGCGGAAGTGAAGAGTGACGGACTTGCTGACCAGTGAGTTACTTGGGCGGTACCTGCAGGAGCCAATGAATAGAAAGGGGCGGGATTTGCGGCGGCTGTCCGGGTCTCTGTACTCAAGAACTGAGGTGGCTGCGGTATGAGAAGAGTCCGCGGAAACGGAGACCGCCGGGGAGGCCGGGATCGGGGTGGGACCGGGGCCAACGCTGGTGAGGGGACACTGACATCGCAGCAAGCCCGTGGCCTCAAGAGTAAGTCCAGCACAGGTGAGTGAGGAGCTAACAGGGGAACAGCCGGTACGGGAGAAGGCCAGGGCTGACTGGGAGAAGGAGAAGCTGACTGGGAGAAGAAAGCCAATGGACAGACGAATAGTAGGGAATCTGACCAATAGTGCTAGGGCTTGAGGAAGGGAACCCAATGGTGGCACAGAAGACCCGAGACCAGGCCGATAGAAGGTGGAGTCAGGGGAAGGGAGGCGGGGCTTTGTTGGGAACACGTCCAATGAGGGTGTGGCCTGTAATTAAATTTCATTTAATTTAACTAGTATTGTGTCTGCTAAGGACCCAGCACGTGCCATGCCTCGAGGGTGCAAAGATTTAAAAAAAAAAAAAAAACTATCCCTGCGTTTTTGGAGTTTAAGATTGATTGATTGATCCATTGAAAAGACATAACAGTAAATAAATGTGCCAAGTAAATCCGAGGAGGAAGGACGACGGTCCGAGGAGGCCTTAGATTGGAAGTGACTCTTGAGCTGAGTGCTGGAGGGAGAATTGGGAGCCTTCCAAGCCTGAGACACAGCTCAGAGAAGGACTCAGTGCTAGCATAAAGATGGGAGCCACACCGGAGATCAGGGGTTAATGTCGATAACTATTTCAGTATAATTGGTTTCCTTTATAGTCCTGTTTTTTATTTTATACAATTAAAAATAATATTCTGAGGAGGGGTCCATAAATCGCTCCGGAATGGAGGTTGCAGTACCTTTTGGAGACCAGCAGAAAATTGGATGATTGAAAGTGGGGGGCTTTGGAGGTTGGTCTCAGTGAAGATTGAACTTGTAAGGAAGAGGGTCAGGGGAGTGTCCACTACTGTGTGAGGGAGAGATTTGGTCTGTTTGAGGAGGGCTTTAGAAGGAACTGGTCCAAAAAGGGTAGCCCTTGTTTGAAAGCACTCCCATGGGCAACCAGATTTAGGTTAAGGTCTATTCGCCATGTTTGTAATGCTCACTATTCTCCTCCAAGGCTCAGATCAAGGGTCACCACCTATTTCAGGCCTTCCTGGATTCTCCTTCCTTCCAAATTTATTTGTGTTTACCTGGCACACAGTTTGTATTTATTGATCAGCTCTAAGCTTAGAAAGTGTTAGGGGAGGATTTGTTCAGTTCAACAGTTTTACCTTCAGGGATATGGGGAGGTGGCATCTGTCTGTCCATGTGGAAGCTCCAATCCCATGAATCTTAGGGGAGACTGGAAAGGGGAGAAACTGAGCTTTCCTGCCAGTCCTTAGGGAGCTCACAGACTGACTTAGTGGGAATAAGATTAATGAATGAAAGATTGCTGGAGCAGGTTGTGCTTGAATTGGGATGGGCCAGCCTAGGAGGATGATGAGATGTATGGGGAAGTGAGTCAGGAGAATCTTAGTGGTCTGGTAACTGTTCTTAGGACTTCATGGGGTTTTGGCTCCTGTCTCTGCAGAATCCTGGAGAAGGCAGAAACTGCTGCAGATTCATGAAGCCCTGAGCCAGGACCCAGTAGATGTGGAGTTACTTCGAATGGCTGCCCAGAGCCGAGGGGGCCTTCTTAGCAACCAGGTCCGGAGAAAGGTCTGGCCCCGGCTTCTCGGCCTCAGTCTCTATGACCTTCCACCCCATCCAGGTGTGAGGGGGAGACTGGGAAAGAAATGAGAGGGAGATAGAAGGAAGCACTAACTTATTCCTAAAATCCCCCATCACATTCCAGTTCTACCCTCACATGGCTGAAATATTGGAAGTGAACAGTGGGAACCTCTGGGCATAAAGAGATGGGCAAAATTCCAGAGCTCTAAGGCAATTCAAGAGTTCTCTAGTCCAACCCATTCCCCAGCTCGTACCTAAGCAGGGATCATTGGACTTCGGTTTCCATATCTATAAAATCAAGACGTTGGACTGGATGGATTATAAAATAAAAGGATTGGGCTGTTATGATGAAAAGATCCCCAGATTTAAAGATGGAGAACATCCTAATGTTCAGTTCAGATCCTAATGCTGCTATTTCTGCTTCTTACTCTGTGTGACCTTTCTAGGCCTCACAGCCCTCATATGTAGGAGGAGGGGGTTATATCAGATGACCTCTAAGGTTCCTTTTATTTCTATCTACATCTATAATCCTATGATCTCCAACAATTAGTTATCCAACTTCTCTTTGAAGATCTCCAGTGACAAGGAATTCCCTATCTCCAAATATAGAGCATTATACTTTGGCATAGCTCAAATTGTTGTAAAATTCTTTTCTGCTAGTGAGTCAAAATTTGCCCTTGTGCATCTTCTAGCCCCTGTTCCTAATCCTCATATAGGGCATTCCAAAAGTCATAGTGTAGTTTTACATTATGGGGACACACTGGATAAAGTGGTAGAAAGATTGAGGGGAAACCTAGGTCCAAATCTTACCTCTTGCACTTCCAAGCTGTATGACTTTTAGCTTTTTGAGGCTTGGTTTCTTCATTTGTAAAATGGGAACTAAAAAAAAAAATCTCTGTAGCAAGAAAAAGAATGGTATAGAAGAGAGAACCTGAGGAATACCAAAGTTCACACCTAGCCTTTGGCCTTCAAGGGCTCCAAAACTCCTAAATCACATAAAAGTTGCTGATCTTCCTCAAGGGAGGTGGATTCCATACTGGTAGTTCCTTGCAGAAAGGAAGGAGGGAAACAAGTATGTACTATGTACTAGGCACTATGCTAACCACTTTACAAATATCATCTCACTTATTCCTCACAGCAGTTCTGGGAGGTAGGTGCTATTATTATTCCCAATTTAGAGTTGAGGAAAATGAAGCAGCAGATAGAGAGGTTACATGATTTTCCCAGGTCACAAAGCTATTAGGTGTCTGACGCTGAATTTGAACTTGGATCTTCCTGATTCAAGGCTCAGTACTCTCTTCACCGAGCCACCTCTCCTACAGCAGTGAAATTGCAGATAGGTCGAGGCAAGTGTGTGTGTGTGTGTGTGTGTGTGTCTGTCTGTCTGTCTGGACCTGTGATATACAGAGATAGATAGAAGGACTGGATAAACAGAAAACTGCTACTGCACAGGTGGTTGTTGGGATAAAATGAAATAATGCATCTAAAGTGCTTTCCACTATGCAAACACCAGTTGTCATTGTTGTTGCTATAACCAGGATATTAGTTGTGGAGCTATCTCAGGGAAGAGGAATTCGACTTTCTCTGTTAAGCTTCAAACTGTCAGGACCTTTAAAGCTCTGAGGTCACACACAGACTGTGTTCATTCACAAGGCCCAACACAATATGTTATCATCTCCTTGTCTCATTATGTCTCTACACAGAGTTTATTCTGAGAAGTCTCAGAATAGAGCTCAAGTCTGTGTCTACAGACATAAGTAAAAATGTCGTTCCGGCTCCCTGTCTCCTCAGACCTGATACAAGTACTCAAGATAACCTGCAGTTATCAGCTGCAACATAGCCTTTATTTCACACTACAGGAAGTTACATAAACAAATGTAGAAAACTCATGAAGGACTCATCATAACCCACAAGCATTCAGCCTAATTGTCTTCCCTTGTCAGTGGTGCCTTCATTTTCTTGGGGTCCTATATAGACTCCACAGTGGGCAGCACCATGACTCAGTGCCACTCTAGGGCTGTTAAATGGGTAACCCTCTTCCCATTGGCTCCGTACTGTTGGAACAACTCCTATCTTGGGTGCAATAGTATCCAAGGAGGTAGCAAAATTTTATATAATTCTTTAAAGGGGGCAAAAGCACTTTCCAAAGATTATATCATATGATCACCAGATATGACCATGTTTTCTTGTAGAGGATTTTCTGATAGACTTGGTATCCCATATACAAACCAGAATTCTTAGCTTTGATGCAGGCTTCCACTGAGAAAGTAAAATACTATGTGTATGGAGTTAAATTTTTAGTGTGAATACATAACAATTCATGACCTAGGTTTCAACCAGCTCCTATTTGGATGCTTACTGACAGAGAGAACAAGTAGCGCTGGCTAACCATAAGTTCAGTATATACGCTGTCTGTCTGGGAAAACTAGTGTGTATCCAGATGTCTTGTCCCTTAGGCCAGAAGTGTCAAATTCCAGGCTGCAGAATCCCAAGGGAAATCAGAACCAAATAAAATGTAATTGGGAAATATTTAACAAAATAAATAAAAATACAACATAGATAATGTTATCTTGTGCTTTTCTAACTCAATATGTAGCCCACTGATTTCCATTTCTCTTTGAGTTTGACACTGTTGCTTTAGGCTGTGGTACACTGAAGCTGTCTATGATAATACTCGTGGAAGGGGTGATGGGTCTCTGTGACACCTGGGGAGCTACAGTTAAATTGAAGAAGAGAGTCTGGAACTCCCTCCAGAGTATATCAACATTGTGTGTGATTCTTTTGTTATTAAACCAGTTGTCTCTGCTTCATTTGTCCTTGGATGACTGGCTATGAACAAAGTTGACTGATAAAGAACTTTGAAAAGTGATTCCAGCCAAAGAGATGTTGTTGGGGGTGATTAGCCCCCCAAGATTGGGCCCATTCTCTCTGAGTCCAGAGCTTGGGGGCCAGAGATTATATTACCTTCTGAAGCCCAGCAGAAAAAGTCTAAACTCCTCTTCCCTATGACAGTACCACAGCTGAGGATCATGGGACTTAGAACCCCAAAACCTGGGGTTTCTGATTTTAGCTACCTGTGTGACCTTAGGCAAGACACCCTTCCTGGTATCCCTGTTTTATTAATCTGTAAAATGGGGGTGTTGGATGTGTTGATTTCAAAAGTCTACTCCAGCTCTGAATCCTATGATTTTTAAATACTTGAAATGATTAGGTCATTGCCTCTTCTTGACCTGGTCCTTCTATAGCATGGTTTCAAGTCTGCCGACTAGCTGAGGGTATTTGGGAGGGCTAAAGGTGGGTGAGTGGTAGGGAGCTGAAATCTTGGGACCGTGGAGGAGGGAAGGCCCTCTGATCCTAAACTCCTGCTTCCCCCCCTTTCGTTTCCCACAGGCCGAAGCCCCCTCCGAGACCATAGGGACTATCACCAGGTGCAAATGGATGTGGAGCGCTCCTTGGCCCACTTTCCCCGGGGTGAGGTGCCTGGCTTGGGCTGGGGACAAGGAGGGCAGCCAAGGGGGAAGTGAGGAATTGGGCTCAGGACTCAGGGTAGTATAGTAGAGCACTTGATTTGGAGTCCAGTGAAGCTGGGTTTAAGTCTTTTTTAGAACCCATGTAGCCTTCAACAAGTCACTTTACCTCAGTTTTCTCACTTGTAAAATGAAGGGTTTAGATTAGGTGGTCTCTAAGTCCTGTGGGGGAGGGAACCTAGAGAGGCAAGGAAGGGATAGTGAAAGTGACAGTGGCTCTCCTCCCCTTCGACCTGGGCAGGGATGCGCCCTGAGCAGAGGGCAGTGCTGCAGGAGCAGCTGGTGGCTGTGATCGTGGCTGTGCTGAGCTCCCGGCCAGAGCTGCACTATTACCAGGGCTACCATGAGGTGGCCCTGGCGCTGCTGCTAGTGCTGGGGCCGCGTGCAGCAGCTGCCTTGCTGGATCAACTCTCCATGCACCATCTCAGGTACCCAGGGAAGAAGGGACATCAACCTGCAGTGAAAGCAGCTCCCCACATGCCACTTCACATATCTAGGGCCGGGGGTGGGTGTAGGGTGTACAGGCCTGGGAGGAGGTAGCTCTTCTGGCATCAGCCTAATGGACTTAGGGCATGAAGGAGCACAGCAACTCACCTGATATCACCTCAGAGGAGCTTGAGGGAGGCATAGCCTAGGCAGCTGCCCTCTAATGTCTGGGATCCCCATCAGGGACTTCATGGACCCCACAATGGATAACACTTGGCACATCCTGAACTACCTGCTACCTCTGCTGGCCCGGGAGAGTCCTCAGTTACACAGCTTCATGGAGAGGTTGGTAGTGCATTCTTGAGCCCTATGGGCAGGGGGAAAAGGATCAGGGACCAGAGCCCTATAGTAGATAAATGGACAGGGAAAAGCATGACCTGGGACTTGTAGTGGGGTGGTCAAAGGGCAGTGGGTCAGTCACAGGCACCAGCCTGAAGGCTGTGTAGGGGAGGGAGGGAGGGTGTTATCAGGAGAGTGGGACAGACTCAGTAGGGCAGGAAGGTGCTCAGCCTAAGGCCCCAGCATGTTGGTGCCAGGGCCGAGGTGGGAACAGTATTTGCCCTGAGCTGGCTGCTGACCTGGTTTGGCCATGTGTTACCTGAACCCACCCACGTGCTGCGTCTCATGGACTTCTTCCTAGCTTCTCACCCACTCATGCCTGTCTACGTGGCCGCTGCGGTATGGACTGATCAGGGCTGGTTGGGCTGGGGATGAGGGAGGTTTGGGATCAGAGTTGTAACCTTTGTCCTAAGTGGGCCTATGTGGGGGGAAGGAATATGCTGGAGGCCAGCTTTGACCCTGGAGGTCTTGGTGGGGGAAGTGGGGTCCAGGTCCCTAGCTCTGACTTATGCCACTACCTTTTATCCCCAGGTGGTTTTGCACCGGGAGCCGGAGGTCCTAGCAGGTCCCTGTGACATGCCAAGCCTGCACCAGCTGCTATCTCGCCTGCCACAGCCCTTGCCCACTGAGTCCCTCCTGGCCCAGGCCCTGAACCTCTTTACCCGACACCCCCATTCCCAGCTGGCCCAGGAGGCTCCTGTGAGGATCCATAGCAGGTGACCTACTGTAGGCTGAGGTCTGGGGCTTGGGGGAGACCCCCAGGAGAATGGGGGATGGTGGGGCTTTTGGTGGGTGGTGGGATGTCAGGGTGGGTCCTGAGGGAAATGGACCAAGGAAGAGGCTAGGTAAGGGAATGTTCCCTAATCCAAACTCAAGATGTATCATTAATTTCCTCACCCCATCCTCCCTCTTCTACTTCCCTAGCTTATCAATTGAGGGCTCCTTCACAGCTCTACAAGCAGCCTCAGCTCACCAGCGGCCTGACTGGGTTCTACAGAAGCAACGGCAGCAGCCAGGGTACCAGAAGCCTGCAGGGAGTCAGAATGGGCCCAGCACGCTGGTGAAAGCAGCAGTTTGGGGTCTCTCAGCTACATTAGGGGCAGCAGCCCTGGCTGTCACACAGACTGCACTGGGCTGGGGCCCTGAAGTTCTCTGGAAGATCTTCTAGGTAGACTCATGCCCCATTGTGACCCTAACTGACCTCCAAACAGTGGACTGAGCACAGCTCTAATAGCCATGGCTGGACTGACCAATCATGATAGCACTGGCAACAGTAGCCAGCTGGACAGAGGGACTTGAAGAGATGACCAGGAAAGGAAGGTCAGACATTCTTCCCCTCCCCTCAAGAGGGATAGAGGTATTAGAGAGGGCTCATCTGAGGACACTGTGCTGGGGGACAGAACTGAGGAGACCTCTGTCTGGACCAGTCTACCCATCTGTCTCCCTCCTTCCCCAGGGCAAAGGTGAGCCATCATGCTTTTGTACCTGGACCAATAAATTCATAGCAGCCTGGCTCCCTAGCTCCTGGAGAGTATATCCTCTTCTCTCACACTGGGCCAGGCCAACCCAAACAGGCTTGGAAGAGTGGGGGGGCTTATCAGTGATGTGCTGCCTCCCCCAGCTCCTAGAAAAATGCTATGCTGCTGCTCCACATTTGGTTCAGGAAGAACAACTGGGCATGAGAATCACTGGGCCTGACTTTCTCACCCCTTCTTCAGGCCTGGTAATCGAGGTGAAATGAACACAGAGATAATCTCACAGACTGAGAGTCAGACACATAGACTCAGGAAAAAGACTAAAAGAGGTCTGACAAACTGAGGTGTAAGGAGAAAGGCAAATTCAGAGAAAGACGTAGATAGAATAACACAGAGTCCTAGGAAGCACACCATGAACAGACAGAAAAGGGATGGGCCCAGGGATAGGAGATGGAGGAGGAGACAGATAAGAGAGACCCAGACTCCAGAAGAAGAGTGAGAGACACAGAGTGCCACTATGATCGGGGATATGAAACCCAGGCAGGCCCTCTAGATGCCCTCTCTCCTAAAGAACCTGCTTTTCCTCAGGGTAGGGGACCCTCCCCCCCCCCATGTCTGAACGGATAACAGGAAATTAAGTCTCAGGAACAGAAGCAGTTCTATCAAGAGTCGCGTTTATTCTCCTCTTGGAGGTGCGGTGCTCCAGGGAGCTGGTGCTATTGTGCTTAGGAAGGAGGTCTGTCCGTCCGTCCGTCTGTCCGGCCGGCCCCGAGCCCCCCGGGCCGCAGCCCCAAAAGCGGGGCATGAGGAGGAGTCAGGCGGAGGGGGAGAAGGGGACGGCCCACGTAAAAATCCCAGCCTGTCGGGGCAGGGCAGGGGGAGTATGTACAAGGAAGGGGGAAGGGAAGGGAGTCATGTGCTGCAGAGGAGAACAGGGGTAGGGCACAGCTGCCCTGTCCCCTCACAGCCCTAGCTCTCCCACTCACGCTGGGTGGCCCCGGGGCCTGTTGCAGTCAGTACAAAAACAGAGGTGCTACCTATACACGTTCCTTCTACCTGAATTCGCTAAGGTGGGATATTGTGCTGATTCAGAGATGGGGACTTAGGGAGGGAAGAGAAGGGGGGACCCATGGCTTTCCACGGTAGGACAGGGGGCAAGGCATTGGGGAAAGGGGGCCCCCGGCCTGGCCCAGCGGTTGTGAGACCTGCTCACTGCTTAGGTAAGTAGGTAGACCATGTGTGTGCAAGCACAGAGGAGGAACACAGGGGAGGTAGGGAGGGGCCCAGGGAGGTTTGATGTGTGTGTGTGTGTGTGTGTGTGTGTGTACAACCATATTTGTGTGACTTGTGATAGTGTGTTCCTGGGCTTGTGTGTGTGTGTGTGTGTGTGTGTGTGTGTGTTCCTGTGTTCTATGTACTGCTGCATTGGTGTGCCTGTGTGTGGCTTGTCTGGGTGTCATACAGGTTGGAAGACTATCTGGCTGTGCTTGAGTGTGTAAAGTGGATGCGTAGCCTCCTTGCTCTGTGTCATTGTGATGGAATGGGATTGGAAGCTCCCTGAGGGCAAGGACCATATCTTAGCTTCTTATGTTTCCCTTAGCGACTAATGCAGGCTTAGGCTCATAGAGGGTGTTCTATGAAGATGATAAAATCTCGGAGCCCAAGAGAGCAGCAGATGAGTGGAGTGAAACCTGGACCTTGAAGGAGGTGGTCTAGTGACCACCTCCAGCACTTACTGTGTGAATTTCCTCACCTGTAAAATGAGTAGAATACTTGTGGTACCTACTCCACAGGGCTCTTGTGAGGAACAAGTAAGACAATGTATGCATGTCAAGTACTTTGTAAACCATAAAATGTTCTAGAAACATCAGCTCTAATTAGCCCAGCCTAAACTTGAGGTGAAATCCTTTCTATATTATCTCTGGCCAGACTCCACTTGAAGACTTTCAGTAATAGGCAGCCATTCTCCTTTAGGACAGTTCTACTCTTTAGAAATGCCTTTTTTTCTCATATCAAAGGGAAATCTGCCTCTCTACGATCACAACTCCTTTGCTCCTATTTCTGCCCTCTGGAGCCAAGCACCAGTTGAGTAAATGAATGAATGCATATGCGTGTTCCACCACCATATATCTGTGCCTATGTACATGGTAGTAATTGGTGGAGAGGGTTGTGATGGGGGGAGGGGGCTCGGGAAGAGAGAATGTTGTGACTGTGTTCTGTTATATAATTGTGTCCCTGGGTGTATCATGGAATGATGAGTGAACCTAAGGCAGAGGAGCGGAGGTCCCTGCACTCCCCCAAACTCTCCTTCTGGGGTTCCTAGAGTTGGAAACCTCATCTCCCCAAGTTGGAGTGGTGACTATGTGTGTGACTGTGTGTAAGGGGGTTAAGTCTGTGTTAGTGTTCAGTTCTATCTCTGAGTCTCTATGTCTGTTTTTCCATGTGTTTTCTCTCCTTTCTCTATGTCTCTGCATACCTCTGTACCGGTCTTCCCTGGGTCTCCATATAGCTCAGTCATTACAGAATTTCAGGGCTGGAAGGGGACCTCAATAGCCATCTAGTCCAACCCGTAACTGAAAAAAGAATCCTTGTCCTCTATCTAGATCTAGGATCAAAGGATCACAGAAGATCAGAGCTAGAAGGGTCCTTTGACACCATCTAGTACAAGCCCCTTCCTTTTATAGAGGAGAAAATGGAAGCCCAGTTGCTCAAGGTCAAACCCAAGAACAAGAATAGGAGTATAGCCAGCCCAGTTCTCCAGATTTGCTGTATTCATTCTATCACACACTAACTACACTGCCCCTTGGGTAGCTCTGTATAGAGTAGGAAAGCTGTTGCCAAGTCACCCCCTGCTTTCATCTTTGTGACTCTTTCTTCCGAGTCCTCACTCACTTAGGAACTTCTCAAATCTCTCTTTCTGACCTTTACTCTTTGAGTCCCCCATATTCTGACTAGAAAAGAGGAAGATTATATATATGCATACATGTGGCAACCCCTCTTAGACTATAAGCTCAGCGTGGGTGCAGACTTGTCATTCTCCAATACTAAGCATGCTGTTGATTGGTATTCTTTTATCTCATGCTCCCCTGACTCCTCTTGCTATATTTTCTTATGTTTCCTTATTTCTCCGTCCCCTTGTCTCTGTGTCTATTTCCATCCGTGTCTATTTCTGTCTCTCTGCATCCTTGTTTCGCTCGCTTTGAGACCCTGTCCATTCTATCTCCTTGTCTTCGTGTGTGTGTGTGTTTGTGTGTGTGTCCTCCGCCTCTCTCCCCAATCTGGGGTCTGTCCCTTGGTGGTCGCCTCCCCCGCCGCCGCCGGGCCAGCCGAGGGGGCCTTGGTTGGGGCCAGGGCAAGGGATTATTGGAAGGGTGGGATGGGTAGAGAAAGTCTGCGCGTATGGCCCCCGCCCACCTCGCGCAGTGTCCCTGATATCGGCGCGGGGCGGGGCCTGGGGCGGGGCTTGGGGAAGAGGGAAGTGGGGGGGTACCTGATTCTCTGTAACACTAGAGGCGGCGGCAGCTTCGCATGCAGTGCGCATTATTGCTCTATAGTCGGTATCGGACTATCTAAGGGGAGGGAAGGGGGGAGGAAAAAAGGAAGGGAAAGGGAGGAGTGAGGGGCGGGGCAGCCCGGGGAGGGGAGGGCGGGGCTGCATGCAGTGACGTCACAACGGCGGCGGCCAATGGGGTGGGACCCTGGGGGGCGGGGTCGCCGCCGAGGCTTTGGCATAGACGGGCGAAAATTGGCAACTGAGTGGGAGGGAAGGGCGGGGCGTGAATGGAATTACTGGGGGTGGGAGGAATCTATGTAAGGAGGTGTGGGTGGAGCTCCGAGGAGAGGCAGAACTGACAGGGGCGGAGCTCCGAGATGAGGGTAGGGACCTGGGAGGGAGTGGAGCATGTGGGGAGGACTTCTAAGAGGGGCGGAGCTCCTATGACAAGGGACTGCATGTAGGAAGAAGAGCTGCCAGAGGCTTGGAGCTCCAAGAAGGCG
>CM053587.1:290845803-290871424 GCA_028646515.1 Pseudochirops corinnae | reverse complement strand
CAAGGCGAATACTGAGAGGTGGTGGGGGAAGGGGGGTGTGGGCGAGGTGAGCGTCACTATTACAGTTTGCCCCGCCTCCCCCAGGGACATTTAATGCCTAGGAGGTTGGGGCTAGAAGGAGTGGGAAGAACCTAGGGCTGGGGAAGGTCGGATAAGTCCATGCGATCCGATATGCGTCATTATTATTCGTTATGGGGAGCAGGGACTGGGGGCCCAGGTAACTGGGCCGGAAGAGTTCGGATTTGGCGGGCGGAGGCAGGGCAGAGGTGGAGGAAGGGGAGGGCGGGGTCCGAACAGGCCCCTACCAGGTCTGAGCCAGGGAGATGAGGGGAGGGGTTTCCCAGTCCTCATCTCCCTCTCCCCCCAATCCCTAGAGAACTGTGGGGAGATTACCCTCTTGCCTGTTCCTTGTCCTCCCTGGGGCTCCACCAAAGGGGAGGCAGGACCCGGGGTCCTGCATTCCTCCCTGAGCCTGCAGGCATAGGGGGCCGGTCCCTGGGTATTCAGCCTTAAGGAACCTAGGGGCTGGAAGACCCCAGAGGTCCTGTGACCTAGAAGGAGCCGCCACTCCCCTCCTCCATCTGTGCAAGGCCCTGAGGGAGGACAGGGGCCCTGTGACCCTATTGCTGGGAAATAAGATGGTGGGATGGAGTATCCCTAGCCCCCAGCCTGTGAGGGGTCCTTATTGGAGAGGGCAAGAGTTAGGGTGCCGGCGCCTCGGTAGCCTATTGCTTAAAGGAGGTGGACGGCGGCACCCAACCCAGTGTCCCTTTATCCCCTTCAGCCAGTAAAGGCCCAAGGTGGCTGGGGGAAGGACTGTCTCCAAGACCCGATCACTGAGGTGGGGGTGACACTTCCCCAGCCTAGGGCCCTTCAGACAGGATAGGCTTCCCTGGGTGACCCTGTTGCTGAAAGAAGTGGGGGACACCCATTTCCCAGCCTGGGGCTTCTCTTAGGAGACAGGCCAGAACCTTTCCAGGGAGACCCTATTGCTGAATAAAATGACAGGTAGCCTCTTACCCAAGTCCCATCCCTATCTTGCCCCAAAGTGGGGACAGAGGGGTGGAGAGGTCACCTATTGGGACCCTATTGCTGAGTAAGGAGAGGCTCCCCTTCTCCAGCCCAGGTCTCAAAAGGGGGAGCTATTTGAGATCAAGGCAAGCCGCCTTCCCTATGGCCCTATCATTGAGAAGATGGGGAGGGGACCCTTTTCCTAGCCCAAGTCCTAAAAGGTGTGTGTGGGGAAACAAAGACTTTGCCTTCACCTTTCCAGGGGACCCTATTGCTGAGTAGTAGGGGCAAAACCCTCCTCACCCATCTTCCCCAAAATGGGGGGGGGAAGGAGAGAGAGGTCGCCTTGGGGAGTCCCTCCTCCCCAGTCAAGGGCCCCAAAGAGGGGAGACAGACATGAAGACAGAGAAGAGGTCGCCTTGGGGGGAAGTGCGCCCTCCCCAGCCTGGGGTCCAGAAGCTGGGACAGGGGCAAGGCCACCTTTCCCTTCCTCAGGGACCCTATTGCTGAATAGTGGAGGGTGCTCCCTCCCTAGCCTGGAGCCCAGAAAAGGAGGCCAGAACAAAGGCCATCTTTTCCGGGGACCCTATTGCTGATCAATTGGGAACACCTCTCCCCTCCCCACACCTTCCAGTCAGAAGCTTGGAAAGGATCAGAGGCTAAAACCGCCTTCCTCTTCCCAGGGGAGGGGAGCCCTATTGCTGAGAGGACGGGTGAGAACCCCGGCTCTCCCCTCCCAGGACCCTATTGCTGCCAGAGGGGTGAAGGGAGGATGGAGCTCCGGGAACGCCCCGCTCAGGCCCGAAGCGGGCTGAGAGGAGGCGGGCCGTGAACTGAAGAGGATGCCGAGGGGGGCACAGGGCCGGGAGTTGTCGGGGGGCTGATGGTCCCTCCCCCACTTCCCTCCGCTGCTCCCCCTCCGGTGCTGCCGCCCTTGAAGCAGGCGGACTCGTAGTGTTTGTTGAGATAGGACTTGAGGGCGAAGGCCTTGTGGCAGCGCTTGCACTGGAAGTGCTTAAAGGCCGAGTGCGTCTGCATGTGCGCGCGCAAATTTGAGCGGTCAGCGAACGCTTTACCGCAGTGCGCGCAGCCGAAGGGCTTCTCACCAGTGTGCGAGCGCATGTGGCCCTGCAATAGCCAGGGCCGCGAGAAGGCCTTGCCACACACACCGCACTTGTGGCGCAGGTCGTGCGTGAGCAGGTGCATAGCCATGGCTGGCATGGACACGTACACCTTGCCGCACGTGGGACAGCGGCGCGCCAACTTGCTGTCCAGGCTGCGGTGCGTCTGCTTGTGCCGGCTCAGGTTAGACGACGTGGCGTACGTCTTGCCGCAGTCGCTGCACGCGTGCCGGCCAGCTCGAGCCTCGGACCCTGGCCCCGCCCCTCCTGCCTGTTGACCCCGCCCCCCGGACCCCGCCCCACTCCCGGCTCCTCCTCCTGCTCCTGCGCCGCTACTGCCGTCGGGTCCGCCTTGGGCCGAGGCTGCGCTGGCGCCCTTGCGGCGAGATCGGCCGTCGGTAATGAAAAAGGAGTCTGCAGCGTACCCCTCGCTGACAGCCGCATCACCATTGATGTAGCCTCCTGCAGCAGTGGCCAGCTCTGGTCGCGGAGTGGGCGGTGGGGCCGAAGCAGCAGGCGGGCCCAGCTCTCCGCGGACTGCCGCTGCGTACATAGGCTCCTGGGACGGGCCCTTGAGCAGGGAAGCATCTGAGTCTGCGGCATCGTACACGGCTGGGGCGATGTAGTCACTGAGGTATCCTGTTGAGGCCAGGGAAAAGCAGGAAGACACGAGAAGAAAGAGACAGACACGGGAAGAGATAGAGGGAGAAAGAAGAGACAAAGTGTGATGGAAAGACAAGTAGAAACAGGTGGAGGAGGCGAGAGGAGCGCAGACAGGGAAGGAGAGGAGGGGACAGATGGGAGAGAAAGTAAAAGGACAAGAACACGGGTACGAAGACAGAAATAGGGAGACAGGGAAGCAGACAGAAGAGGATAGTATGGATAGTGAAACAGTGACAGAAAAGGGGCCAAGAGAATGCACAAGGATACAGACAGACACACAGAGAGTCCCAAGGAATAGGGGCAGGGGCAGGGGGTGAGAACAAAGAGGAATCAGAAGCAGGAGTCACAGCGAGGTGGATGAAGATAGGATAGGAAGGAAGAACAGGACACCAGAAGAGACACAGAGACAAGGTGAGACCGAGAGGAGAGGAGGCGAGAGAGGAGGGAAAAAGATGAGACGGGGACTGACCAAATCTAGGCCCCTCCCTTCCCCCCATACACATCCCTTGGGGGAAGCAGCTGTACTGTAATGATTCCCCCTTCATCCAGTTTCCCCATCCAATCCAAGGGAGCCTCAAGGTCGGGGGAGGGGGTGGGGAGGGTTGTGGTTGGGAGACTCCCATCTCTTCCTTCTCTATCCCCTCTCCTCCTTTTCCTCTTCCTTCTTTCTTCCCTCTTCCTCTTCCTTTTCTTCCTCTTCCTTCTCTCTCCTCCCTTCCCTCCTCCCCCTCCTCTTTCTCTTTCTCTCTCTCTCCCTCCCTCCCTCCCTCTCCGGGTTCTCCCCACTTCAGCAGTTTTGCCTGATTATGCAACACACTGCAGACGGCTGCTGCCTCCTCCTCCTCCAGGCATCAGCAGTGGCAGCTGCACAAAGCCCTGACTGTGGCCCCTGTGGTACCCCTATCCCTGATGCCTACCCCTCCCATACTCTCTGTCCATTGGCCTCTTCCACCCACTCACCCTAGGGCCAGGGGGAACTGAAGTGTTTCAACCAAGTAAAGCTAGGGGGAGGTGGGTATAAGGAGGGTGGGTGGGAAAATGGAAGAGGAGTGGCACAGTCACACTGCCACACACACGGCATCATGCAGGCCACATGCCGTGTCCCTCAAAGTCGCCCACAGAACACACAGAGATAACGTCAAGCATCGATATGGTTACACAGCACAGCCGCACCCACAATCATTAAGCACATGGAGTCACCCACTCATCTTGGGTCATGGTTATAAGTATGGATGACATAGGGTCAGATGTGAACTATTAGACAGCCAAGAAGTCACATGTACTATCACATACTCATAGGGCCACACAGATAGTCACACATGTTTTTATACATATAGGATCACCATCATTCATATCGGCCACATGTTCACCCATAGTCGCATACATATATGGGGTCAGATATGGTTGCACATAGATGGAGAAAGTCAATCAGTCAATCTTGTCTCACACATACAGGGTCACCTGTGGTGATGCATCCTATACACACACACATATGTGTGTATATATATGACATACAGGATAACATATACCCACAAACAGAGAGGGTCACAGACATGATCACATGCACACTTCAGGTCACACAGGGTCACAAAAACATATTTGGAATTATACATAGTCACAGAATCATACATGCTTAGGTTCACACACACAATTATACACATGCAGGGCCATACACATAGTCATACAAGTAGTATCTTAGGGCACAGCTTACTCTATCCCTGGCCTAGATCTAACAGTTGTCCTTGAACTTGTGTGCCCTCAAACAAAGAGGCATCTCTCATGTACTATAGACCCCTGTCTCCTCCCAGTCCCAGATGTCCACAACTTCCCTATCAGGCTCCCAAACCCTGCTCTCCACTCTTCTGCATCCCCACATGTCCAGATTCAGCTTCCACAGTGATCAGATTCTTCCAGGACACCCTAGAGACATCTCTGCTCAGGCTCATTCCTTCATTCTTCTATGACTCTCATACCTAAGCATACACAGACCCTTTCCACTGAGCCCTGTACTGGCTTCAGCCCTATTTCATCTCTTTCTGTCCCTGTCGTCCCATGTCCTGACAGGGAAGATGTCTGGGTTGTATGTGTGACCATGTGTCTGTTTCTGTGCATGTCCCTGCATGTCAATATGTTTGTCCCAGCTCTGTGTGTGTGTGTGTGTGTGTGTGTGTACCACCCCCATCCTCACCTACCAGGCCCTGGTTTCTAACTGCAGTTCCTGTTCCTCATTCCTGTGGCCTCAGTCTACCCCCAACCCTGGTCTGTTCTTGGTCTCCATTTCAGTCCTTCTCTGCAACCAAGTTCCCTTTCCCCCCTTTCATCCTTCTGCAGTCTTTGGCTTGCCCCATCTCCCTGCTGCTGCTACTGCTGCTGTGGTTACAGTCTCTGGTACCTATAGCCTTAGGACTCCCTGCACCTTGGACTCAGCTCTCCAACAACATATCTGAGCCGCAGAATCTTTGATCTCCCCTTAACCTCTCATACTATGGCCTCCTTCTAGCACTTGGCCCTGAATAATAACCCTTACCCTTAACTCACCATGCTCTATCCCTCTAGAGTCTCTGCTCCGCTATTCAAGATAGCCACATATCAGTCCCCTAGAGACCCTGGCCCTATCTTTGATCCCCCATGCAAATAAATAGTCAATGTCCCCCACCCCCCTCCACCATATCCCAGCGTTATAAAGACCCATAACCTTGCTCTATGAAGCTCCCAAAGCCCCGGCCTGATATATTTCATCACTCATTTGTGTCCCCTGGAGCCCTGACCCCCATATCTCTGATAATCCCAACTCCTGCCCCCACCTCATATCAAGCACCTATGCCACTCACGCCCTAGGTCCCGGCAGCCTTGTGCCTCAACTTCCCGTACCCCAGAGCCCTAAGCTCCCCATGTAGTAGTCCCCTTAAACTCCAGGTTCCCACATCCCAGGTCCTTTGGGCCCCCTCACCTTTCTCTGGCAGCCGGGTTCCGAGGTCGCTCCGTGCCCGGCCATAAGGGCCCTCCAAGTCAGAAGAGGAGAACGCATCAAGTTTGACCTTTTTGACCAGGAAAGATCTGGGCATGGTTCCTGTGGGGCTGTGGGGCCTCTGCGGGACCAGGGGAGGGAGGGCGGCCCGGGCTAGGGCCTGGGCCGGGCGCGAGGGGGCTGCGGCCGCCGCGGAGCCCCCTCACCATCCGCGGGGCGGTGGCCGCGGGCCAGGCAGAGCTGGAGGGCTCGTCTTCTTACACGGCGTCCAGTGGTTCCCTTCGGCCTCAGCTCCTCGCCAGGCCGCCGTGGCGCGCGCCGCCGCCTCCTCCTCTCCTCCTCCTCCTCTTTCTCTCCTCCTCCTACTACTTCTCTCCTCTCCTTCTCTCCTCCTCCTTCTCTCCTTCTTTCCCCCTCCTTCCTTCCTCCCCTCTTTCTCCTTCCGTCCCAGCCCTCGGACAGGAGTGTGTATATGGAGGGGGGTCGGCTTTGCCCCCAGGTCTCCTCCCAGGCCCGGCCCCGGCCCCCCCGGAGCCCCGCCGCCGCGGCGGGCGGGCGGAGCGACGGTCCCTCAGTGGCCCCCCATAGCCCCGTGGGGCTCCGCGCGGCCGGGGCCGGGGTTGGGGCCGGGGCGGGCGGGCGCACGATGCGCCTTTCAGCACCACGGCCAGCACCCGGCTCCGAGTTTCTGGCCGGGGCTGGGGCTGGGGCTGGGCCGGGGGGCTGCGGGCAGCCTGGGCTTTATTGTTCTGCCGGCAGAGCGGGCGGGGGGCTGAGGGAGGGGGCGGGGGGCGGGGGCGGGGCTCAGCGCTCGGACAGCTCCCGCCGCCCGTGATCGCCTCGGTCTGCCTCTGCCTCGGTCTCTGCCTCTGGCCAGGGCCCGGCCGCTCACTTATAAAGCTGGGAAGGGGGGGGGGAGGGAGTAGGGGGATACGGCGGAGGCGGGGCTGGGCTCCCCTCTTCCCCTCCCCCGGGGGCTTCCCCTTCAGCAAAGCGAGTTCTGGGCTGGAGAAAGAAGAGAGGTGGGGGGGTCCTGGTCTCCCCCGGAGGTTCCGGGAATAAGGAGACCCAAGCATTTGGGAACCCTGCCTGCCCTCGGAGTCAGGGTCCTCGCCTCCCCTCCCCCTGGGCTGCGAGTCTCGAAGGCCCCGTGTCCGCGGGGGCGGGGGGGGGGTGATGCTGAGGCAGCGGGACTGCATTGGGGCCAACGCGGCGCCCTCTGCCGCAGTCTCCCCCCCACCCCCACCCCCACCCCCACCCCCCGCCTCATTCTCTTCCGCTCTGGCCTCGGAGAAGCCTTGGACACCTCTCTCCCTGTCCCAGGTTGGGGGAATTTTCCAACCTTCCTCCTTCTCCCAGCAAAGATTGGGACTTTTCTATTCACTATTATTTTTTATTATCTATCGAAGTAATAGTATTTTCTCGCCCGCCCGCTCTAAAGCCATGCTGAGCTGGAGGCCTGGGAACCAAGGGGACAACACCTTCTCCCCCGCCCCCCACCCGCCCCATTAACGTCTCTCAGTCCCGAACTTTACAGGCCGCCCCCTGACGTCATGGAGGGCCCTGCCAATGAAGAGGGGCGGTCTGGACCCTAGGAGAGGGGAAGTGGGGGAGGGTCCTCGTGCACAAAGGCCGCGCTCGGGGGAGGGGTTTATGTACATGTTCCCTAGAGGAGGAAGAGAGCCCACTCCGACCCATTCCAGGACCTAATTCCAAATCGATTCTTCCCCTAAATTCCCCAGGCCAGTTAGCCCCCCAAATCATCCTGGATCTCCGTGAGTCCAATGGAGAGCCCTGAGCCTTCTGACGCTTGTGAGGGCGTGGGTAATGTTCCAAGGTCACGAACAGGTTTGAGTGGGAAAGCTGTAGGGTAGCATCCATATGACTGGCTCTAGGGCCGGCGTTGTGCCTACGGGGCTGCGACACATCACTGGCATCAGCGACATTCGTGTTTGTGTGACCCTGATTTTATGTGACGTTGTGTGAGTGTCACAGAGTCTTACACTATCCTACAAATTGAGTGTGTGGCATTGACATTGAATTTTATGACAGGGATATAGTGGGTATGAATGACATTGTGAAACTGGTATTTTATTTGTGACCTTGTGTGTGCACTGTATAACTGATGCCAGCTGTGGGATGTGATGCTCATAGTATAGGTTTAGAGCCAAAAGTTACCTTGGAGGTCGTTTAGTCTAACCTCTTCGGAAAAAAGAAAGAAAGGAAATTGAGGACCAGAGAAGTCAAGTTCCTCCTCCAAGGTCACACAAGTAAGTCGCAACACTGGGATTTGAATCAGAGATACTATGACTCCAAACACAGCTTTTGTTCCATTGTACCACCTACCCTCTAATTATTTGACACCTTCTGTAAGATATTGTCTGTGACACTAACTTGTGTAGCTAAATCTGATATATGACTGATATTGTGAGATACTGTGCTTGTCACCAGTCCTGTCACACTGTGTGTGTGACAATGTAACAACCCTTTGAACAAATCTTTCAGAGGTGTGTTTTTAGGACCGGATTGGAGGAGGATCCCTAACCTGAATGCGCATTCACTGGCAGTGGGCGCGCACGCAGCTGTGGGCCAAGGGCCCTAGGCCGGCAGAGCCAAGCCGAGGGGAAGTGCTGATCTCAGCTCAAACAGGCTCCGCCCTCATATTTGCATAATCTTTGGGGGCGGGGTCGAGACTCGAAGCTGTTAGGTCTCATTTCCCGGGCTGTACAGCCTGATGGCTAAGGGAGCAACCCAGGGCTAGATGGGAGGGACTGGACCATATCGACTGTGTGTGTATACATGTTGCGTGACTGTCTACAAATTTGTGTATGTCTTGTACGTATGTGTATGTGTGACCGTGTTGTGCGTGCATACAGAGATCACTTTGTGCCAGGGTGTCTGGGGAAAGGGAGGAGGCGGGGTCCCAATGTCTTTGTGGCAGCCGGCTGGGCCTGGATGGGGGCGGGAGCTGCGGGGGGACATTCATCTTGAGTGTCAGGCTGTCCCTAGGGGTGGAGCCGCCCCCTTATCTCTGCGCCGCAGCCGGGACAGGACCGAAAGGGGAAGGGGGAGTGGAGGGGGAGGCTCAGGGCCTAGGAGCCCGATTCATCTGGGCCAGGCCTGGGGTTACTGTGGGTGGACGTGAGAGTGAGCGTGTGAACAAGCTGAGGGTTGGGAGTAGGGGGGAGGGTTGGGGGCCGCAGCCGGAGAGATGAGGCCAATTAGCATTTTGATTGCGGGCCGGGGGCAGCCTGGAGGAGGGGGGGCGCATCTGGGCAGAGCCGCCTCATTACCGCCCACCAGCCCCCCGGGGCTGGGACCCAGGCGCCCCTAGCTCCCAAATCCAGTCGTCTTCCCCCCCCCCCCATGGTCCTCTACTCTCCCATCCTTCTGTCCCTGTACTTATCTTTTGCTGATACCTCAGCTCCTTTCCCCTCATTCCCCAATCCCGTTGTCCTCATTCTTTTGTCCCCCAGCTTTGTATCCTCGATCCCATATCTTTGTGTTCTAACATCTTTTTCTCTTTCCTTCTGTTCCTCTGTCTCCATCCCTCTGTTCTTCTATCCTTCTCTCCAAGTCTCTGTTGTCCATCTCTCAGACTCTATACTCTTCCATCTTTCTATTTCCTTACCCTTCTGCCCCTGTAGCCTCTCTTAGTCCTGCTCCTCATCTTTCCGTCCCCTATCACTGTGCCCCCTTTCTGACCCCTGCAGTTCATCTCTGTCCCTCCTCTTCTGTTCCTTCAACTTTAACCAGCATGTTAGCTCCTACTGTGTGCAAAACTGTTTCTTTGTTCTTTCCCCCTTTAACTACCACCCCCCATAATCATCTCTTTGTTTTTCAAATTATTCTTTCCCCATCCTTTTGTACCTCTCTCTATCCTTTTCCTCAACTACTACCCCCAAGTTCCTCTGTCTGTAGTCATTTTCTATTTCTCTGTGACTTCATCCCTTTTCTCTCTGTTCTTTCTCTTCTGTTGTTCCTCATCCCACTCTCACTCATCTGTGTTCCCCGGACCTGCTTATCTCTAGCTATGTCTCTTCACCTCTCTGATCCCAAGCTCAGTTCCTGTCATTTCTCTGTCATCTAATTCATCTATCTGTCCCTCATTCCTCTGTTCTTTCAAATCTCTATTCCCATTCCTCTTCTTTCCTTGCTTTTCCTTTCCTTCCCTAAGTCCCTTGTTCCTGTCTCTTCCATCTACTTCCGTAACTTCAGTCTGTTTTCGCTCTGTGACCCATATCTGTCCAATTCTCACTGTTTTCCCCATTACTCAACCTCTCTCTTTTTGTTCTCTCATCTCTATTCTTGTTTCTTCCCATCTCCCTCCATCTCTGTTATCTCATCCTTCTTTCCCTCTCCCCATCAGTGACTGGATAATGAGGTATGGACACATGTGTGTCAACTCCCTCCCCTCGGGAGCACTTGAGATAGCACGTGCTCATTGAGCCCCCTGAGTCCTTGACCCCCGCTGGGGATGGGCAGCCGGCACTCGGGCAGGACGGACACAGCTGGGCTTAGGGAGCTGCCATCAGCCAGAACAGCCCAAGCCCAGCACACACATGCGGCCCCAGGTCAATTATCAGGCCCCACCCCCAAGCAAGGCTCCATGACAGAACTCACTCTTACTCAATTACTCAGGCCCCACCCCTTTTTCCTACCTCAATTATCCAGGCCAGCTTCCCATTTTTGCTTCAATTATCCAGGTCTCCAACCCCTTACTGGCTCAATTACTTTGCTAAACAAGACAAAAAAGGAAAATGACCATGGCTGGAAGGGCTGCAGGAAAATAGGTACCTTGATTCACTGTTGATGGAGCTGTGAATTTGGAACTATGCCTCCCAAATTAGAGAATCTCTACATGCTTTTTGACCACTACTAGACCTATATCATGAAGAAATTTTTAAAAGAGTAAGAAGACCCAAACGTACAAAAAAAAAGTTAAAGCAGCTCTCTTTGTTATAATAAGGAACCAGAAGCTAAGGAACTGGAATTACTTGGGGAATGACTGAACCAATTGTGGTATATTAATGTAATGGAACACTATTTTGCTATAAGAAATTTTAAAAGGTGGTTTTGGAGAAACCTGAAAAGACTTGTATCAACTGATGCAGAGTGAAACAAGCAGAATCAGAACAATATACACTATATCCAATTAAAAAGTAAAGAAAACAACTTTGGAAGACTTAAGAACTCTAACCAATGCAATGAACAACTACAATTTCAAACGACTTCTATTGAAATGTGTTATTTGCCTCTTGAAAGAAAAGCCATTGAGTAAAGTTGCAGAATAAGACATTTTTTAAACAAAGACAGTATGAGAATTTTTGTTTGAAGATGGATACTTGAGATACAATAGCCAAAAGGGGAAGGGATATTGCTGAAACATTTTTAAAAATGAACAGAACAGAAGGAAGACTAGAAAGAATGACAGACTTAGAAAGTTTCATGTTGAATTTATTATATTGAAAAAGAAAAGCAATGGGTACATCATATTTTCTTTTTCTGTTCTGTGTATGTGAAAATGCTCATTTTAATTGGTATTTAAGTGTAGAATAAAAAAAAATTTTTTAATTCTTTTAAAAAGACATATAAAATAACAAAATCTTAAGTTTTTGGTTAAGTTAAGGAATTGCTCACTTTAGTCAGATCCTGAGTTTCATTGAAGAAATCGACCGTATTTAATCTGGAGAAGATTGACTGAAGTGTATCAGATATTTGAAATGTCATGTGGAGGAGGAGGGATATAACTTGTTATATTTGGCCCTTGAGGTGACAACCAGGGACAGTAGGCGGAAGTTATAAAGAGGTAAACTTAGGCTTGATATCATGGAAAACTTTGTAACAATCAGGAACTGTGCAAAAGTGGAATGGGTGCCTTGGGATGTAGTGAGTTCTTCCTCCTTGGACGTCTTCAAGCAGAGACTAGATGATTACTTGTTAGATAAGTTATAGAGAGGATTACTTTTATGTAATAGGTTGGGCTAAGTGGTCTCTAAAATTCTTGCTAGCTCTCAATTTGTGGGATTCTGTATAGTTGCTAGTGTCTTAATTATTCTCTATTGTTGATCAAACACTTTTTGTAGTGTTGTGTTGCCTATCCTGCTTATTTAAAAGTCTGTACTGCATACCTCGATAATCCCATATTCAGAATTTTTTTCTCATCTCTTTCTTCTTCCTTTTTCCTTGAAGAGCTGAATAATGCTGATGGCAACCCCAGCCCCAACTATTCTTTTAGGATTTTGCCAGAAGAAGCAGATTGCTAACAGTTACTTGGTTGTATGGTTATCTCAACCAAGTCCAGTAAAACTCCAGGTGCAGGATACATTGCTAATTGATCTTTTATGTCCTCAGTTGTTCTGAAAGACCCCCACAAACACCACCTTCTCCAAGGAATTAGGTGGAACTTGTTCATAGGAGTTAACATGAAACAATCACTTGCTCTAAATACATTCCCAGCAAAGCTATAGCTGCTTATGAAGGTACTGTCCATTTAAGAATTGAGAAGTTCGGTTGTGGAAAGGGGCAGAAAAAGTACTTTTTTATGAAGAATAAGAAATAAATCAAGAGGCAGCTAAGTAGTACAGGAATAATGTACTAGACTGAGAGTCAGGGCAACGTGAGTTCAAATCTTGCCTCAGATACCACTTTTTGACACTGAACAAGTTGGCCATAGTTTCTTCCTGTGTAAAATGTTAATAATAATCATACCTACCTTGCAGGGTTATTGTGAGACTCAACAGAAATAACACATATAAAACATTTTATGAATTTTCCTCTCTAAAAAATACTATTTGTTATTTGAGATGGATTTCTAGGAGGGAGAAGAAGAGATACTTGGGATAACTATGATGATGCAAAAAACAGAAGACATCAATAAAAATCATTTTAAAAAAGAAATAAATCTACCTGAGAAAATATAAGGCAATGTCCCTTTAGTAGATGAACAGTTTGTGGGTTAAGTGGTCAGGAAAAGAACTTTAATTAAAACCTGCTAAGCTCCATATATAAATGAACAATTTTCTAATAGAATGTAAGTTTAGTTTCCAAAAAGGGCAGAAAATAGACTTTTGCACAAATAAAAAGACTTAAATCACCTTTTAAAGAATGTAAAATGATTCCTTTTTCATAGGTGAACAGTTTAATGACTGAAAATGATATGAAAAAGATTTTTATGTACTACAAACATAAAACTAAAGTATGAAGATACATAGTTTTCAAAGACAAAAAAATGTTGAGGACCAGAATGGCTGAGACAGCAGGGTATTGTGGTCCCCCAGCTCACTGAGATATAGGATGATTACAAAAAAGATTGTTGGCTTAGTAACTAACACAACTGAGGAGTTCTTGACTTTTTTTTAACTTCATGAGTGAAAGGTGAGTCACTGATTACCAAAAGGCATTGATTTGAACCATTAAAAACGGTGAAGTGATGAGGGAAAACCTGGTAGGAATGGTCAAGAATGGATAACAGAGAACTCAGCAGGAGGAAAATCTAGTTAGCTATTGGAGCCATTAAGAAACCAGCCCAAAGGGAGTCAGCAGACAAGAAGGTATCAGTGACTAGTTCTTAATTGTTCTCTTTCGAAGATATATCAATTGTCTTCTAGCATTATCTATACTATAGTGTGAAAGCGGAGAGGCTTCTCAGAGGTTCTTGTAGCAGAAAGGGGAAAGATAAGCTTTGCAGGTGATTTGCTGTTGTATCAGCTGGCTAATAGCTGATTGAACTTTGTAGAATCTTGGTGAATGAAGAGAGATGGCTGGATTTGTTTTCAGAGAGAGCCAATCTGATGAGCTTTGCAGTTCCCTGGCTTAAAGGGAAATGCTAGCCAATACAATTACATAACACTTTCTCAACCTTCTTTTAAGGATGATTGTAAGTTAAAAGTAAGAAGAGCTTAGCAATGCTTCATCTGTTTGAGAAGAGAAGGCAAACATATTTGCCCAGAGAGTGATGAGGAGTAGGAGGAAAGCAGTTAGCAAAGAAACTGTTTCCTGTGGCAGATCCCTCAATGGAACAATGATTTCAACCCCTACTCCAAGTCGGGAGTTAACCCAAGCACATGGGTTTTCCTCATTTATCTGTCTCCATACCAGGTTTACATGTGTGGCCACTCTCCCCACACATAATGAGTACATGTGTGAGAGAATATAATCTAGGTTGATAGCGAAAACTGAAGTACTCTTTTGTGAGGCTAAAATTGGATAATTATTAACATTTATATGTTAATTTTTACATTTAATTTACATGTTAATTTAAACCAAAGCACTTTTTGGTTTACAAAGAGAATTACAAACATTATCTCATTCTACCCTCAACAACTCTGTGAGGTAAGTCATTCAACAAGCATTTATTAAGTACCTAACATGTACTAGACACTGTACTAAGTTCTTGGGATACAAAGAAAGGCAAAAATGGTCCCTACCCTCAAGAAGCTTGCGTTCTAATGGTGGAGACAATATGTAAATAACTATGTGTATATAATTTATGTACAAGATATCAATAGATGTAAATGAAAGGTCATCTCATAGGGAAGGCACTAACAGTGGTGAGAGACAGGAAATTATCTCCTACAGGAGGTAGGATTTGAGCAAAGTCTTGGAGGACAGGAAGGAGAAGTGAGGAGGGAAAACATTCCAAGCTTCATGTGAAATAGACAGGAAGTGGGCCAGGGTGGCTGGATCATAGAGTGTGTGAAGGGGAGAAGAGTGTGCAAAGACTAGAAAGGTAGATATGAACCAGGATATGAAGAACTTTATATGTCAGAGGATCCTGTAGGAAGTAGGAGGCTATTAGAGTTTACTGAGTAGGGAGGTGGCAGTGACATGGTCAGACTTGTATTTAAGGAAGATCACTTTGACAGCTAAGTGGAGGACAGATTGAAGTTAGAAAGGACTTGAGGAAGGGAGATGAATCACAAGGTTATTGTAGCAATCTAGGAATAAGGTGAAAAAGGTGTGTATTAAGTGGTGACTGTCTGGGGAAAAGATGAAATATACAAGATATATTTTAAAGGAAAAAAAACAAGATCTGGCAACAGATCAGCTATGTGGGGTTACTGTGAGTGATGACTTGAGGGTGGCTTTGAGGATGAAGTCCTGAAACAATAATGTCTCACATTTATATGGCACTCCATTTCCTTTTTGTGTCTTTGTTCACACATTCCACCATGACTGGAGCAGACACCTCCCTACCCCAACCATCTCCATCTGTTCAAGTTACTTTCTTCCTCTAAGACCCAGGTCTGGTATCTTACTGACCCCACTTGCTAAAAGTGATCTCTTTTTCAGATTTCTCACAACACTTGGTTTGGATCTTTGGTTTGCATTTATTGCATCAAGCACAACTTCCCTGAGAATTCTGTCCTTCTGACTCAGGACATACATACTTCCTGTCATTTTTAGGAGAGGATTTTAGTTTTCCAAAGACTTTAGTATTTTGACAATAGAAGTGTGGGGAGAGGAGAAAGGAAGAGCCCTCCAGTTGAGACCCCAAGGAAGAGATGTAGATGCAAGCATAGATAGCGAAAGGATTAATGCCACCTAGCCGCCCCTAAGTGTACGTGGCTGAGGTGATTAAAGCAATTAAGAAGTGGTCCAGACACCTCTGGTTCTCTGTCAATTTACAATAGACCTTCTTTAGGCCTCAGTGCAATGGACAATTAATATCTTGTATGTTGACAAAGTTACTGACAAACTAGAATGATGGATCAAATCTAATAAGATAAAATTTAAAAGAAATAAAGGTAAAGTACAACATTTGACCTTAAGATATCAAGTATACAAGTCCTATACTTGGGAAAAGTATGACTAGACAATAGTTTTAATGGACCACCAGCCCATTTGAGCCAGCTGTGTAATATGGTGGCCAAAAAGAGCAAAGTCAATTTTAGACTTCATATAGAAGGGTACAGTGACTAAAAAAATGGAGATGACACAACTTTTTTGTTCATGTATCCATCTCTATCAGTAAAACAAACATTTTTAAGCATGTATCCCAAATATATATTTGCAAATATTTTAGTACTACTGTGTTAACCTATTATGCACATTATAAAACATGCACAAAAGATACATTTTAAAAGATGAAATAAGCAAAACTTTAAAAATATTATTTGACAGAGTAATGGTATATAATCTTTTTACTCTCACTAAAATTATTATTATAATTTATTACTGTTAGTACTGTATTGAATTACTTATTAATTCATTATTAATAATTTTATTGTTATTGTTCGTTTTAGTGAGAGAAATGTAATTAAATTTGCTTCATTATTTTTGAAAACCTTGATTCCACATTTTGTGAATCTGTAGTCTGAAGATTTGCTCCTTTTGGTTTATTTTGATATTCAGTTTTAATTGTTATTATAAAAAAGATACTTCACGAAAACATGTAGCTTCATTGTTGGTGTTACTTAACTCACAATTAACTTAACATGACACTTAAGTTATGATATTCATTTTTCTGCCCCATCCAGCAATTATGCTATTAGGGTTTTTGATCATTGAGTATATTTCCATGTTCCCTGATGCCAATCAGTTGCTCTTGCAAGGAAGGTGTCACAGTTTAATATCTTTAACAACTGGGTTCAAAGCTCAATGATACTCTATATTTGGAAGATTTTTAAACAGTTTGGAAATTTTTGCTTACAAGTTCTTTAAGTTAAGAAATGATGACTTAGCTCTTCTCAGCAATGCAAGGACCTAAGACAGCTCCAAAAGACTCATGATAGGAAATGCCATCCACATCCAGAGGAAGAACTATGAAATCTGAATGCAGATAGAAGGATACTATTTGTTCTCTTTTTTTGTTTTTGTTTTTCTTTCTCTTGGTTCCTCCCATTCGTTCTAATTCTTCTATACAATATGATTCGTGTGAAAATATGTTTAATAAGATTGTATATGTAGAGCTGTATGATTGTATGCTGTCTTGGGGAAGGGGAAGGAGAAGGAGGAGGAGAAAATTAAAAATTTACGGGGTGGCTAGGTGGTGCAGTGAGTAGAGCACTGGCCCTGGAGTCAGGAGGACCTGAGTTCAAATTTGGCCTCAGACACTTGACACACTTACTAGCTGTGTGACCTTGAGCACGTCACTTAACCCCAACTGCCCTCCAAAAAGAAAAAAAGAAAATTAAAAATTTATGGAAATGAATGTTGATAACTAAAAATTAATTAATTAAAAATGATGAGCTGGTTGATTTTAGAAAAACATAGAAACACTTGCATGAAATAATGAAGAGTGAAATGAGCAGAACCAGAGAATATTGTATTCAATAACAGCAAAATTGTTCAAAGAACAACTGTGAATGACTAAGTTATTCTGAGTATTATAAAGGTTCAAATCAACTACAAAGAACCCATGAAGGAAGATGCTATCTATCTCCAGAGAACGAACTGATAACAAAAAGTAGATTTAGTATGGTTTTTATACGTGCATGCATACACACACATACATATACGCATTTGTGTATGTGTGTGTGTGTGTGTGTGTGTGTGTGAAATGGTGGTCTTCTCTAGTTTGGGTTGGGGAGGGAGAGAGGAAGACAGTTTGGAACTTAAAATGTAACAAAAAATTAATTTAAATTTTTTAAAAGCCCAAGTTCTTTAAGTGTGCAGCTATAAACATTTTTATATGTGATATCTTCACATAATTTTGAGCCACAAAAGCTTAGTTTTTAAATGTCCTGTTAATTGAGATGACTCCATACAATTAGCAGATATCTCAAGACAAAATATGCACTTAACGCAGTGCCAGGCACATAGTAAATATTTAATTAATGCCTGTTGACTGACTAGCACTTAAGGCAAGATTCGTGTTAATGGTAGCAGATGAAAGTTTGAACTTCCAAAAATCTTCTTGACCATTTTGCATGTTGTGGGCCCAACTTCTTGTCTCATATGATTGAATCATTGTTTTTTTCTTCATAATGGGTCTGAAGAAGAGTTAGGAGGAAGAGAAGTGAGAATTCTGTTGTTTTCTTGTTTATTTGTGATCATATTGATCCAATAAGTATGATCTTCAATTGGGTTTCTTTGGGAGAATCTTTCAAGTCATGATACATTTTGTGAAAGTTAATTTAGTCAAAATTAGAAATTATAATCCAAAAATCCATTTAATTATGACACATCACAAGACATTAGAAAGGAATGAATAAATGAGGGTACAACTGTCAACCCCTCTGTGCTGTGGAATCCCTGCTATTCCCTCAGGATACCTCATGTACCATATCTGTTATGTCATCATATATAGATATAATGACCAAGAGAGAACATTGCTCTGTATGTTAAACATTAGTAAATTTATCAAACAAAAATAAGATTCTCTCCCTATACCTCAGTGAATCTTCTTAGTTCTAGTGCCTTCCCTCTATTAATTATTTCTTATTTATGTTTATGCTATACATAGCTTGTTTGCATATATTTATTTGCATTTTGTCTTCATCCCTAGGCGGCAGCTAGGTGGCACAGTGGATAGAGTGCTGGACCTGGAATCAGGAAGACTCATCTTTCTGAGTTCAAATCTGGCCTTAGACACTTACTAACTGGGTAATCCTAGGCAAGTCACATAACCCTTTTTGCCTCAGTTTTCTCATCTGTAAAATGAACTGGAGAAGGAAATGGCAACCAAATTCAGTATCTTTGCCAAGAAAACCCCAAATGGGATCATGAAGAGTTGGACACTACTGAAAAATTACTGAACAACAACTTTGTCATTAGATTGTAATCTCCTTGAGGGTAAGGACTATCTTTTCCCTCTTTTCGTATTCTCAGAGCTTAGCAAAGTAACTAGCACATAGTAGGCACTTAATAAATGTTGAATGATTGATTACACACTCCTCAGGGTGCATCTATCCTACTTTGGAGATCACTTACATAAACACGTGGACTATTGCAAGATTATTGTTGTTCTTGAATCATTTCAGTTGTGTCCAACTGGTAGTCTTCCTGTAATCCTTGTCCTTGTCCTTGCCACAGGATCAGTCCATTTTCTCTTCCTCCCATACAGTTCCTAGAAGACATTTGTACCCTTTTCTTCTTTGCATGCCTCATTGCTTCTATGTTGCAACCTATTCACACCCACTAAGTGTTTCTCCATTGTCCTTTGTGAGATATTAATTTTTAATTCTTTGGAGACCATTGTATTCCAGACATATAAGGACACTGTTAAATCTTAGTGTTAAAAAGATGAACCTTGACTTTGATGAGGAATCTAAGGTGATTGAAGAAACTTTGTGATTCCCTGAAGGCAAGCCTACTTCAACTATTCTGTCCTGTTCAACTCTGGTCCCAATTCACTGTCTGGTCCCAATTAACTATACCATGTGGTCCAGATATGCAAATATCAGTAAACATAAACATTTCCCTATGGAAAAAAATGAAAAAAGAGTACTGCATATGAAATAGTAAATCTCTACTCTATGCAGCTTGTTTTTTTTTAAAAATAGATTTTCACAGGTGCATTTTTTCATAGCCCAAGTTTCATTCTATAATTCCTCCTTCCTACTCCCAGAGAGTCATTCCTTATAACAAAGAATTTGTTTTTTTTTTTAAAAAAAGAAGTAAAAGAAAAATAGGAAGAAAAAAATAAAAACTCAATGAACCTGATTACTACTTTGAAAAAAAATCTAATATTTCAAATGCGGCATTCTACTCTTACGGAACACTTCCACTACTGCAAAGGAGAAGGGGAATGTGTCTTCTCATATCTCTTCATTGAGGCCTTGATTGTTGAATAATTTTGTAATAATGCTTTTTAGTTGTTTTGTGATAAAGTTGTTCTTTCCAATTACATTGTTGTAATCATTGTGTATATTGTTTTCTTGGCTCTGCTTTCACTTTTTATCAGATCATGTAAATCTTTTCATGATTCTCTGTTTTTGTACTCTTCAGTATGACTTGCATAAGTGTCGTTACATTCATGTACCCCAACTCGTTTAAGTATTTCTGAGTTGATAGGCATCTATTTTGTCTCCATTTCTTTGCTACGACAACAATTGCTGCTATAAATTGCTGCTATAAATATTTTGGTGTATATGGAAACTTTCTTCTACAATGATGGCTTCCTTGGGGCGTATGTCTAGCCGTGGAATCTCTAAGTCAAAGGGTATAGACATTTTAAGCCACTTAATTTACAACAGTAGGATTTTTTAAAAGTATATTTGAAATTTAGCATGGTAGTTCCAACATTACCTTGCATCTCTTTCCTTCCTTCTATCTTTTTTTTTTTTTTGGTAGCCCTCTATCAGCCACATGGGCTCCTGGGAAGTTTAGTTTTCCCAGGCTAAAAGAGGCTGGGGGATCTTGAGAACTGGGGGACAGAGTAGTACCTTAGGAATATAGAAGCCATCTGAATAGCAGCCAGCAGGAAAGAGGATGAGACAAAGGTTAGCTTTAGCCTTTTGAATGCACCTTCAGTTTCCTGCCCAGCAGCCAGTCAACAGCCCATGACTTCATCATATGGTTAGCAGACTGGAACCAATTACAGGATATCTACTTTTGTTCCAAATTGGGGAAGAGGGCACTTCCGTCACATATCAATGTCTTTCCAGAAACAAACTCCCCAGCCTCTTCCATGTGAAGATACAGCTCCATTCCTTACACTTAAAAAACATAGAAGGGCTCCAATGTGAAAACAGTGAAGAAAAACCATCTGGAGAGGTAGACTAACTAACTTGTGTCAGGAAGTTGAAGGGTAGAACAATGTCACACTGAGGAAAAAGAGAACACATAGCTAAGAAATAAATACAAGCCCTAGATCACTAATAATAAGAAAAATATAAATCAAAACAAACCTGAAGTTTTACCTCACATCCTACAATATGGTAAAAATGACCCAAAAATGACAATACTCAATATTAGATGAATTGTGGTATGAGAGGCACAATAATACATAGTTGATGGAGTTGTGAAATTGGATGACCATTTTGGAAAGCAATTTGGAGCTATGCAACTAAAGTGATTAAAATATCCATACCCTTTGAACAAGAAACTCCTTTACTGAGTTTATGACCTAAGAAAGCCATCAATAAGAAGAAAATCCTCACATACACCAACATATGGCATCACTTTTTGTGATAGTAAAGAATTGGGAATAGTAGATGCCCGTAAACTGGAGAATGACTGTACAAATTGTAGTGCATGAATGTAATGGAATATGACTGTGCTAAAAGAAATGATGTGTGTGATGAATGAAGAAAAACATGGAAAATCTTTATGAACTGATGCAGCATGAAGTAAGTAGAGTCAAGAAAACAGTACGCAAATAAATACAGTGTAAATGGAAAGAACAACTTACACACAAAAGTAAATGTATCAAAATTACAGCTCAAATGAAAAAATATGAATGGGCATCCTTAACCCCCCCTTAGTGGAGGCTGGAGGTCCACAGATGTTACACACTCTACATGTTTTCAGACTTCTTCAACGTATCAAGTTATGATGATTTTTTTTTTCCTCTCTTAAAAAATACTACTCATATGGTATAGCTCTTGGGGTAGGGCAAGGGAAGGGATACTATGGTGATGTAAAAAACCAGAAAACATAAATAAAAACTTATCAAAAACAAAACAAAATAAATGAAATAATTTACCCAGAAAATAAAAAAGAAATATGAGGTTCTTCCCCAATAGAGGAAATATCTATTTCTTCTCCAAGGAATTATAATGCAGATTTGGAGTTGTTTCCAGGGAAGAGATCATCTGCTAAGTGTAGTATCTGTTAACAATAAAGGAGATGTTATCCCCAGGGTATTATGCCAGGATGTGATAGTTAGCTTCCCAAGATTTATCGAATTGGATGACTATGAATTCTGATGATTCATATGGAGACAAATGATACTGCTAGAGGTAACCAAAATCTTTGGCAAGAAACTGGAGACCTTAGGGGCAGGAGTAGTAGGCACAGCTGAACACTGAAGACAAGAACTTTCAGAAGATAGAGGCAGATTTGGAACTTGAACAACTAGTTTCAAAGATGGCATGTGAAAATAGGGTCTAGATTTCCTGACCATGGCTTAAATAAAAAGTAGAAATGCATCCCAAGCCAAGGACAGTGAACCTAACAAGTGCTAGTAAAAAATAAATTTACCTGGAGTCTTGACAACCTACTCATAAGGGCTTTCAACGTTAAAATTGTGACACTTTGGCTCAGTGGGGTCTCCCTTATCCATTCATAAATATACCCATCAGTGAATTAAGTATCCACTCCAAGGAGTTTTGATTAGCTCAGGATGCAACATATGAGTTAGCCACCAGGTGGCACTCTATTCGAACTGTCAACCCAACCTGGTTATTAGAAGGTGTAAAAGCATATAGTATACAGCTTAATAAAAATTAAGAATAACTTTTATAACAGAGTTCTGGTGTCTAAAGTTCTTCGGCAAAGACTTAATCATTCTTCCATGAAGACCTAACCAGTTTCAGGGTAGGATCATAATTCTTTGATGATGAGAAAACATTTATTGTATTTATGATGCCCAAACCAGGGGTGGAAATGTATTTTTATTTAATTAAATTATTTAATAAAATTTAATTTAATTTTATTTAAATTTTCATTTAATTTCTTTAATTTATTTAATCCAATTTTATTTATTTAGAAGAAGGGTTCCTTTGCTTACCTCTGACCAGATTGGAAAAGGACTCCTCAGAAGGACTAGATGGTTTGGGGAAGGCATTTTCTTCTTGAATTAACGTTAACATTAGGATCATTCTTTTTGGTAAATAAGAAACCTTCGATTTAAACTTTGTGCCTTTGTTTTGCTTCACTGTGGAACTGAATCTTCTGCTTCACAATTTCTATAAAGAATAAAGAATGGAAGTTCCTCAGGTCTGAGAGGATATTCCAAATACTCAGGTTATCTCTGAGATGAATTTTTATTATTATATTTTCAGTGACAAATCCTGTATAATAAACAGGGTATAAATAATCTTCTTCTTCAGGATTGATTGCCCCTTTCACCTTCCCCAGTGTCCTTCCCCTCCCCCCACCTCCCCTTTACTGAGGCAATTCAGTTTTTACATTCTTGGCTAAAAATCAGCATTTATTTATCCCCCATCTATGTTCTAATTGAGTGAAAGGTAAAATTTTCTAAACTGTAGAGTGCACCCAGAGGTATGCTGGTAAATGTTTTACAACTGGCTCTCCTGGAAAAAAAAAAAGTTGTACACCAGACACATTTTTAAGTTTAATCTGCATTACTTATATTTTCTACATCAATTTCTCAAATCTAGACAATCAATAAAACAATAAATTAAGCTGCAGATTTGGCATCTGATTTTTTTTTTAACTGCCCTTCTCACCTAAGTACATCCCCCTTTTAAAGATGAAAGCCAAATCTAAATAACTGTCTAAGGACTAATTCTAGGTTAACTTGATGAATTTGCTTCAAATGACAGGGAATGCAGCATGGCAATTACTTAATATGGTCTGTGCAAGTAAGATCATATTTGAATTGTCTGATGTGAAATCTTAACACAAGAACAGTCTGCCACCATTGCCTTTAGTCATGGTAGCTTCACAACCACAGAGGACTTGTATAATTTTGATGCATTTAACACAAAGCGAATGAATTCAGAGTTAATCTTTGTGTGGAAGCTTTAATTACTATAATGTCTATTATACTTCCCAACATCATTCATTTTTTAGAGTAAAATATACAGTTATCCCTTCCACTTCAAGACGTTCCCCACCATGGTTTTAATATATTGTGGGGTGGCATAAGAAACTAAATGTGAGGAGCAGGTAGGTGGTGCAGTGGACAGAGCACCGGTCCTGGAGTAAGGAGGACCTGAGTTCAAATCTAGCCTCAGAAACTTGACACTTACTGGTTGTGTGACCCTGGGTAAGTTACTTATTCCCCATTGCCCCTCAAAAAATAAAAAAAAAGAAAGTAAAAGAAAAAAAAATCAGACTTCTCTGGGTCAAAAAATTTGACGTTGATTTTCCCGATCACCCACATGCTATACCCCTAGCCCCCAAGATGTGGAAGGAGTAGTTGTATTAAGCTGATTTCCACCCCACCAAAAAAACCCCTGCAGCTTAAATTTAATTATTTTATGTCTTAACAAATCAATTGTGATGATTAAAAATTAAGAGACATAGTTTCTAGGTAATTTAATCATTTTATCAATAAGGCCATGACATTTATTAATAAAAGGACAGTCATTTGGCTCTGTCTTAGACCAAAGACCTCTCATGGTGGTGGGCTCACAGTTTATAGGCCCTTTGAAGAGTAGATGTTTCTGAGGAGTACCAATCAACTCTGATTGGTTAACATTATGGGAAGTGGGCTATATTAAAATGACGGTCTGAGGTAGTGACTTGGGTCATCCAAATCTTGGTCAAAGACACATTAATTTCCATATCACCTGTCTGACAAAAGGGAGAATCAACACTTCTCCAGACCTATCTGAGCAAACAGAATGAGCAGAAATGTACCCATTAGACCAAACTTAGAATTTCTTTTACTGTCTGATTAGATCTTGACTTGGGTAAATCTTTAAGAGAGTTTTCCCACACTGGTTAGTTTCTGGATGAGAAAGTACATGGTGGGGGGAGGGGGAGGTGGTACAGTGAATAGAGCACCAACCCTGGAGTCAGGAGAACCTGAGTTCACCATGTGACCTTGGGCAAGTCACTTAGCCCCAATTGCCCTGCCTTTCTCCCTCCAAAAAAGCAATAAATAAATAAAGTAGATAAGAGGAAAACCCTTGGTCCTAATACAATAGTTAGTTATTAAACATAAGGGATAAATAATTAGTTCCTCACACAATAAACATTTGTTAAGCATCTACTCTGTGCCTGGCATTGTGCTATACTCAGGGATAGAAAAGAGGCAAAAGACCCTGCCCTCAAGGAGCTCACAATAGAATAGGGGAGATAATATACAAATGGGCTATATACAGGATAAAAAGGAAATAATTAAGAGAAGGAAGACATTGTCATTAAAAGGGGTTGGGAAGGGTTTCCTGTAGGAGATGGGATTTTAGCTGGGACTTACAGGAAAGCAGCAGGTGGAAGTGAGGAGGGAGAGTGTACCAAGCAAGCATGGGTGATAACCGAATAATATTCCTGGAGCCAGGAAAAGGAGTATCTTATTCTTAGAACAGCCAGGAGACCAGTGCTACTGGATCAAAGAGTACGTTGCAGGAAGTAAGGTGTGGAAAGGCAGGAAGGAACCAGATTATGAAGGACTTTGGATGCCTGTGGATGAACCTGTACTTTAGGAAAATTACTTTGGTGGCTGAATGGAAGATGACTTAGATTGGGGAGACATTTGAGGCAGGCAGTCCCTGCAGCATCTATTGTAATAGTCCAGATTGAGGTGATAAGGTCTGCACCAGGGTGGTGGCAGGGTCAGAAGAGAGAAAAGGGGCATTGCAAGGGTGAAACTGGAAGGCCTAGACAACAAATTGGATACGGGGTGGGGGTTAGGGGTGGGAATGAAGAGATAGTGATGAGTCCAGGATGGCACCTGGGTTAGGAGCCTGAAGGACTGGAGAACAGGGCTGCCATCTACAGTAATAAGGAAAGTATTTGAGGGGTGGGGTTGGGGGAAAGATAATGAATTTAATTTCAGACACGTTGAGTGTGACATGTCTCCTGGACATCCAGTTTGAGATATCTGAACGGCATTTTGAAAGGTTGGAGATGTCAAACTGAAGGTCAGCAGAGAATATTAGGGCAGAAGAGCTAGAGTTGAAAATTGTCTGCCTAATTATAAAATGCAAAATGGATAACCTTGAGTACATTAAATTGAAAAGTTTCTGTACAAACAAAGCCAATGTAACCAAGATTAAGAGGGAGGTAGGAAATTGGGAAAGAATATTTACAACCAATGTCTCTGATAAAGGCCTCA
>CM053587.1:290823940-290845303 GCA_028646515.1 Pseudochirops corinnae | reverse complement strand
CAACTTTTTAAGGCATTCTTCTCCTCATTGGCTTTTTGGGCCTCTTTTGTCATTTGAGTTAATCTATTTTTTAAGGTGTTAATTTCTTCAGTCAGGTTGTTGACTCTCTTTTCATGATTTTCTAACATCATTCTTATTTCTCTTCCCAATTTTTCCTCCACTTATCTCATTTGGTTTTCAAAATCTTTCTTAAACTGGTCTCTAGCTTTTAGGCAGTCTTCATGTTTCTTCGAAGCTTTTGGTGTGGGAGTTCTGACTGTGTTGTCTTCCTCCTGTTCCATGCTTTGATCCTTCTTATCACCAAAGAAGGAATCTAGAGTTTGGTTGCTGTTCTTACTTTGCTTCCTTTGCCTGCTCATGTTTGGCCAGTCAATGATTTTTTAGCTCTGTGGAACTCTGCTTCTAGAGGGTAAAGCTCTGTCCCAAATCGCTCAGGTTTTCCCAGCTGCTGGCACTTTTAGGAGGCTGCTGCAGCCCCCACCAGCTCTGGCTCACTGAAAATGCACCCCAGGACCACCACCCAAGACCATGATCTGGATCCAGGCCACTCAATGCAAGAGCACTTGGCCTCTGAAGAATCACTTGGACACCCTGCAGTCTGCAGGCCGGGAGCTCTGAAGCAGCAATGTGGAGGCCGCTGCAGGGCTGCTGCTTCTGCCACTTCCTTGCTCTGGAGGCAGTTTGGCCAGGCCCGCTTTTCTCCCCCAGTTTTAGGCGAGTTCCACTGACCTTTCACTTAGTCCTTTTTTCTTATGGCTTGATAATTCTGGAAACTCCCACAGCTGCCGCTGAGCCACTCTCCTGAAGCTCCAGCTGCGGCTTGGCTGGGCTTGTCCGGCCGCCCTCAGGGCCAAGCCATGGTTTCAGGCTGGGCTGGTTTCGGCTCCCAGCACTGAGATGGTCCCTTTGAGCTGAGCTGCCTTCAGTGGGAGGTAAATTTGTGTGCATTTTAGAGCCCTAGAATTTGTTTAGAATCATATTTTATGGGTATTTTTTGAGGCTGTGCAGGAGCTGCCGTACCTTGCTGCTCCTACACAGCCATCTTGGCTCCGCCCCACCGTGGACAGCATTTTCTATCGTGAGTCTTTTGGAATTGTCTTGGACCCTTACATTACTAAAAAGAGCTAAGTCTATTATGTTAAAGTCAGTCACTGCACAATGTGGCTATTACTGCGTACAATGTTCTCCTGGTTCTGCTCAGCCTCAGTTTGTATACATCTTTTTAAGTTTTTCTGAAGTCTGCCTGCTCATCATTTCTTATAGCACAATAGTATTCCATTACATTCATATACCACAATTGGTTCAGTCATTCCCTAACTGATGAGCATACCCTCAATTTCCAATTCTTGGCCACCAGAAAAAGAGTTGCTATAAATATTTTTGTATATGTGGGTCCTTTTTCCATTTTTATGATCTCTTTAGGATACAGACCTAGAAGTAGAATTTGCCAGGTTGAAGGGTATGCATAGTTTTGTAGTCCTTTGGGCATATTCCAAATTGCTCTCCACAATTTCTCCAGGATCAGTTCACAACTCCACCAACAATGCATTAGTATTCCAATGTTTCAATATCTTCTCCAACATATATCATTTTCCTGTTGATGTCATACATTTTTGCATGTTGTTTTGTATATTCTAAATTGTATAACTTCTCTCATTTCTGCTTGCTGAGTTGCTTGGATAGATAAATTCTGTCACTAATCACTGTTTATGATGATCTTTTGTGTAATCATCCAGAATTAAGAAGGGTTGAGAAAGGCTTCCTATAACAGGTGGGATTTTTTTTCCTGGGGCTTGAAGGAAACCAGGGAATCCAGGAGGGAGAGTATTACAAGCATGGGGGATGGTCAGCAAAAATACTCAGAGTCAGGAGATGGAATGTCTTGTTCTGGGTATTGCAAAGAGGACAGTGTAACTCAGTCACATTGGGCCAGTTTTCTTTTGATGAAAGGAAAACTTTGTTTCTTTCTTCATTCTATCCTGGAATTGTTTCCCAGGGAATATTTCAGGAAAACTACATCTTAATTTCAATATTTCTTTTATACTTTTAAATTAAAAAATTTAAATCATTTATGCAAACTAACTTGGCTTTTTTTTCTAACCTGATGTTATCTTATATGATTCTTATATTGCTGAATTTGTTAATTCTCTGTATCTCTAAGCAAATTTTGAAAACTGACATATGCATAAGTAACTGCTATATGTTGATACATGAAAAAGTCATTGATATTGTTTTCATGATTTTAATTCATATCTGTTGCCGCATTCCTAAATTGTTTAGGCACAGCATATTAATCCAATAGAACTTTGTTTCTGTAATACTGTGCATTTACTGTTTTTCATTAATTAATAAATGGATGCACATATGAAGCAATGCCTAAAAAGACAAAAACTGAGGATGCTGAGTGCTATTGTCACCAATTTATAGTTGAAATCATAAGTGTCTTGTAACATTAGGAGTGGACTCAGATCTTTAAAATGACAAAATTTTAAGGATATTGTATCAAAAAGTAAAAGTCTTGGAAGAGTTTACAATTAAAGTTGCTAATGTTAAGGCAGATGAGACAACTCTGGAAGTTTTTCTAGTTCTGCCTCACTAGGGGAAATTGACAATAAGGTAATATTATTCCTGGGAATTTTATAGTTTTCATCCTCTATGGAAGAAGAATTGCTTTTAAAAAGTGGGAGTCTCTTTTAAGGGTTCCCACCTTTTAACATAATTTATGCCTTTGTAGGAGTCATTCCTACAGAGAAACTGAATGTCCCAATCAAATTGAGAAATACATTTACAAGTAAGGCTGAGGCCATGCCCATGGTAGTAGACAGATATCATAGGCCACAAATTAACATTCCCTCTGGAAATAAACCACATATACCATATACCCTGGGAGACTTGGATCAGACAGGCAAGAGTGATCTGGAAATACTGGAAGTTACCTGAATTAGACAAAGTAATAAGAGAATCTAAAAGCTACAGTTACAAGTCATTACCAGTTGTCTGGACTTTTGTCTTGACACTAGATGCTGATGACTTTGGAGAAGAGGCTAAGGTTGATGACTTTTTGCAGCTTTGCCTCACTTAAATCCAATTCACATCCAAGTCAAGACACTGCCTTCATGAGTAATGTCATTTGTCATTGGTCCTCTTCATGAACAAACAAGAATGAATATAATCTGTGAGTAGTTGTTCCAATTGGGGAATACTTCTCCTTCTTCTTCTCCTTCTCCTTTTACTCCTCTTCCTCCTTCTCCTCCTCCTCCTCCTTCTTCTTCATCTTCTTCTATACTTCTCTCCACTTGGAGTGTCATACTCTTACATGTGGATGCTAAGTCGAAAGAAATACATTTTTTGGCCAAGATCACTCATTGCATCCTGGGCCATTGCTAGTCATTTTTACTTTTGTCTTTCCACTGCAGTCTGATGACTTTGGAGGAAAGAGTGAGGCTGATGACTTTGTGCCGCTCTGCCTCACTTAAATTCATCACCCTTGTGATACCATTGGTCCTCTTTGAGAATGAAAGACAAACAACAATAACAAGAGGGACAGCATTGGTGAAACCTCTAGGTTCATACCCAAACATCACCTGGCATAAATGCATGCAAACTTTTTCTGAGATTGGGGAGGGGAGGATGAAGATGAGCAGAAGCCTATATACATGTTGTCTTTAATTTTTTACAATGCACAGGATATTGTTGAGTTCCTCTTGGAGAGGCAGGGAGTAAATTGTGAGAATGCAAGTAAAATTGTATTGTGGTAATCAAGCCAGGGCTTGGAACATGAGCCTTATGAATCCATCATAGTGATCTTGCAGATGCAGAAACCATAGCCAAAAATGCCTCCAGTGCAACAGGTACTCCTGACCTTTAGAGTCAGTCAACTACTAAGGACTCAATTTCAGTAATTTTGAGAGTTTCTCAAACATGGACCAAAGAAGCAAAGCAAGGTTATAACACTACTCATTCATAGTCCCAGGGATTGGTCCAGGGGCAGTCAGAAGAAAGAGAGAGAACAGTGCACAAAACTTCCAAGAGATATTCCTTGGAGAGGTTGAGGACCAAGGGTACTGAGGTCATGAAGACTTGACACAAAACGTCTCCATCAACTATGTCCAAAAAACTGTAAAACTTTGATCTAGCAATACCACTACTAGATCTGTATCCCAAAGAAATTTTTTAAAAAGGCCGGTGAGGGAAGAACTTATTTCTACAAAAATATTTATAACAGCTCTTTTTTGTGGTGGCAAATTGAGGGGAGGCCAATCAATTGGGGAATGGCTAAACAAGTTGTGATATATGATTGTGTTGAATACTATTGTACTATAAGAAATGACAAGCAGTATGCTTTCAGAAAAACCTGGAACGACTTGCATGAACCGTTGCCAAATGAAGTGAGCAAAACCAGAACATTGTACACAGCAATAGCAATATTGTAAGATGATCAACCATGAATGACTTAGCTGTTCTCACCTATACAAAGATCCAAGAGGATCTTTACCAAAGGACTCATTATGAAAAATGCTATCCACATGCAAAGAAAGAACTGATGGAGTCTGAATGCAGATCACTTAATTTTTTTTGTGGGTATTTTAATCTGTATTTTCTTTTACAATATGAATAATATGGAAATATGTTTCACATGACTGCACATGTGTATTCTATATCATATCAGAAAGGAAGAAAGTGAGAAATGGAGGGAGAGAATTTATAACTCAAAAAAATTTTTTAATGTCAAAAATTGTTTTTACACATAATTGGGGATAAATAAAATATTTTATATATATATATATATATAGAAAGAAGACCTCTATCAGGTAATCACCAGAGTATTAGACACTACCCCTCCTATCTGTTACAATTGTAGATTGGAAGATCATAAATATGGTAATTGTACTAGTTCTAGACATGTAGTGTGGATAGTACAAAAACTGATGTCTTCTCTCATAGCCTCAGAAGACCAAGGTGAGTCCTTGAAAGGAAATCCTCAGAGACCCCAAAGGTAGTTATACTGATCTCATCACCAATTCCTTATGGTTCTATCCTACCTGGGCTCATAGTATCTCATGCCATGGTGGTGGCAAAAATTAACAATGTGGATGACAAAGCTATCTTTGACAGTTACTACCATTTTCCAATCTCTTTATCACAGATATTTGAGAAAAATACCTTTACAGCCTATTATAAAACTTGAACTTGGTAGTTTGAGTGATAAACATCATTCATACCTAGGAAGCTTGAGATTCTCTAAGGATATTGTTGGTGTCCATTAGATTGTGAGCTCCTTAAGGGGCAGGAACTGTTTTTGCCTTTCTTCACATACCCAGCATTTAGCACAGTAGCTGACATGTTATTGTTGTTGTTCAGTCATTCAGTCATGTCCAACTCTTAATGACCCTGTATCAGGTTTTCTTGGCAAAGATACTGGTGTGGTTTGCCATTTCCTTCTCCAGGGGATTAGGCTAACAGAGGTTAAGTGATTTGCCCAGAGTCACACAGCTAGTGAGTATCGGAAGCCAGATATGAAAACTCAGGTCTTGTTGACTCCAAGCCTGATGCTTTCTCTATTGAACCACCTAACTTCTTCCACTTGACATAGAGCAAGCACTAAATAGATGCTTGTTGACTTGACTGGGAGGCAACAGTGAGGAGGACATTGTGACTCTAGTATGTCTAGTTCTTTCAACAGTCACCAAAGTGTCAGCATGGATCAGAACTATTTCTAGTGTTTTCAAAATTCCACCTGGATGCTGCAAGCAACATGCTGGAACTTAATATTTGAACACTTTGATCATCTATGTATACTGTGTGGAAGTTTACAAGATAATAGAATCAAAAGGTATAAGTTATTATCACAGGAGAACTGAATTTTCAGTCTCTGAAGTAGATCCTGGGGGTATTTGTCTTTAGAGACTCTCTGAAACAACAAAGTGAGTGCAAGGATAGATTGAAGCTGAAACTTGGCAGGAAGATAGGCATGTTCTCACTGAATGAGTGACATGAGGGATATGGTTGAGGTGAAACCCACAAAATCCAGCTCACTGATCCCTGACCAATCAGAGAAAGACCTAGAGTGATTCCTCTGTCTATAATGGAAGATCTGAAAGCCCATCTGAAAGAAATGCTGGTTAATGACATTATCATAGAATCCAACAACCCTTGTACCTCACCCATATTGATGATGTCCAAGAATAGAAAGATAGGGAGTGATTGGTTGGATGTATGAAGATTCCTGAATTTTGAACAAAATAACTATAGTGGATTAGTAAACTATGCCATGAGTACAAGATGCTCTATGTTGTCTGCTAAGCAGCAGATGGTTTTTAGTCTTGGGTTTGCTTAGTGGATACTATCAGATTCCTATGTCTGAGAAAGACAAGGAAAAAACTGCTTTCATTTATCTAACTGAATTTTGTAAGTTAGAGCATAAATCCCTAGCATCTAAGGGCACCAGCTACTTTCCAATAATTGACAGGGACATGAACTACCTGGAGTGTTAGAGTACCTTATGAGACTTTGAAAGAACATAAGAAATGACTTGTTTGTCCTTCTTTTTTCTTTAGAGAGGATAACGATATCACAAGTGATGTCTTGAGTTGCTCATGAATTGGATTTAAGTGAGGCACAGAGTTGTCAGCCTCACTCTCTCTTCCTGAGTCATCAAGGTCCAGTGGCAAGACAAAAGTCAGGACAACTGGTGATGCCCTAGATGCAGTGGATGACCTTGGTTTCTTTGAGGTCTGACCTAGCTCTAAGTTCTCCATAGCATCTGCTGCAGCCTCCTTCATGACCACTGGAACAAATTGTTCACACCCACTCATTCTCATTCTGCTAGAGGAAGTCTTCACGTGCTTGGAGAGACACTGGGGTGTGGCCATTGCACATGCTCCAGCTGCTTGGAACCACAGGTGAAAGCTGGGTGAATCAGGTAGACACCAAAGGTGGATGAGTAAGCCCTCACCCGAGAGATGCTAGTCCTCCTGAACACTTAATACACTCCAACAATGTGTGAGCATCCATTCACTGAAGAGGGAAGTGCTTCTGAAATGGCCACACCCGCATAATCTTAAGGCCTTGAGAATTTTCCTGGGATTTGGTGGTTATTTATTGTAAGTTTGTTAAGAACTATAATAATAATAATAATCGCTAGCTTTGATATCTCACTTTAAGGTTTGCAAAGTGCTATCCTCACAACAAAACTGTGAGACAGGTGATATTGTCCCCATTTCACAGATGAAGAAGCTAAGACAGGTAGAGGTTAGGTGACTTGCCCAAGGTCACACAGCTAAGGTGTATGTCTGAAGCTGGATTTGACCTCTGGTTCTCCTGACTCAGGTCTAGCACTTTATTCACTCCACCACCTAACTGTTGTTAAACCATTGAATGATCTTACTCTTATTCATGTGATTGAGACCCAGAACAAAAAGGACAAGAAAGGGAAAACTGTCCCAAAGTCTAATACAATGCCTTTTGGCGATAGACAGGCAATATGGAAAAAAGTCTTTCAAGGACTTAATTAACTACCTTACCCATGCATTAGGCTTATGCAAACTCAAGCAAATCTTTACACACACACACATACACACACACTCACACACACATGCCTGAGTGCTCACACATGTCAGCCTGGAAAATTTGGGAGTTGCCTTGTACCAAGTAAGTGATGGTCATCACAGACTATGCATGTTTGTCAGTAGAGCTTTGACTGACAGTCTCTTTAACCTCTCCATAAGCTTGAGCTCTTGACTTAGAAGTAGGCTGTCACTGAGAATTCCAAAGACTGTACATATGGAACAAAACTCTAAGTACTGACTGATAAATAATGGTAGATATTCTGACCAGTGCCTAGTTAGATACTGCTTGCCAGAGATAGGTATCGGTACTAGCCAATTATGATTTCAGCATATACTCCAGGCCTAGAAAGACTAGTGTGGATGGAGATACTTTGTCCAGAATACCACGGTAATGCTAGAAAGTGTGAGAGCAATCTGTGACACACACAAGGAACTGGAGTAGAGCCATGTGGAAGGATGGCTGAGAGTTTGGAACTTCCACCAAACTGAATACCAAATGTGTATGTACTTAAGCTTTAATTCATTGAACCAATCTTTCTTGTCTCAGTTATCTGCAGATGACTGACAGTGAGAACAGATGGATGATGAAGGAGTAAGAAGAAGTGATACAAGCCAAAAAATCAAGGTAGTGATTCTAAACATCTTGAGTCCCAAGTTCCAGTTAACAGAAGGCATCTTGCTGATGAGACAACTGACTGGCAGATGCTGGAGATGTACAGTGGAGTGCTCTATGGTACTATGGCAGGATCCCAATACATGGAACAAGCAAGTAGCAGGTGCTACTTAGAGTATACTGCCTATCTAAGAAAAAATATTAATGCTATACTCTTATGTTTTAGGCACAAGTCTGCCAAAAGCAAATTTTTTTTATTAATTTAACATTATTCCAAATCCAAACATTTCTAACTTAGAGAAATATCTAAACTGACATAGATCTCTCATCTCTACCTACCCCATAAATCCCCCAAACATCTCTCAACCACAAGACAATTTGAAGCAGCATTTATAAGAAACTTAAATAAGGAAAACATCACTTCCTGATCAAATACAAGTTTGAATTGACATTCTACTCAGAGGTATGCTGAAGCCAGCTCAAACTCACCCATTGTTAATTTTTCAATAAGAGGCTTTACACTTGGATTATGCAAACTAAAAATCAAGACTTGATTTATCATTCTTTTGATTTCTAGAATTAAGAAATTTAAAGAGAAAACGTTAACAATGCAAATTAAACATAAAAGTCCATCATAGGAAAGACACCAATGAACTGTTGGCAAAGTTGTGAACTAATCCAACCATTCTGGAGGGCAATTTGGAACTATGCTCAAAGGACTATAAAGTTGCATACCCCTTGACCCAGTAATTCCATTACTAGGTCTGTATCCCAAAGAGGTTATTTTTTTTTAAAGGGAAAGGGAACTACATGTACAAATGTATAGCAGCTCTTTTTGTGATGACAAAAAATTGGAAATTGACAGGTTGCCCATCAATTGGGAAATGGCTGAATAAGTTGTGGTATGTGATTGTGATGGAATAGTCTTGTGCTATAAGAAATGATGAGGAAGATATGTTCAGAAAAACCTAAGAAAACATATATGAACTGGTGCTAAGTTAAGTAAGCAAAACCAGGAGGACATTGTATATAGTAACAACAAAATGATACAATGAATTGTAAATGACTTAGCTATTCTCAGCAACATAATGATCCAAGGCTTATCCAAAGGACTTATAAAGAAAGAATTGATGGAGCCTGCATGAAGATTGAAGCATACTTTTTTTTAAACTTTATTTTTGTTGGGTGGTTTTGTTTTGGTTTATTTTTGGTCTGTTTGGCTATTTTGGAAATATGTTTTGCATGACTGGACACGTATAATCTATATCAATTCCTTGCTTTCTCAAGGAGGGAAGAGGAGAATAAGGGAGAGACTTTGGAATTGAAAATTGAAAAAAATATGTCAAAAATTGTTTTTCCATGTAAATTCGAAAAAAATTACAATTTTTAAAAATGCTTCATGCCTACACTTTTGATTGTTAAACATTTACCAGCATACCCAGATTCTACTCCACCTAATGGAACAATAGTTACTTAATCTTCTAAAACTACTCAAGTCTTTGGAAAACTTCTTGCAAATGTTCTCCTAGAGTAATAAAAGGGACCTCTCCCTTTGATCTATACCAGTGGCTCTCAACCTTCCAAATGCCGCGACCCTTTAATACAGTTCCTCATGTTCTGGTGACCCCCAACCATAAAATTATTTTCGTTGCTACTTCATAACTGTAATTTTGCTACTGTTATGAATCTATCTGATATGCACGATGTATTTTCATTGTTACAAACTGAACATAACCCACAGGTTAAGAACTGCTGGTCTGTACCCTAATGCCTTCTGGATGGGGAAAGAGAGTATTATTGAGTTTAGGTGGGTCGTAACTCTCATCTCTTTTAGGGATTGGGAAGGCAATGATCTTAACTAATCAAAATATTTCTTGTTTTAAGTTTGGCTAACACTCTTCATTCATCTTATAAAAAGCCTTAATTTTTGTTCTTTACTTTTGAAACACCTTCCTAAAGGGAAAAGGCTGGAAAGGACTAGAGATATATTTATTTTTTAATATTTTAACTTGAACTAAAAAGGAGGATCTTAATATGCTTCCACACACCCAATAGCCATGAATGCCTTACATGTTTTTGGACATATGAGTCAATAAATGATTCAAGAGACAGTAAGAAACAGATTTTATTGGTCCAAGATGGAAGTAGATGCCACCAAGAAGTATGAAATTTGTGCCAGATGTGTACAAAGAAAATCATTACCTTTTCTAGCATATTTGGAGAATCTAAGTATCAGCAATCATCTGGAACTTGTCTGTATTGACTTTCTATCTCTAAAAGGAAAAAGCAAAAATATGTCATAATTTTGTGATGTCTGACCATTTCACCAAGGAAGTACAAACATGCCCAGTAAGAAACAAGAAAGCATCCTCTATTGCAACGTTATGGGAAAACTATTTTTTGGTATATAGATTCCTTGCTAGGATCCACTCTGATAAAGGTAAAGACTTTGTGAATAAGCTACTCAAGGAAGGTATCAAAAAGTCTAGAACAACTTCTTAGCATTCACAAGGAGAACCACAGTTCAAATGTTTCAACTGCATACCATCGAACATATTGGGAACTCAAACGATAGAATACAATAGTGCAGCCAACAGCAGCTGGTTCTAGTATATGCATGCAATTCCACCAGGAATGATGCTAATGGATTTACACTGTTTTTGCTCATGTTTGGATGCAAATGAGGTTTTCCTATTGACCTCAGCTGAAGAAGGTGATGCAATTACTTGTACTTGGTATACCCGTCACTAGAGAGAAGAGCTGAGAGAAGTCTATCAGCTAGTCACTGCATCATCTCACATAATCTTTTACAGGGGGGAAAAAGACATCACATTTGAGTACATTGTCAAGACAGATTTAATCCACAGAGTTGAAACGGACTGAGAGCTTACCTGTCCCTGCTGTCAGCCCAGGTATAGACAAGCAAAACTATAATCATCCTGATGGTCAGCCCATACCATCTACTAGCTCAAGTAAGAAAGCAAAGGGATTAGCTAGTGACCAAGGAAGGAGATCTGTCTGACCAGTCACTAGACTAACTTAGGATGTTACAAGTGACCTTGAAGAAATAGTTAACAAATAGTATCCAGACAATAATACTATTGCCCAAATGAAGCATACCTTGAACATAATTGCAAATGTTTATTTCTGTACATGTTACTTACTGAATATTTGAATGCCTAGCTGATATTTGCAGCTAATATTTGGTGGTACAGTGGATAGAGCACCAGATCTGGAATCAGGAAGACCTGAGTTCAAATCCATCCTTAGAGACTTACTAGCTGTGGGACCTTGAACAAGTCACTAGATCTACATTTGCCTCAGTTTTCTCAGCTATAAAATGGGGATAATAATAGCTCTCAGGGTTATTGTGAGGAGTGAATGATTTAATACTTAGGACAGTGCCTGGTATGTACTAAATGCTACATGTCATAGTTATTATTATTGTTATTTGTTTCTTATTTTGCTATTGTATTCATTTGATTACGTTCTGTGTTATGTTCATGCTGTTTCTTTTTCAGACACTGATAGTTAAAGCTATATATTTTTTTATGTAGGCCAGTTGATAGTATTATCTCTATAAATGCATAGCTAGCTTGGTTTTGCTAGTTAGCCATGCTTTGCTCTGTTTTTCATAATTAATTGCTTTGTACTATGGATATGTGCGTATTTTTAAAAAATAATTTATTATTTTTAGCATTCATTTTTTAAAAACATTTTGAGTTCCAAATTCTTTCCCTTGTACTCCTATTACACCCATTGAGAAGACAAGCAATGTGATATCGACTATACATGTGAAATCTACATTATTTCCGAGTTTTGTATATTATATGTCTGGCTTGTATTTAGGCATATTGTCACCCAGTGAAATGATGCTCTGTATGTTGCTGTGTCAACATGTTCTGATAGTGTTCATTTGTTTTCAATGGTACCATAGGTTAGTTACTTAAGATTCTGGGAAAATCACCCTTGTTGTTTTAAAGTGTTAATATTTGTGTTTATACTCTATAGTTACAGGTTTCAAGTTTACTCTGGATGATTTTTGCAAGGGGTTGAAAAAAATTTTAGCCCAGGGGAGGAAAGTAACCTGAAGTGGAATAGCACCAGCTCTATGCTTGGAGGCCCATATGCAGGGAAATGTGACTGCTGATTGTCAGAGAGAATACTGAGCTCAATGTTTCATATCTATGTAAGAGACTTACTGAGTAGGTAGCAGAATTTCTTTAGAGACAGACATGGTCCCAGAGATTTTAGGAGAGACACAGGGGGACAGGGAAGCTGCAGACACTTAAGGGAAGTCAGTTCTTCAACATATTCCTGGTTTTCAACTTGCATCCCTAAAGACTTCAGAGAGAAGATTTTATCTTTGGTGAGATCAGACCCTCTTCCTTGTCCTGAGCTGAGATTTTATCTCACTCACAGCTGAAGAAACTATTCATTCTTGCTTATTATTTACATAAATCTCTCTGATCTGCTCTTTGTTTTATTTACTCCATAATAAAACCAAAATTATGTGGTTATTTCTCTCTTTTTTGTATTTTTAAAATTTTACACTTAAATATAAAATGAGAAAAGAAAAAGAACATTGTCGTGTACACAGCAGATCATAAGAGAGGATTCAATATAAAATAATAAATGTCCATTTCAAGAAAGCCTATATAATAAATACTAAATGCTGTTTTCAAAGTTGCCTAGCTTTTCTTTCCTTCTTTGTTGTTTTTTTTTGTTCTCTGCTGTGCAGTTTTTACATTATTTTTTCCCCTTCTCCCCACCCCAACATGAAGAAGGCTACAATTCCATGTGGATATCCATGCATATGCATAGATATCTATAAATATAGCCATATATACACATATACACATACACATATATATATGTAAGATCATGCTATGCTTATTTCCTCCTATCATCTGTTTCTCTGAAGAAGGAGAACTTTTTCCTTCGTAAGTCCAAGTCTTCCTATGTTTTTCTAAGTCAACTAGCTCATCATTTCCTACACCACAGCAACATTCCTTCCTGGATTCGAACAACATCTTCCTTCATAGGATCTTTGAGTTTAGTTTGGGCATTTATAATAGCTAGAATGACTTGGTTGCTCAAAGCTGTTCTTAAAACAGTACTGCTGTCACTGTACACAGTGTTTTCTTGGTTCTGCTCATTTTACTCTTTATTATTTTGTGGAGGTCTCTCCATGTCTTTCTAAAACTGCTGAGCTCGTCATTTCTTATAACAGAGTAATATTCCGTCATGAACATATACCACAACTTGTTTAGCCATTCCCCAATTGATGCACATTCACACAATTTCCAGTTCTTTGCCACCACAAAGAGAGCTGCTATAAATATTTTAGAACATGTAGCTTCTTTCCCATTTTTCCTTATCTTCTTGGGAAACAGACCTAATAGTGGTATGGCTAGGTCAAAGGATATAGGCAGTTTAATTATTCCTTGGGCATAATTGCAAATCTCTCTTCAAAAATGTTAGATCAGCCACCAACAATGAATTAAGGTCCCAAATTTTTCCACATCCCCTCCAACATTTGTCGTTTTCCCTTTCTATCATTTTAGACAATCCGATAGGTGGAATATGATATCTCAAGGTTATTTTAATTTGCATTTCTCTAATCAATAATAATAATGATTCTCTAATCAATTTCTCTGATCATTTTTTCACATGACTAGAAATTGTTTTGATTTCATCAGAAAACTGTCTGTTCTTATCCTTTGACCATTTATCAATTGGGGAATGACTCACATTCTTAACAGATTTAACAAAGTTCTTCATATATTTAAGGTATGAGACCTTTATCTGAAGAACTGTTTATAAATTCCACCCCTGCCCCCAGTTTTCTGCTTTCCTTCTGATCTTGACTACATTTGTTTTATTTGTACAAAACCTATTTAATTTAATGTAATCAAAATTATCCATTTTGCATCTCACAACACTCCCTATCTCTTCTTTGTTCATAAATTGTACACCTATCCATACGTCTGATATGTACTATGTTCCATGTTCTTCAGATTTTCTTGTAATATTTCCCTTTATATCTAGGTCATGTATCCATTTTGACCTAACCTTGGTAAATGGTGTTAGATACTGGTCTATGTCCAATTTCTGTCAGACTGCTTTCCAGCTTTCCACTCCCCCCCCCCCAATTTTTTTTTTTTTACCAGATAATGAATTCTTATCCCAAAGAAATGTAAAATATTAAATTATATAAATAATATCAATTTTTAAAACTTTATACTTTGTCATCACAAGTTCAATAACATACCTGAAAAATTATTTTAAACTCATTGGTACTTAGCATGCTTTGTGTAGTGTGTTTCACTTAACACTACATTAACAAGTTTCCTTTTGTGTAAGTATCTTCTGGTGGGAAAGGAGGTACAAAGCTATTGAGCTACCTTCTTTATCAGGACCAGGGGAGCAGCTTTCCTTTTGACCCCAGACCCTTACTGCTAGACCAGATAGATATTTGGGTAGTGCCAGACAGAAGGCATTCTAGCCCAATTACTCTCTCAGAGATGGTAGAAAAAATGTTTAGACTCAACAGCACTCTTAGGTCCAGCCTGATCTCCCACTCAGATGATGTGTTGTTAGTAAAGATACTTCTCTTGATTCTCCTCTTCTCAGAGGTAGCCTAAGCCTCAAATTGTTTCTAACCACACAACCCATGAGCTACTTTTAGACACTCTATGTAGGTATACCTATCTTATAGATGCATATTTTTTTATGCTACAGGCATTTTTAAAAGTTTGTTTTTTTCTCATTAAAAGAATGTAATTATCTCTGGAAAATTTTATCATTCAATGTTTTCTGCATGTACATTTTCAAGATATCCTATCAACTTGTTAGGTTTCGTGCCATCCACAGCTAAGGTTGGAGCAGCAAGTGGTAGTGGGAATTGAGTGAATCACACTATCTTGTAACTCAATTCTGGAGTTAGCTTAGGTCAATTATGGGCCTGGTCCAATTTCTGTCCTGTGAGAAAATTTTATTCAACTGTGGAAATTGTGAGAAGACTTTTTTGCATCATTTGAACCTAACCCTATATTTCTGGAAAGCGGGACCACCTCCACCTGCTGCTTAGAGATTTTGAATCAGAGAAGGTGCTGTGTTCTAAGAGCAAAGCAGAATTGCTGTAGCTCAAAAGAAATGTGAGATGCATGATTTTAGATACATATTCATTTGAAATGGACTATTTGTGTCTGACCTATGGTAGAGCCTTCCAAGCTAGTATTGGTCTGATTAGCCCCAGGCAGACATGTTGTACATTGACTCCAACATAGTGATGTCATTTTGGTTCTCTTTGAGTATGAAGGTCAACAACTAGAGACCCTTAACTAAGGACCTAGGTTATGGTGACCAAAAATGCAGTGTGCTCCAAAGATTAATGCAAGGAGATTTCTCACAGTTGTACATCTCAAGCAACCCACATGTCTTATCTGACAACTGGTCCCATACTGATCAATCACTGATTGTTTCTATGTTCCTTTGATTGTTCACAGACACTTGGAAGGGAGTGGGATACTACTTTTTTCTGATTTCAGTGAATTGCACCTATTCACTCTTCCCCTCCCAACTTTGCAAGTCCCTAATCTTTCCTCCAATTAGAAATCTGATTACCTAATGTTGTACCCTGGTAAAATGTTTCCTTTTAATTAATTGGTCTTATTTGATTGTTTTCAATGTATAAGAACCTGTCTCCCCCTGTCCAGTAGCAAGCCAAGGAGGACTGATCCTGATCTGGTATGCAATCAGCATGCATTGCTTAGTAAATTGATACACGTGGAAGCTTGAACTTTGTTTCCTCAGTCATTTCATCTTTCACCTGCCATAAGATCAAAGTATTAATTGTAATGTAAATGTAATTAACTAATGTTAATACAGTGCTTTAACATTTACAAAATGTTTTACAAATGTCGTCTTGCTTTACCCTTACAACAGCCCTGGGAGGGAAGTGCTTTTATTATCCCCATTTACAGATGAGGTCACTGAGGAGAAGTGACTCGTCCAGTGTCACCTAGCTAGCAAAGTATATTAGGCTGGATTTTAACTCAAGTCTTCTTGACTTCAGATAAAACAAGAACATCTATTGTCACTACTACCATTTGATATAAGCCTAAAAAATGCTGGCTATGCAATTTGGAACTATGTCCAAAGGGCTATACAACCATGAATCACCTTTGACCTAGCAATATTACTACTAGGTCTGCATCCCAAAAGAGATTTAAATAAACAAAACAAAAAGGAAAAGGACCTATATGTATAAAAATATTTATAGCAGCTTTTTTCTGGGGGCAAAGAATTAGAAATTGAGGGCATGCCCATCATTTGGGGAATGGCTGAACAAATTGCTGTTATATGTAATTTTGATGAATTACTACCATACTATAAGAAATGATGAGCAGGATGCTCTCAGAAAAACCTGGAAAGACTTACATGAGCTGATGCAAAGTGAAATGTACTTTGTACAAAGTAACAGCAATATTGTAAGATGATCAATTGTGAACTACTCTCAACAATACATTGACCCAAGACAACTCTGCAAGACTTATAATGAACAATGCTATCCGTCCCCAGAGAACTGTTTCTGAATTCAGATTGAAGCATTCTTTTTTTCTTTATTTTTCTTGAAGCTTTTTTGTTTGTTTTCTTTCACATCTTGACTATTATGATTATGTTTTGCATGACTACACACGTATAACCTACATCGAATTACTTGTCTTCTCAATGAAAGGGGATGGGGAGAGAGGGAGGGAGAGAATTTTGAACTCCGAGTTTTAAACACAAATGTTAAAAATTGTTTTTACATGCAACTAGGGAAAAATAAAATACCAAGTAATTTTTTTAAATGCTAGCTATAATAATGAGATGAGAAAAAGAAATTGAGGGAAGAAACAGAAGCAAAGATGAAATAAAATTATCTATTTTGTAGATGATATCACAGTTTGGTTGGAGAGTCCTAGAGATTCAATAAAAAATTAATTGAAACAATTAATAACTTCAGTAAAATAGCAGGACATAAAATAAACCCACAAAAATAATCAACCTTTGTGTATTCCTGTCAACACATAGCAGAAAGAGAAAGAAAAAAAATCCAATCAAAATAACTATGACATTTAAAAAACATCTGTTTGTCAACCCACCCAGGCATGTTCAGGATTTATGTGAATACCACTACAAAGGGAGAAGTCAGCATGGCACAGTGGATAGAAAGCTGACCTCAGAGCCAGGAAAACCCGGGATCACATGCTGCCTGTAACTCATATTGGCTATTAGGACCCTATGCAAATTGTGTGGAGTATGGGGATCCCAAAAATCCCCTACCCAAATTTTATAAAAACTTAGAGATGTCTTAAATTAAGAACAGGAAGCCTTTATTTAGTTCTCCAGAGAAGAGAGTGTCACCTCCACCAGAAAGGACTAGTGGAAGGAGGCATATTACAGAAGACAAAGTGAGGTTACATACCCTAGCACAGACCAACCCCCTCCCACCACTATCCCTTATTCCCATTGGCTGGGAGGCAGGCTTACAGTCTAGGTGAGGAAAAAGACAAAGAACAGGGAAACAGGGTATAGCTAATCCAAGTATACATATCCTTATTTGGCAAACTTAATGCTGATGTGGCAGTAAGGGAGGGGGAAGGGTGAAACTGAAACTCAGGCCTGTTTCCACAAGAAACCTTACTAGATTTTAGGATACAATCTGAGAAGCTTTCACCTCTCCCACTCAAAAATGCAAAACTTCTCGTGCTCCCCATAAATCTCTAAGACCCTAATTTATAGAGCAGTTACCAACCTGTTTTGTTGCAGGTAGTTTCTTTTCTGGGATTAAATTTAAATTAAATTAAATTTAAATTAAATCATATGTCTGGTTCCCCCCCAAATCTACAAAATAAAGACGAATAATTCAAAAGGTGTTAACTGTTCATGATTGGACCATGCCCATATTTTTAAAAAATGATGATGATTATATAACCTACATTAAGATGCAAATTTAGTTACTATATCTACCAATCTACCAATTTTATAAAAAGACACAAATTTTATCTAAAGGAAAAAAGGTCAAGAATATAGTGGGAAAAATTAAAAAAGCAGACAGGAAGGGCATCTAGAATTACTTGATTTCAAACTACAGTGTAAAAGTATAGATGAAGGTTAGAAAATACATTACAGACCCAAGATAAAGGGTAAATGGAGAACGCAGATAATGAGAGACAAGTTTGGAGGATAGTAAGTAGTTCAGATGAGTTAGAATATTACAAAATATTGTATTTTATGTATTAGGTGTATTGGCTAAGAGGTATAATGCCTTTGGGGAGCCAGCACAGGGCAGTGGAAAGAACATTATAATTAGCACCATTTCCAGGTGCCAGTCCTTGCATCTGCCTTCAATACCTTGGGCAAGTCATGAGAATTTTCTGGACCTCAGTTTCTCAAGTATAAAATGAGTGTCTTGAATTAAATGACCTAAAAGTTCTCTTCAAATTCTAAGTTTATAATCCTATGACACTTAATATTTTCTGTCTTCAATATAACTCACAATAAATCTATTCCTATTCTTAGCAGCCAATAACAAATTGTTAATTGTTTCCTCTTTACCAAGAGACTCAGTTGGTTCGCCTATACGTGAAATTTAGTGTATGATTTTTTAATTACCTTCAGTAAAATGTATAAATTACATTGCCTGTGCAAAAGGCTATAATGAATGAGAACAAGGACACCATCCTTTTTATCTTCTTAAACTCCCAGTTGTATTGGGATTATTTTGTCTTTCAATGAAGGGAATGTGATCAATAAACTGACATGCTTAAATTAAAAAAAAAAACTACAGTGTAAAAATAGTAGTCATTCAAACTATTTGGTGCTGGATAAAAAAAAATAGAAAAGTTAATTAATGGAACAGATTAGGTAAAGACAAACAAACAAACAGTAGTATAAGGTTTAGGAAGTCCAAGGATCACAGCTACTTAGAAACATTGGGATCCATTGGGGGAGGTGGGAGAACTAGTTAGTGGGAAAATGACAGATGCAAAAAGAAAGAAAGAATAAAGAAGCATCAATAAAACACAAGATACACACACAAAAGAAATTCATAAGAATACACAGAAATAAACTGGACAATTTTGTTACCAACCTATTAAATTTAACATAATTTTCAAAAACAAATTTTATATAATAAAAGTTCACAGGGTTTTTTTGCCAAGTTTTTTGTTCTTTGAATATTGGTGTCTGTTGGTGATTTTTAAATTCATAATAAAAAAGAAAAGTTAAAAAAATATAAGAGGACAAGTAACATTAGTACAGTGCCTGGTTCATAGTTTCTTTTTTTTTTTTTCTTTTTTCTAATTAAAGGGAACCATCCCTTGACTCACTTCTTGAAGAGGCCTATTCACTGAATGGGTGTTACCTCACTCAAAGTGAGCACCTGAAAAGGCTTTAGTCTAAAAGGGCCAGGGTCTCCCATTGCATCCTAGATCATCTCCAGTCATCCTGATGAATATCTGGTCACTGGACCCAGATGGCTCTGGAGGAGAAAGTGAGGGTAGCGACCTTACACACCCCTCCAATCCAAGTCAACTTGAAGTCATGTCATCATTTCCCTGATGCCATGGTCCTCTTTGAGAACAAAGGACAAACACAACAAGTTAGGAAGCTAAAGATAGGAAGAAGACCTGTGATTTCATCATTATAAGGAAATCTCAGAGGAGGAAACTCCCTTTACTAATGCTTATTGGCACCTGCTCTGCAATTTATTATCTTTACAATCATCTATGTTACCTTAAGGGGTTACATGACTTGCCCAAGAGTTACACCACTAATATAAGGTAGTACTTGAACCAGACATATTTCTTCAGGATGATTCATTAATTACTTGTAAATCTAAGGGATAAAAAATGGTAGCTTGTATTTTTTTATTCCGGGCTTTTCATTTGGAGATTCTGTATTTCTGTTACTAAATTGTTTTTCTTGTACTTGTTTGAGCTAATTCTGGGGGGTTTTCTTTCCAAACTGTTACACATTTATCCATAATGAAGGATTTTTCACTTGTTGAAGAATTAGAGACAATAAAGTGGCCCATTCTCAATTATGAGTCTTTTTCTTTCTCTGCAGGCTTCTTCTCTTTAGGTTTTTGAATATATTCTCTTCTTGTTCCCCTCTTTTTTTCCCCCAGAATTTTATTTTAGACTCAAACACCAGAACACAAATACAGAATAGAGAAAAGAAACAAAAACATTTCATAAACTTAAATATTGGAACTTAAACACAAAGTTGGGGGAAAAGGCATGTTATGTGCATAGCAGAACACAAGAGAGGATTCAAAATATGTAACAATAGATTTTCATTTCAAGAAAGCCTACATGATAAATAATATTCATTGTGTTGAGAATTGTCCATCTTTTCTTGGATTCCTTGTGAGTTTTCTTTTGTTCTCTGCTGTGCACTTTTTTACTTTGTTCTTTTTTCCCCTCCCCCTAGAAGGCTGCAATTAAGTTTAGATATGTTTTTCTATAGCTATAGATATATACATGCACATATACACAACTAATACATATATAGACATATACTCTCCCAAACCTATTCTACTCCTGACCTTTGTATTTTATGTACGATTATACCTCTTGTTTCCTATCCCTCCTGCCTCCTCTACTTTACTTCTACCCACTACCTTTCCCTCCTATGACTTGCCTACGCCCCATCCTCCCATTCCCATAAATCTAAACACCCTTCTATACTCCTATTTTTTAAATATTTTTAAATTTTATTTATTTCAGTTTACATCATCCATTTCCATGAGATTTTGAGTTACAAATTTTCTCCCCCTACCCTCCCCTCAAAACAGCCATCTCCTTGTATAACCCCTCCCCCAATCTAATCTCTCCTATGTCCTCCCCCATCACTCCTCTAACTTTCCGATAGGGCAGGATGAATCTCCCTTCCACAGTGCCTGTGTATCTTAAGTCCCAGTTGGATGTACTTAATAATAATAGTAATAATAATTGTACATATATATATATATATATATATTTTTAACATTTGATTATAGAGCTTTAAATTCTAGATCTTTCTCTTCTTCCCTCATCAGCCACCCCCACTGGAAGAACAAGCCATCAAATACAGGCTGTACATGTGTAATTACGCAGAACCTCTCCACAGTGGGCACATTGTGAGAGA
>CM053587.1:290791153-290823440 GCA_028646515.1 Pseudochirops corinnae | reverse complement strand
ATAGCTAACTCATACCGAATTTTCAATGCACTAAGTGCATTGCATTTCAATATTGTAGTAGAGTTACAGTCAATGAGGTGTTTGCACTGAATCTGGCACCAAGATTATGAACCCTTGGCAGTGGGAATCCACCCACTTGTTGGGGTGAGATGAGAGTGGTGATGAACCAGCCTTAGTCTGAAATGAGGCCAACGCTCTCGTGCCATAGAATTCCAGAACCTCAGGTTTTGGGAAGGACCTCAGAGGTCAGCTAATCCACCTGTTCTTGAAGACAAATTGGCTCAAAGACATTCCTGACAGGTAGGCATCCAGCCTTGGCTTGAAGACCTCTAGTGAAGAGGACCCTGCTTCCTTCAGATAGCTCATGTTATATTGTGACAATTCTAGGAGGTTCTTCCTCCTGAGCCAAACTCTGCCTCTCTCCACGTTCTACCCTTGGCTTCTGATTCTGCCCTCCAAAGCCAAGGGGAATAAGGCCAAGAAGAACTCTTCCAAATGACAGCCCAGACTCTGGAGGAGAAAGTGAGGCTGAGGACTTCACGCAGCATTCGGCCCCATTCATATCCAATTCGTGTGCAAGTCAAGACATCATCACCCTTATGATGTCATTGGCCCTATTAAGGAATGCAGAATGAACAACAGGACACATTTTGAAGACACAAGGATAGCCCTTATGAACTCTCCTCCCCCTCAGTCTTCTCTTATCCAGGTTAAACATCCCTGCTCCCTTCAACACAGCTCCCTCTACCAAATCATGGAAGAGAGCTTTAAGATCATCCAGTCCAATCTGGTCTATTTTAGGCAGAGAAGACTGGATCCCATAGGTGTGAAATGGTTCTTGCCCAAGGTTGTACAACTAGTGGGAGTGGGACATTATGGTTGTGTAGAAGTCCCCTCCAACCTTGAGATTCAATAGTTCGCATCCTTGGGCTGCATTAATATAAGCATATTATCCAAAGTGAGGAAGATAAGTTCCCCTGTACCTTGGTCAGACCAGGACTACTTTCTTCAGTTCTGGGGCTACATTTATTAAAAGGTGCAACAAATTGGGCATGGTGGTGCATGTCCATAATCCCTGCTGCTGAGTTTGGATTTTCTGAGCTCTAGTAGAGTTACAGTCAATGTGGTGTTTGCACTAAATCTGGCACCAATAGTAGGAACCTTTGGCAGTGCGAATCCACCCAACTGTGGGGGTGAGATGAGAGTGGTGATGAACCAGCCTTGGTCTGAAACGAGGCCAAGGCTCTCATGTCAATTAGTAGTGGGGCAGGCCCCATAAGAGGCCACTGTACTTCCAGCCTGGGCAAGATAGGAAGACCTAGTCTCAAAAAATTGGATTGAGACATATAAAAAAGCTGGTATAAGTGCAAAAAAGAGCAAGATGGTCAGGGGATTTGAAGCCTAGTAGTACAAAGAATTGCTAATGTGTTAGAATTTCTCTTTCCCTATGCCATATGATTAATAGATGGTTGAAGGAACTGGAGATATTTAACCTGGCAAGAAATGAGTTAGGGAGGACATGAGAGCTGTCTTCAGATATCTACAGAACAATTATACAGAAAAGAGATTAAACATACTGTATGTAGCTCCAGAGTACAGAGCTAGCCATAATAGATTGATTATATAGAAGACAAATTTTGGTCTAACATAAGGAAAAACTTCCAAACTGTACAAGAGTAGAATGAGATGACTTGGGAGGTCATTAGTTTCCCATCACTTGAGGTTTCCCCACAGAAGCCAAATCTAAGGATATTGTAGACCAGTGGTTCTCAACCTTCCTAATGCCACGACCCTTTAATACTCGTATGTGGGCGTATCTGCATGTGGGCAGACCTGCCTAGAGACGGATAGAAGAGCAGTGTCTCGATTCCCAAGACCATCAGAAATATGTGTTTTCCCATGGCCTTAGGCAACCCCTGTGACCCCTGTGAAAAGGTCGTTCGACCCCCAAAGGGGTTGCAACCCACAGGTTAAGAACCGCTGTTGTAGACAGAATTCATATTTCAGGTAAGAATTGGGCTAGATGACTTCTGAGTTCACTGCTGGTTGTGCAACCATGTTAAATTAAAAATATACTTTGAAAAAAAAAGTAAACTTTAATGAAAATGTGAGGGGGTGTGTGTTTACCATATTAGTTAAAGTAGTTAAAATGTCTGTACCTTTTAATCTTGCTATGCAGTCAAGAAAGGCCCCATAAACACCAAAATATTTATAGAAGCACTTTTTGTGGTAGCAAAGAATTAAAAACAAAGTAGATGCCTATAAACTTGAGAACAGCTAACAAATTATGGTTTACCTGAAGATAATGAAGTATCATTGTGCCTTAAAAAATAATGAGCATGGTGAATATAGAGAAGCATGAAAAGACATATCAGCTGATGGAGCAAAGTAAGTAGAGCCAGGAAAATATTATATACAGCAATAAATGTTGCAAAATTACAAAGAATAAGTATGGCTCCAAAGAAGAAATATGAGAAAACACCCCACCCCACTCTTTTGCAGAGGTGGGAGGTTCATGGGCATAGGACATTGTATATATTTCTTTTTTTTCTGATAATGTGCTCTGATTTTTAAAAAATTTTTCTCAATTACATGTAAAACAATTCTTTTAACATTAGTCTTTTAAATTTTTGAGTTCTAAATTATCTTCCTCTCTCCCTCCCCTCCACTCTCACAAGAAGGCAAGCAATTTGATATAGATAATACATGTGCAATCATACAACACACATTTCCATACTGGCCATGTTGCAAAAGAAAACACAGACCAAAACATACACAAGAAAAATATATGTATGCTTCAATCTGCATTCAGACTCTATCAGTTCTTTCTCTAGGGGGAGATGGCATTTTTCATCCCAAGTCCTTCAGAATCGTTGTAAATCATTGCACTACTGAGAACAGCTAAGTCATTCACGGGTGATCATTGTACAATATTGCTGTTACTGTGTACAGTGTTCATGGTTCTGCTCATTTCATTTTGCATGAGTTCGTGTAAGTCTTCCCAGGTTTTTCTGAAACTATTCTACTAGTCATTTTTTATCTCTTTGGGATACATAACTAGTAGTGGTATTGCTGGGTCAAAGGATATACACAATTTTACTGCCCTTGGGAAAAAGTTTCAAGTTGCTCTCCAGAATGGTTAGATCAGTTCACCACTCCACTAACAGTGCATTGGTGTCCCTATTTTTCCACATCCTTTTCAATATTTGTCATTTTCCTTTTCTGTCATATTACTTAATATGAAAAGTGTGGCATGGTACCTCAGAGTTGTTTCAATGTGCATTTCTCTAATCAGTAGTGATTTAGAACACTTTTTAATATGATTATAGATAGTCTTGATTTCTTCTTCTGAAAACTGCCTGTTCATATCTTTTGACCATTTATCAATTTGGGAATGACTTATATTCTTATAAATTTGACTCAATTCTTTATATATTTAAGAAGCAGGGCCTTTACCAGAGAAATTTGTTGTAAAAGATTTTTCCCCATTTTCTTGCTTTCCTTCTAATCTTGGCTGCATTGGTTACCCATTTTATATCCTGTACTGCCTTCTATCTTATTTAGTTATAAATATCTATAGATCTGACAGGTAAAATTTTCTATGCTCCCCTAATTTGCTTATGATAGTACTCTTTATGTCTAAATCATATACCCATGTTGATCTCATTTCATTATATAGTGTGAGATATTGGTCTATATATACCTAGTTTCTGCCAAATTGCTTTCCAGTTTTGTCAAATAGTGAGTTCTTTTCCTTGGATTTTGGGGTCATTGCATATATTCTCAGATTTTTAACAATGCAATGATCAGTTTTGCTGATTGTTTTTTCTTTCCTCTTTTTCTTTAAAAATATTCTTTGTTATATGGGATAACTCTCTGGGTGATGGACAGGGAGGTATATAGGGGAATTTGAGGTCATATGAAAACAAAAGATATCAGTAAAATTTATTTTTTTTAATCATTGCAAACCTTGAAATCCCCCAAAAGAATGAATAACTCTATAACAACTACAAGCAAGGGCTCAAAAGGGAAAATGGATTTTCCACAAAGAATACATGAATGCTTAGAAGAAATGAAGCAAGAGATTCTTTTTAATGAAATATAAGCTGGGATGGCTAGGTGGCACAGTGAATAGAGCACCGACCCTAGAGTCAAGAGGACCTAAGTTCAAATCCAGCCTCAGACACTTAACACCTACTAGCCATGTGACCTTGGGCAAGTCACTTAATCCCAACTGCGCTGCCTTCCCCCCTCAAAATAAAAAAATTAAATACAAGCTTTTGGGGAGAAAATTGGCAGAAGAATAAAGAAAAAGTCGTAAACTTTACTCAAGAAATGAACTCCCTAAACCCTAGAATAAACCAAACAGAAATCAATGACTCCCTGGGACAGGAAGAAATATTAGAACAAAACAGAAAGACTGGAAAAAATAGAAAAAAATGTAAGATAAAACAGCTAACCTGAACACAGGGCAGGGAGAGAAAATTTAAGAAACATCATACTGTCTGAAATCATAATTTTAAAAAAAAAAGGCCGAACACTATAGTTCAAGAAGTCTTAAATGAAAACTGCCCAAGTCTCTATTAGAATGGCAGGGCAAAACGAAGTTGGAAATTACCTCTTAGAGGGAACCACAAAAGGAAAGTCCCAGGAATGGCATACTCAAAATCCAGAGCTCTTAAGTAAAAAAGAAAAAGAAAATATTTCATGCATCCAGAAAGAAGTAATTCAAGTACCAAGGAACTACAGTGATAACCATCACACAAGCCCTAGCAGTTCCTACTATAAATGAAAGATCTTGAAATGAAATATTCCAGGGCGGCTAAGTGGCGCAGTGAATAGAGCACTTGCCATGGAGTCAGAAGGACCTGAGTTCAAATGTGACCTCAGACACTTAACACTTACTAGCTGTGTGACCCTGGGCAAGTCACTTAACCCCAATTGCCCTGTCTTCCCCCCTCCATAAAGCAAAAAAAAAGAAAAAAGGAAATGAAATATTCCAAAATGCAAAAAGATAGGCTAACAATCAAGAATAACTTACCTTACAAAACTGAATATAATCCTACAGAGTGAAGATGAACCTTTAATGGAACTGAGGTTTCAAGTGTTTCTTATGGAAAGATCAGAAATGAGTAGGAACTTCGAAATACAAACGTTAAGGCTAAAGAGAAATTTAGAAAGACACATTTATTTGTGCAGTCAGAAGGGGAATGTGTTAACATTCTAATGATATTTGAAGGAAGCAAGTGGCCCTCTAAGTCCTTAATGTCTTTAAAAAGTAGCCAAGGAAATAAAGTAAGAAAAAGAGAGGACCTGGGGGCAGGAGTGGGGGTGAGGTGGGGTGGGGGTAGGGGTGAATTAGTTCTGTTTTGAGACTTTGAAGAGGGTAAAGAGCAGGGGAGGTGTATAAAGGAGGAAGAAGGCATGGAACTTGCTATTTCTCATAACTGGGTTACGTGAAGAGAATACAAAGGTGGAGAAAGGGTGAGTAGGCATCAAATGAACCTCATTCACCTGTCATGGACAAAGGAGAGTTTAACATACACAATGTGGTGGAAAGAGACATCACACTGAACAGGAATCCAAGTCCGGTTAGGAAAGGAGGTGTTGTTAAGAGGGAGGATAGTACCAGGGAGGGAATATTCACAAACAAAATAAATTTCCTGAATTAAAAGGGTAAAAAAAAAAAGAGTGAGTTATAAACCAGAATCTAAGGGGCACCTTAGATGGCTCAAGTGGAATAAATTGTAGTATATAAATGTAATGAAACATTATTGTATCTAAGAAGTGACAAAAGAAACAATTTCCAAGAATCCTGAGTAGTATGAACTGGCACACAGTAAAGTGAGTAGAAGTAGAACAATTTATATAAGAACAGCAATGTTCTGGAGAAAAACAACTTTGAAAGAATCAAGAACTCTGATCAATGCAATAACCCACCATGTCTCCAGAGGACCTGTGACGAAGCGTGTCACCCACCTCTTAACAGAGAGGTGACAGACACATGGTGCACATACATTTGTAGACACTATCACTGTATGGATCCATTTTGTTTGACTGTGGTGATTTGTTACAAGGGTTTTTTTTTTTTATCTTTCAGTTTTTAATGGAGGGGAGGTTAATGGGTAGAAAGGAATCATGTGCCCTAAAAAGAGTACCATTCTGCCATTTTTAAAAAGCATACAAAAGAGAACAAAATTTCAGAAACACAATATTAAACTTAACATGTGGAATTTATTATACATATATATTTTTAAGGAGTGTGAAATGGAGATTTAGTTTCACAGAGAATCCTCTTTTCATGTTCTGCTGTATGAAAATGCTTTTGTATGTGTGGTTAAGTTCAGAAAAAGAAATTTTTAAAGGAGGAAGAAAAATTAGGAACTAGGGATTCAAGGACAGCAACGAAACAGTTCCTGTCCTCAAAGAATTAATATTCTGTGTCAATGAAGGGAACTTCTATTCTGGATCCAATTTTGACCAAGGAGGATTTGGCTACTGTGGAGAAATGATAGATTTGGGGAGAAATGACAACCTTAGAATTTGTGATAGAGGAGCAAAGGAAAGCCCAATATAGTTGGATATATACCCTAGGATTCTGGAAGAATACAATTCAAAAGAGTCAAAGGAAGGAGAAGCAAGATCCCATGGAATAAAATTCTAATAACAGTTAGAGTTTTCAATGTTAGTATTTAGAGCAGTGGTTCTCAACCTTCCTAATGCTGCAACCCTTTAATACTCATATGTGGGCATATCTCCATGTGGGCGGACCTCCCTGGAGACAGATAGAGGAGTGGTGTCTCGGTTCCCAAGACCTTCGGAAATGTGTTTTCCGAAGGTCTTAGGCAATCCCGTTCTACCCCCAAAGGGGTCATGACCCACAGGTTGAGAAGCACTGATTTAGAGTTCTTTAACATTTACAAAGTACTTTATATATATGCTCTCATTTGATCCTCACCACCACTCTAGGAGGTAGGTGCTATTATGATCCCCACTTTACATTTGAGGAAACTGAGGCTGGAAGTATCTGACTTACTCAGGGTCACACAGCTAGTTGACACCAGGGCAACGTCTAAACTTGGGTCTTCCTGACTTTAAGACCAGCATTCTATCGGCAAGGAGGAGGGCAAAGCCGTCAGAAGTAAAGTTGGGAAGACGCAAGGATAACTGCAGTATCTCCTTTTTTGTTAGCTATAGATAGGGAGGGCATCCACATCCTCCACTCAGTAGGTCACTGCAAAAACGAAAAAGGAAACAAAGTGGGTGCCCTTTGATTGGACCCTATCTAAGCAAACTGTTTTGTGGATATTCACTGTTTCCAGTTTTTTGTTATCCTAAGGTGCAAAGGAAATTTTGTACCAATTTTCAAAGCGTGTTCTGTACTTGCATTTCTGCCCATGCCAAATAACTGATTTGTGTATATGAAGTGCAGGTTGGTCACTTCTTTGGATTATAAAAGAAAATGCTTGTGATGCAAGAAATGCATATGGGACTTGGTTGAGATGGTGGTGTGTGAAGACCTAGAGAAGCCTAGACTTCAAACACCTTTAGTAAAGCTCCAAGAATGTCTGGAAATAACAACAGCAAGGAAAACCAGAGAGAAATAAATGTCTATGGGCTACTCTGTTCAGTTCAGGGCTACATAAGAAGAGTGCTGGAGAACCCCAAGGCTCTTGAGTTGAGATAAACCAGGGCAGACAAGAAGACACATCATGGAATCAGCCTGGACCCTCAAAGGCAGAAAGGGGTAGACAAGTGCCCATAGAGCCTATGTCTGAGCCACCAAGTAGGCAGAGCCACACCAGATCCCAGGCAGCCCTTTGCTCATGCCATAGCAGGGCAGAGTGCCAGGCCAAAACCTGGGAGGCAAAGCACCGAAGGCCTTGTGGGAGGCCTGTGATTAGTGAAATCAACATCCGGATGGGGACTGTCAAGGTTACGGCAAGATTTGGAGCCAACTTTGGGTCTGGGACTGTATGAGGAAACAGAGAAGGGGCCTAGGCCGGAACCTAAGTTAAGTTCCCAGTAAATCAGGCCAAAATGTAGGAATTCCTGTAGAGGAGGGGACTAGTTTGAACTACTGCAAATCAAAGAGAGATAATCTTAAAATTCATGCGACTACCTAAAGTTCATATTTAAAGAAATGATAAACAAAAACTGCCCTGATATATTAGAACAAGAAGGCAAAGAAAAATAGAAAGAATCTACCCGTCTCCTCCCGAAAATACAAAATGAAAACTCCTAGGAATATCATAGACATACGAAATACACATGAAGAATTCAGAGTTTCATTGGAAAATGTTTATGAACTGAGTGAAGAGGAACCAATGCAGTATACACGACGTCTACAAAATCAATGAAAACAATTCTAAAAGGTGAATGACTAATTGTGGTGACCAATTTCATAATCTTTATTGGTGTAGGAAAAGAGATGTCAAAACACACTTACCCCCTTTCTGTAGAGAGGCAGCGGGCTCGAGTTATGGGATGCTGCCCCAACTATCAGACATAGCTGCTACATCAATTGGCTTTACCGAACTGGTTTAATTATAAGAGAGAGTTGGGGGGGGGGGGGGGTGTGGTACTGACATGGGGAATGATTGTGAGGTAAAAACGGAAGGTATCAACACAACTTTCAACAAAAAGGAAGAATAAACATTTGGACAGACCAAACATTGGTATCCACATATTAAAAGAACGCGTGCAACGTTTCCAGGGTGCTAGGCTGTTAGGCCTTTGACAGAGGATTTACAGAACACAGTCAAGAATCTCTCATGGACTAAAGAAGTGCTGTGGGACTTGGGCCCTTTATTCCCGTATCCTTCCTGGATGCAGGGAATGAGGTAAAGATTAGTCAATCAATCACCAAGTATTGATTAGGCACCTCCTATATGCCTTTCATGCTAGGCACTGTGGATAGAAGTATAAAGAATGAAAAAGTCTCTCTCAAAAGCCTTTTACATTCTAATGGCAAAGACACATAGATATAAAAATATAGACAGCATAAATACAAAAGGAATGAATACAAATCTGTACAAAGTAGATGAAGACAAGAGAGCTTGGGAGAGGGACACTTGCAGCTGCATGGGAGGAGCCAGGACAGGCTTCACTCCGAAGGAGGTGGCTGCCAGGGCCTTTTTGGAAATGATGAATATAAGACATCTCTGGAAACCTGGCTTGAAATCACCTTCAACACCCTCAGCCCTTTTCCTTCCTGACTTAAGATGGATATACTTCTTGTTATTTTTAGAAAAGGATTACAATTTTACAAAATCTTTAATAATTTTTAAAATGAGAGAAGGGAAAGAGACAGGAAGACCATCCAGGAAGGGATGCAGGGAGAGTGGGCAAGATAGCTGGGTCCTAGGAAGAGGTAAGGAGCTGGTCCAAGCACCACTGGATCTCTGCCTGTCCTCGGTATGCCTTCTTCAGGCCCCGAGGAAGGTGTCGGCATGAAGATAGGTTGAGGTAGCTGAGAGCTGGGCAGCTGCTGATCACAGAGCTGTGGAAGGACAGAAAAGTGGCAGTCAGTGAGCATCAACACTGGCTCTTTGTCCCATAACCTATCAGCCCTCGGTCTGAGAGGTGTGGCAGGATACAGTTGTAAAGTGCCTAAGGTCCACAGCTTACATAGTTACATATTAAGTAGAAACTACTGCAAGGTTACTGACCTAAGGTTAAGGGATCAAGGAAAGGAGGTGATCCCTGAGTCTCCCCTGTGAAGTGAGGAAGGAAGATCTGGAGGGAAATAAGGGTTTGTGAGGATAGGGAACAAAGGCTATGGGAGGAAAGGAAGGTAGAAGGTTTTCAGGAGAAGAGTAAAAGAAGACTGGGAGAAGGAAGGAAAGTAGGTTTTGAGGAAGGGGAGAAAAAGATTTCAGAGGCAGAGAGGACAGAGGAAAGGCATGTCTGGGGTGAATAGGCAAGAAGCATTTTTGTAGGAAAAGTAGGGAAGAAGGGAGAAAAAAGGAGAGAAGTAATGGAAAGGGGGAAAGGAGGAGGGTAAAGGGGAATCATAAGTTAATAGACTCTAAGAAAGGGTGAGGGTGGGCAGGGCAGGGAATATGACATGGAGAGTAGGGTCTTAAGGCTTAGGTCCTGACCTGACAGTTGCCACAGTAACTTTGGTGCCCTTGAGGCTAAGAGATCGAAGGATGGGACTGTGCCCACTCTCTGTGCTTGAGAAAGCTACCAGGGCCTGCTTCAGATCCTCTTCGTGGTAGCACTGGCCATTCAGGTCTAGCTCCTGGAGCGTTCGATGCCACTTCCACGTGAGCAAAGGGCTTCCCTCCTTGGGCAGGGCCACCCAAATTACAGAACCATACAGGCCAAGGTGTAGCTGTTCTAGATCTGGGTAGAGGGAGAAGGGGAAGGGTGATCAGGTCTGCAGAGTACAGCCTGGACACCCTGACTTGAACCCCCTAGTTAGACTCCTAATCTACACCCTCTGCAGGGTACAACCTGGACACCTTGACTTGAACCCTCTGTTTAGACTCCTGATCTATACCTTAAGGTCAGAAACCATAGCAGCCCCTGAATCCTCCCCCTTCCACCTTTCCCGCCCCCTCCAAGATCACTGGCCGTAGTCTTCCTCATCCCTTGTACCAGGAGGCTCCTACCTTTTCTAGGAAGCTTTCCCTCCTCCATTGTTAAAAACTATCTTCCCCTCTCATCTTGCACAGTACTATACTTTTCTGATGCACTGACCAAGCAATACGTATTAGAGTAATTTGTGCCTGTATTGTATTTTCCTTAAAATAAAAATGATTATTAACATTGCTACAAATAATAACTAACACTTATAGAGCACTTTCAAGTTTACAAATCTGACTCAAGCCACACCACAAACCTGAGAGGGTGGTCCCACAGCTATTATTCTCATCATTTCACAGTTAAAAAGATTGAAATCTGATGAAAGGAAGTGACTTGCCCACGACCACACGGCTGATACATGTCAGAGGCAGATTTCAACTTGGAACTTCCTCGATCCAAGCCCAGCACTCCTCTATACTACAACATTCTGCATGCGCTCACCTGTATGCATCACTTCCCCTTAGTCCCCCATGTATCCCAGGCCAGACAGGCCCAGTGCTCACCAGGGCAAGGCAAGCTGGCCAGGCCTGCAGGTGTGAGGCGGGCACAGCCTCGGAGGTCCAGCACTCGCAGGCGAGGAGATGCATGCAGCAGGCGATGTAGGACCTCGTCACTTACATAGGTGATAGTGGATGTGGCCAGGCAGAGCTCCTCCAGGTCTGGGAAACCAGGCCCCACGGGTGCCCCACGCCCTCCCATCTTGGGAGACCAAACCAGGTTCAGTAACCTCAGGACCTGTGAGTGGAGGAAGGGGACTCAGGCTCAGAGTTCAGCAGATAGTCCAAGTGGTAGGGGCTCAGAGTCAGATCTTTAGGCTAAGAGAGAGATCAGAAGACAAGGGAGGAAACAGAAACATACCAGGAAGCAGTTTTATTTTGTAATCAAGGCTGTGTAGGGGATCTGCAGTTAGGAACTAAGGTGGATATAGTGGACCTAGAAATGGTGTAATGGTAATAGAAATTTGAAGATCTTCCCTGCCCCTTAATAAGCCTAAACTGAACTTGAGGACCTTTCCTGATTTGAAAACATACTCTGTCCCCTAAGAAGCTGCATGTGCTCACCTGGAGCCTGTGGTGGGAGCCTTGTTTTTCAGGAAGGCACAATTTTTGTTACTTTGTAGTCAAGAGGGTCATGAGAGTTGTAATGTTCTCTGACCCTGGAGAAAGATCCGGCTTTGAAAACCCAGATGTTGGTGCTTCTCTCTCTGGTGACTAACTAGGTATGGATGTAACAGTCAGACAGCTGGAAGCCCTGTCTGAATTGTGTTTTTTCCTCTGTGTCATTTTGTCTGTAACTTGTTTGTATTCTCTGAAGTTCAGGGTGCTGACTTTTTCCCCTGAAGAAGGTAAATGATACATGTTTGACTGATTAAAGGAAGATTGTTAACCCTTTTTGAGTTGCTTTCCTTTAGAAAAGCAGATCAAAGAACCTGTGCCAGCAGCCATCCTGGGTATGCTAGGGTGCTTGCTGCTACAGATGGGGATAGCAATAACCGGGAACTGAAGGGAGCTGGGGATGGGGGGTGAAGAATGATTGTACCATAGCAGGGGTATACTGCAGCTGAAAACAGAAAGTGACACTGGGGACTAGGGGCCTGGTACAAGCAGCCAAGGATAAAAGTGACAGAATATGAGGAATAGGTGGGGCTGGAGAATAATAACAGCTATAGGTGAGACTGGGGGATACCTACAGCTGCGGACAAGGAGTTGTCTATGATTGGGGATGGGAGTACCTGAGCACAAGGAGTACCTGGAGCTGGGGACAGCCAGCCTGCAGAGCTTCAATGTGTAGCTGAAAGTGTTGACTATTGGGTTTTATCCCTGTGTCCATCTCAAGGAGCTGGAGTTGGGGGCAGCATCCATTCTACCAGGGAGACCAGGAGTGATGAGGATTAGAGGGTAGGGAAGGAGGGTAGAGCTCAGTTCAGGGAAGGGCACAGAAGTCCCATTTCCCTAAACACAGCCTTCTATTTTCCCTGCCCCCTATCATTCCCTGATCCATCCTTTCTCCCAGTCCCATTAAGTAAGGCTCACCAACAGTGAGGAGACGATGGAGGTCATTTGGCTACTATAAGTTAGCCACAGCTGCCTGAGTTGTTTGCCTGCTGCCTCCAGAAAGCCAACTACTGCTGCTGACTCCACCTGAAGACAAACATGAGCAGATCACTGCCAGGCAGCTTGTTAGGGGAAAGTGAGTGTGAATAGCAATAGTCGGGGAGGGAGAGGTGGGACAGAGCACTAACCTGGGAGTTCTGCAGGTTGAGGCTATCCAGCTTGGGGCAGGCCCTGGGCAGAGTGACCAAGGCCTCTGCTGTCACAGACTGACAGTGGGAAAGCCTCAGAGACGTGAGATGGGGACAAGACTCACTGACGGCCTATCAGGACAGAAGACATCTTGACGTTATCCAAGCCTGCCCTAACCACAGATGCCCTCCCATTAGGGGCCAGCTCTAGTGTCCCTCTTGATTCCTCTGGCCCTATAAGGGAGAGAAGCCAGACCTGATCCAATCCTACCCTTTCGCTCTTCCACCCAGCCATCCAACTACCTTCCCACCCACATCTCATACTTTTTCCTTCCATATTCTTTACAATTAATACAGGCCACACCATATCTGGAATATGTTCCCTCCTCATCTTTGTCTTCTTTTAAAGCTTAGCATGCTGCCTCCACAACATACAAGGCACATACCCAACAGTTTGTTGTTTTTGTTTGCTTGTTTTGTGGGAGTAAGAGTATAAACATCTGGAAGGTTGGGGAAGGACTGAGAAAGGCTTCCTGTAAGGGGAAGGGGGAGGGAGGGTTCTGGAGCTGTGCTTTGTAGAAAGGCAAGGATTCTACAAAGTGCAGGTGAGGAGGGAGAATATTCCAAGCGGGGTATTCCTGGGTAAAGGCATGCAAGTGGGAGATGTAATGTCCCATGTGGGTAAACAGCAAATAGTCCAGTTGGGCTATAACACAAAGCAGAGAGTGATGGGAGTGCTATTTGATCAGTCAGGAAAGATAACCTGAAGCCAGAAGTAACTGGGAGCCACTGAAGCTTCTACAGCATGGGAGTGATATGGCTGATCTATGACAATAGCTGTGATATCATCCATACCCATAGGTATTCTAACCAAGGCTGGGGTCCATTTTTCTTTTCCTCAGGTTCCTATTTCCCCCATTCCTAACCCCAGGACAGGGAGGAAAATAAATAATGGGTGGAGAGATGAAGCGGGGGGAGGATGGGATAGGGAAGAGGAAGATAAAATATGTGGCAGGAAAGTTTGGAGAATAAAGGGGGAGGGGGAAGGGAATGAGCATTTATAGACCACTCACTGAGTGCCAGGCATTGTGCTATGTGCTTTTTACAAATAATATGTCATTTTATCCTTACAACAACCCTGGGAAGTGGCTGCTATTATTAGCCCCATTTCACAGTTAACTGAAGCAAACAAAGATTAAGTGACTTGTCTGGGGTCACAGAGCTAATAAGTGTCTGAAGCTGTATTTGAACTCGGGTCTTCCTGACACCAGGCCCAGCACTATCCACTGTACCACCCAGCTACCTAGGGGAGGGAAGAGTACTGCTCAAGGGCTTGAATCTTCCTTCCCCTGCCAGCAAGAGCTAGAATTTAGAGGTAATGCCAAGACCTGTTTGATCCTGCCCAGAGGGAGGGCAAGTAAACAGCAGGGAGAGCTCCTGGCCCAGGTGAGGAAGGAACATGCTGATAGGACGTTAGCACTTACAAAGCAAACTGATGCAAGAATAGGCTGTCTTTCAGTTCAAGGAGGAATAATCAGAGTTAGAGGTCAGGGGCAGTATATCCCTCCCAGTCCCCCACTCCAATCTCCTCACCTTCAGCATCAGAGGTACATAGTTTTTCCAGTGGGACAGAGAAAGCTCCCGGAGTAACGAAAACCTGCCATTAAGAAATGGGTATGTATCTAATCTCTTTCCAAGATCTCATATTCAGTTATTCCTTCCTCATAAAAATGCATGGGCTACCAAGCTTCTGGGGTCCCCTAGACAGTCACCTCTCCATCCCTTCTACCTCCCCTAGTTCAAGTAAAGCAAGAAGACTCAGGGGAGCAATCCTTCCTGAAAAGAGAGTGGTGCTAGGGTCAGGAGTAATCCTTTCCCTCACCACTCCCTTCAGCAGGAGGGATTTCAACCCTGTGAAGGGCAGTCTCAAGCTGGGGGCAAGTTAATGAGAGAGGAGGCAGTCAGGCCAAAGGACACAGGGAGAAAATTCACATTGTGTGAAATGGGAACATTACCCTCACCTGTTTGGTACCAGCCACTCTAGAGAACTGAGAATCTTCTTCTCCACCTTTGATGGAGGACCCTTTGATCGAGAAGGCCAAGGTGGAGCCAGAGACACCTTCTGCCACAACACGGAGTGGGAGGCAGCATCATACCACAGACGGCACACCCGGGCAGCCCTGAAAGGCACAAGCAGTTCTGCTGTTCCTGTCTCTCCTTTAAGCTATCTAGGCCCTCATCCTTGGCATCTCCCACTTGGAATACTAAAATAAATAAAACAGACTAAGCTTGCCTCCTTCCTTTTTTGCCGCTCCAGCCCCACATAGTCCATAGTACTACATGCTCTTCTCTCTACTTGGAATATCTTCTTGTCCCACCCTTAACAATCTTTCCAACCCAGCCTTTCAGGGAAGAACCGGATACCTGCAAAGGAAGGGCACTGCCCCATCAGATTCCACTAAGACTTGGAATATTCGAACCAAGATCTCCAGAGGAATGTGGTCCCCCCAGCCTGGCCCTGAAGTAGTGCTGTCCTGAGGAGATTGCCTCCCCTGCACTAGGCTGAGATCTGCACTGTTTAGAGTCTCTACTTGACGTGGCTGGCAACATTTTGGCTGGTGGACCTTTGGTCGACCTAAGTTCCGGAGATGGCAGGCCTTTTTCCTGTGGGCCCGTGGTGCTGGCTCTTCCAGATTGGGTACAATCAGCAGCATGTCCTCAGCTTCATGAATGTGGTAACCAACCCTTGCAGATGCCCATCTCCGTGAACCTTTTCTCTTCTTTTTCTTCTGAGAGGGCCCAAGTGGAACCGAGGGCCTTGACCTCTTGCCAGGCTTGAAACGTGATTGCTGTGATGAACTGGAGTCCTCTTGAGGAGATAAAGCCATCTTACTGCCAGAGCTGTCAGGGACCTCTGCCATGTTCTGAAGAGAGGGGGCAAATCATAATGGTGCCCCTAGGGGATCCTAAAAGAGAAAGGGTCAGCATTAAGAAAAGGGCATTTGTACATGGAAAAACAGTAATTGTAACTTAGGAAACTTTTCTCAGTATTAGGATAGTTGAAGGGAATATAAATGTGTGTGTATGTTGCATAAGAAAGGATGATATTTAAAAGGTGAAATTAAGAGGTGAGAGAGGAATATAATGAGAGGAGATGGGGAGAGACAGAATGGGGTAAATTATCTCATATAGAAGAGGCAAGGGATAACTGTTACAATGGAGGGGAAGAACAGAAAGGCAAAAGGAAATGGGTCAACCTTACTCTCACTGAATTTAGCTTAGGGAGGGAATGACATACACTCTAAATTGGGTATCTTGCCCTACAGGAGAATAGGGGGGAAGGGGATGAGAGAGGGGATTATGGAGGGGAGGGCAGGTTGGGGGGGGAGAGTAGTTAGAAGCTTTTGAAAAGGGACAGGGTCAAAGCAGAGAATGGAACAGGTGTGGGGCAGGATAGGATGGAAGGAAATATAATCAGTCTTTCACAATATGTCCACTATGGAAATGTTTTACGTAACTACACATGCACGACCTATATTGAATTGCTTATCTTCCCAATGAGGGTGGTGACAAGGGAGGAAGGGAAAGAATCTGGAATTCAAAGCTGTAAAATTAAATGTTTAAAAATCTCATTAAGATTATCTTTAATATGCTGGGCATGCAGAGAGCAACTACAGGAAAGAATATCAGGTGGATTTTCTTCTGCAAGAATCCTTTCCCATTTCCATTTAAGGGAACTGTCTTTTCTCTTCCATCTTGATACCTGGGTAGATTATTCTCATAGAGATTCTGTAGACATGGGGCAGAGTCAAGATGGTGGCATAGAAACAGGAGAACTCTGCAAGCTCCCCCCAATACCACCTGAAATACCTATAAAATATGACTCTAAACAAATTTTCGAGCTCCAGACTCCACAAAAATGACAGAGTAACAAAGCTCCCACTGAAGGCAGCCAGGCAGGCAGTCATCGCAGCAGCTCGCTGGAAGCAGAGCCTAGTCATGTGGTTTTAGCCCCAGAGCATCCAGGAGAAGCTGTAGCTGTAGCATTCAAGAGAGCGGACCATCAGCAGCTGTGGTGATTTCCAGAATCACCAACCCACAAGAGCCAAGAACAAAGTGAAAGGTCAGTGGAACTCGGCTAAATTTCGGGGAGAGCAACCAACCGAACTGCCTCCAGAGCTAGAAGCAGTCTGAAGCGGTGGCCCTGCAGCTACCTCCACGTGGCTGCTTCAGAAGCTCCTGGCCTGCAGACTGCAGGGGGGCCAAGCAATCATTCAGAGGCTAAGTGCTCTTGCCTTGAGCTGCCTGGATCCGATCATGATCTTTGGTGGTGGCCCTGAGGTGCGTTTTCAGTGAGCCAAAGCTGGTAGGGGCTGCAAAAAATGGCAATCTCCTAATAGCTCTGGCAGCTGCGAAAACCCCAGAGATCTGGGACAGAGCTCTCCCCTCTGAAAGCAGAGTTTTACTACTGAGCCCAAAAACCAAGTAATCGACTGGCAACATGAGCAGGCAAAGGAAGCAAAGCAAGCACAGCAATCCAACTTTAGATTCCTTTTTTGGGGACAAAAAGGACCAAAGCATGGAACGGGAGGAAGACAACACAGTCAGAACTCCCATACCAAAAGCTTCCGAGAAAAATACAAACTGGATAGAGGCCATAGAGGAGCTTAAAAAAGATTTTGAAAACCAAATAAGAGAAGTGGAGGAAAAATTGGGGAGAGAAATGAGAATGATGCAAGAAAATCATGATAAGAGAGTCAACAACCTGACTGAAGAAAATAACACCTTAAAAAATAGACTAACTCAAATAGCAAAGGAGGTCCAAACAGCCAATGAGGAGAAGAATGCCTTAAAAAGCCGAATTTGCCAGATGGAAAAAGAAATCTCAAAAGCTCACTGAAGAAAATAACTCCTTCAGAATTAGAGTGGAGCAAATGGAAGCAAATGACTTTATGAGAAATCAAGATACTATTAAACAGATCCAAACAAATGAAAAAATAGAAGGCAATGTGAAATATCTCACTGAAAAAACCACTGACCTGGAAAACAGAGATTCTGTAGACATGAAAAAGAATTGATGATCTCCTGGCCTCTATTTTCTGTTAATAATGAGGTTCAAAATATCTTGAGAAGTGAGCCCTCAATACCTTCCAGGACCAACTTCCTTTATATATACTTGATCTATTCCAGCTGTTCTCCTGATTTTTTTCAATGTCATTTCCACTTCTTCATATAGCACATCTGAGACTGTGAAACTATAGTACAAATGTTCTGGTTCTGCTGTCATTGATGATGAAAATTGTGTTATAAAAATTATATATGGATCTTTTTTTTTTATTTTTCACCTGTTTTCACCACTTTTATTTTTAAATTCCCTCAGGATAACCACTTTAAGTCTTTTGCTAGAATTTTTGAAAAGTCATTTATCTCTCTCCTCTTTTACGAGGTAAAACTGTTCATAATTTTTCACTATTGTCATGTTTTATAAATAAATTTCTAACAAGGTGTCATGAAAAAAAAAAAGAAAAGGGCATTTGTTTATGAACTCCAAGGGTGAGGACAGAGCTCACATGAAATCTCCATTGTCATACCAGACTAAATCCATTTTTGGGGGGAGGCTGGGGTCAGTGTCACTAGACTGGTGAAAGGTACATGCCAGATGACTTCTCATTTTCCTGTAACCCACAAATACAATCAGCTACTGAATTCTGTCATTTCTGCCTCCATAACATCTCTCACATCCAACACCTTCTCTCTGTTTACCTTAGTTCAGGTCCTAATTACTTCTCACAGGGACTATTGCAATAGCCTACTAATAAGTAGTTTCAAGTCTCTTCTCACTCCAAACCATCTTCCATTCAACCGCCAGTGATTTTTCTAAAGCCGACTACATGATTCTCACACTCAGTTGCTTCCTATTGCTTGTAGGATGAAACATAAACTCCTTTGTTTGGCTCCTAAAAAGCACTTGAGAACCACTCCCTCACCTACCTCTCCAGACTCATTTACTATTCCCTTTTCAACACACTAGAATCCAGCCCAAATGGGTCCTCCTAGCTGTTGCTCAAACATGACACTCTACCTGTCTCCAATGGCTGGAGTGTTGTTCCTCTTTCTGTTTGCTGCTAGAAGTCCTTACTTCCTTTGAGACTCAGCTGGAGTTCTTCCTTCTCCATGAAGACTTTCCTGATTCCAGTAGCTGCTAGTATCCTCACGCTGAAAGTTATCCTATGTTTATTTTGCATGTACTTGTATATGTGTATGTTGTATCCCTGCATAGAATAGATGCTCTTGGAGAACCAGGACTGTTCCATTTGTGTCTCTGTCTCACCAGTGCCTAGCATAGTGCTTGGCACAGAGCATACCTAATAAATGCTTATGGATTACCAGTGATACCATATTACCAAAGATAACTTGTATACAAGTGTCATAAAAATAACAACTGTAACTTGTAACATGAAAGACTGACCATCATGAATAATCTAAATGTTACACTAGTATTGACAGAATATTAAAAGATCTAGAAGACCTGGTAGGCAGACCAGAGGGGTCAAATTCCTGGCCTACCTGAACAAGATTAAAATGTAATTGGGAAACGCTCAGCAAAATAAAAACTATACAACAGAGACGATATTAATTTGAGGTTTTCTAAGTCAATATGTGTTTCTGTTTGAGTTTGACATCACTGGAGCAGATCAACGAAGGATTTTTCAAAGCTCAAGGACGTGACTCACTCAAGATGCAGAAGGCATGGTAAGAGTCTGATCTGTACCAAAGAAAGGACTGGATTATAAACATATTGGGATGGAAAATCAGAGAATGCTATAGACCGAATATACATAGATCTTAGAAAAAACATTTGACAAAAGAAGTCTCTCTTACTCTCCTTGTAAACAAGATAGAGAGATGTGGGACAAAGGGGTGTACAACCAGGATTCAAAGAACAGTTATTCATGTATTGATGTCAAAATGAAGAGAGATCTCTCCTGGAGGGATCCCATCTTTGGTTCTGCTGTTCAACATTTTTTTAGTGACTTGAGTAAACGTATAAGTGGTATGGGAATAATTTTTTTAAAAAAACCCTCTTTGGTTTTGGGACTATCTGAGTTTCATAAAGCTCCCTTGTAAGAGGATGTTTCCTCTCTAACACATCCTCTACTCCTACCCAATACTCCACTATCTTGCCTTTTCCTGGAGACTTCCATACCTTCTGCTAGAAACTTCAATGCCTCATGCTTGTATGGGAGGGGGGTTATAATCATTCAGTCCCTAGCCTCACTCTGCCTATGACATCAGAGATGGGAAAACAATCAGAAATACCCAAGCAAGAACCACCTCCTTCTTATCAGGACTCATGTCTACATTGTCAAGTTACCCTGATGTGGAGGAGACCAGATACCACCTACCTCCTCCACAACGAAGAGTAACAGAGAAGAGTTCACAGAGGAGAGTGTGCCAAGTCCAGGGGCAGCCTCTCTGAAGGATCAACAGTGACCCTCTCCCAACTCCTCCCATGACCTAAAGACCATACACCTGAGGTTGGGAGACCTCCTTTGTTGTATCTTTTCGCTGTTGCCTTATGTTCCCTTGGTGTCTCATTTCAGAAATAGAACTTCCCCCGTATGAGTTAAAATGTGCCATAATTAAGATAAATCCTTTTAAGTATTGTTGGCCTGTCTGACTCTTAAATAGAAACTTCTCTAAGGCCCCAAAATGTTGGGATGCAACGAGAGAGTATAATTATAAGATTTATGATTCCACACAATTTGAAGAGATAATTAATACATTCAACAATATGTTGTTGTGACTTTAGCAGTGTGACCTTAGGCAAGTCACTTAACCCCAACTGCCCTGTCCTTCCCCCTCCAAAAAGCAAAAAATTTAAAAAAAACAAGATCCAAAAAAAGGTCTAATGCATTGAATCATACTAGATGAAATTTAATGGTGATAAATGCATTCTGATTCTTGAATTAAAAAAAAAACTACACAAATACATCTGAGATAGATAGATAAGTAGAGATAATCAACCATTCACATAAACAAGATCTGTGGGTTTCTATGGACTCCCAAGTTCAATACGAGTCAGCTATGTAACACATTTCCCAATGTATCCATTTTTACCCCTCACCTCAACCAAGAACCTTCTCATATTTTCTCTTTGGGCTAAGTTTAGCCACTATAACTTCACAGAATTCAGTTTTAGTTGTTTTATTGTTATTTCCATATATATTGTTGTAGTCTGTGCATATAGTTTTCCTAGTTCCTCTCACTTTACTCTGCATTGTCAGTTCATGCATAGTCCTTCCCTATGTTCATCACGTTTACTGTTTTTTTACAGCACAGTAATATATTCATGTACTACATCTTGTCTAATCATTTCTCTGTCAGTAGGCACCTATTTTGTTTCCCACTATAAAACATGATGCTACAAATATGAGATCTTTCTACATCAATAAGCATTTATTAAGTGCATACTACATGCCAGGCACTGTGCTAAGTGTTGTAGATACAAAGAAAAGCAATAATGTAAATGGCTAAAGGGGTAGCTAGGTGGCGCAGTGAATAGAGCACTGGCCCTGGAGTCAGGAGGACCTGAGTTCAAATCCAGCCTCAGACACTTGACACACTTACTAGCCATGTGACTTTGGGCAAGTCACTTAACCCCAATTGTCCATCCAATGATGGCCTTAGGAGAAAGAGAGAAAATGGAATACAATGGTAAATGTGGGTGATGTAAAGATGAAAAATATCAATGACAGTCTATTTTTTAAAAATGAGGCTCTTCATAACCGGATTCCTCCCTACCTTTCCAGCCTGACTATACTGTTCTTCTCCATTCACTTCCCAGTTCAGCTGTCCTGACTTACTTCCTGCTTCCCATATACACCATTCTATCTCTTCCTTGATGCCTTTGCCCAGGCTGGAATCCATTCCTTCCTCATCACTGTGTCTTGGAATCCCCGCTTTCCTTCAAGAGCAACTGTAGCATCACCTTTTATTTATATGAAGTCTTCTGGGATTGAACTTGTACCTTGAAATATCTTGTATTTATTTTGTATATATTCTGTATATTTCATAAAAGCAAATGTTGCCTCCCACATTAAAATGTAAACTCATTAAGGGCAAGGATTGTTTTGTTTGTCTTTGTATTTCCAGTTCTTAGCACAGCACCTGGTTCTGGGATCTGGCAGCAGGGATCAGGAAACACTTCATGTATAAAGGGGTGCTAGAGCTGGATCTTGAAAGAAAAAGTCTGAGGTAAAGAGGGAGTACATACAGGGATGGCAGATAGCCACTGCAAAGACATGGAAGTGGAAGACAGAGTGTCATGCTATGAGGGACAACAAGTAGGTTATTGTGAGCTAATGTGTCCAGGTGCTTAACGAATGCTTGTCAATTGAGCTATTCCGGAAATTAAGCTTCTCTAAATGAAGCCCCAAACTAAATTTGCTATTTTTGTTGCCAAATTACACTAAACTAATGGCTCATACTGAACTTGCAGTCACACTAAAGGCCCCAGATTTTTTTCAGACAAACTGATACCTAAACATACTGTACTCTATTCAGTACTTATAAAGTTGATTTTTCTGAAACCAAATATAAGACTTTATATTTATTCTTACTGAATTTCATCTTATTAGATTCAATTCAATGTTTTATACTGTCAATTTCTTTTTTGGGATCCTGTCACCCTGTTATCCCTTCTAACTCAGTACCACCTGCAAATGCGACAAGCATGAAACATAATACCTTGATAAGAAGAGATACCTGGGGCACTCCTTCACAGGCCATCCCCCAAGTGAACAAACACTTAACAGAAACTCTTTGAATATGCCCACCTAACTAGTTCCAAAATGATCCTAATTCAATCATAAAACATTTTTTAATGCCCGAACGCACCAGGTATAGGTACCAGAAATATTAAGGGCAAAAACTAAACAGTCCCTTCGCAAGCTACTGAGGATAAAGGGAAGAGGAAGGATGTAAGCAAATAAATCAACATAAATTATGTAAGAAGTAAATACAAAATAACTGAGCAAGAGGAGCAGGAAAATCAGAAATAGCAGCCTGTAGGGAGTTGAACATTGAAGGAAGCTAGGAATTCTAAGAGTCAAAAATAAGGAAGCAGTGTATTCCAGACATGAACAAAGGAGTAATGATGATGGAATGTCCCACATTGAGAACAACAAAGCCAGGCTGGCAGGAATGTAGAGTGTGTGAAGGGGGATAAAATGAAATTAACTGGAAAGCTAGGTTGGAGCCAACTGTGAAGGGTTCTAACTGCCAAAGAGAGAAGTTTCTATTTTATCCAAAGGCAACAAGGAACCACTGAAGTTTCTTAAGCAGAGGTGTGACTTGGTCAGACCTGATCTTTAGCTATATTGATTTGTTTGGAGGAAAGACTGGAAAAAGAGGATACTAGCAGCAAGATGACCAATTAGCTATTTTAATAGTCCAGGCAAGAGATGAGATCCTGAACGGGCTGAGTGGAGAAAAGAGAAAACAGAAGTAAGCAATAATTGTGGAGGCTGAATCAATAAGATTTGGCAACCAATTGGACATGATGTTGAGGAAGAAGAAATAGCTGAAGATAAAGAAAATATGTTTCCTTTTGGAGATGATCCCTCCCAGACATCTAGCTGGAAATTTCCTGCAAGGCAATAAGTGATATAGGAATAGGATTGGATATGTAGTTGTTGGTAGTCTTTTGAACAGAGAAGATAAACGAACCTAAGGGAGTTGTTAGAATCACCTAGAGAAAGAGTATAGAGGGCAAAGCTTTGGAACGCAACCATAAGGGCTGACATCAGAATGACGATCTCAAAAAGGATTCTCCCAGTGTTTAGTGTTTGCCTATACAGAGTGTGTCCCAAAAGTCCTAGGGCAGTTTTAAAGGTTAAAACCATACTAAAAATTTTGGGACACCCTGTATTTGCATGGGCTTCTGAGTGTACAGTGTAGTTTCATCACGGCTGAAGCTAAGCTCCTTAGGAACAAGGACACGTTTTGTTTTTCTGGTGTTCCCAGCGCCTAGCACAGTGTCAGGCACTGGCTGAAGGAATGAATGAGTTCGAGAGATCAGACAGGTAAGAGGAACTAAGCTTCAAAAACCCAGGAGCAGTGGAGCGGGGGAGGGCGGAAAGGGCCCTGGCAAGAGGGAGGGGCCCTGTTGGGGAAGAGGCTCCCTCTCGGGGAAGGAGAGGGCCCTAGCGATGAGGAAGGGCTCTCTTAAGGAAGGGGTCCCTTGCGATGGGGAGGGGCTCTTGGGGGAAGGGCCCTACGAGGGAGGAAGCGCTAGGTGGAAAGGAGTGAGGCCGGTGTACGGGGGCTCCTAAAGGGCACCACAGGGGCCCCTGTGAGCTCCTGGGCAAGGTGAATGGGCGGGAGAGTATCGGGTCTCTCACCTGACTTGGGCCTGGGTCTCTCGCTCACCCTCCTTTTCGACTTTCGGTCTTCCGCGCGGTCAGCCTCCACTTCCGGGCACGTGGTGGTTGGGCGGGACTTCCGGTACGGGAGGGGCTAGCCCGGCCCGGCCCGGGGGGCGGGGAGGTGACAAGGGGCGGGGCCCCAGGGAGCCGGCTCCGGGGTCGTGGCACGTAAGTCCCCTCTCCTTCCCCCCTTCCCGCGCCCCCTCTCCCCACTCCCCCCTGAGACCTCTACTCCGTCCCGGCCCATCTTGTTGGCTCTAAGCTGCGTGGGGCCGGCCGGCTCGGCGGGCTCCGCTTCCTCCGCTTCTCTTGCGCGGAGCGTGACACTTGCTACACGCGGCCAGCCCGGGGGTCCCGTGACCCTGGGGTCCTGGGGAGATGCGCGGTGGACGCCCCGGCTCCCAGCTCCTGGCGCTGGAAGCCGCGGGTCTGCCTCGAAGGAGTGGCTTCCACTTGCCCTTCCTCAATTTCCCCCTCTGTGATGAGGGTGGGAGGCATCACCTGGCGGTACCGCTGCTGCCCGGAAAATGCCTAATCCCAGAGCGGAGGCGGGGCTGGGAAATTGCCCTTATCCTGGATTTATGCTCCTTTCTGCCGGTGCACTCCAGCGTAACTCCTGTTCCTTCCTTCCCTCTTCTATACCACCAGATCCTCACCTGCAATTCTGTTTTACCCCCGCAGCCCTTATTCCTTTTCTGCTTGGCTTCCCTTAACCCCCTTCAGACATGTCCCCGGCTCCCCACTCATGCAGACCCATGTCTGGTTCCTTCCCTCTTTGCCCGACTCCAACGGAGGCTTCAAGCCTCCCTCTGATTCCGCCATAACTTTCCTTGCTATCGGAGTACTAGATCCTCATCCTTCCTCAGAGTACTAGGGAGGTCATTGGCCGTGGGCCAGCTGAGCTGGGCACTTTCCTTCTCCACCTCTTCCTTTTCCTCCCCCCAGTGGAACTGAACCTTGGGTTATACCTTCAGGCCCTGCACTAGTCAGGTTGACCTCTCCCCTATCTGTAGTCCTAGAGACCCAAACCCAGCCGCAGCCCAGGTGTCCCCTGAAGCCTCTGGACCGGCAGGTACTGAGGGGTGGGAGGGAGTGGTATAGAGGCTTTGTCTCTGGGAATTTAGGACGTTTGGTGGGTACAAGCTGTGGATTTAACACAGGCTTCTCTCCACATGTGTGCTCATACACACACACACACACTTCCCCCCACCCAGCTGGAGTGCACTTCTGTTCACCTGTCTGTGACTCTTCCAAAGCTGGTGTTCTGGTCTTTGTCCTTCCTTATTTCCCTATCAATCTACTTCACAAGGTTCAAGAAATAGTCTCTATCTGTCAGCCTCCATATATCACTAAGACATTTCTTTTCCCTTCAGGCCAGCTGGGATGGCAGCCCCCAATGGCCAGACAGTGTTCACACACATCCTGGTGGCCCTCTTTGCCATGGGTTCCTGGACTGCTGTCAATGGGATCTGGGTAGAGTTGCCATTGCTGGTGAAGGACCTGCCTGAAGGTGAGTAAGTAGGTGAAAAGGGTCTGGGGCCAAGGCTTAAGACTGAAGGGGGAGGGAGAGAGGGAGGGAGAGTAGAAATAGAAGTTGGGCCTTAGGCCAGACGTGAGAACCTTAGTGAAGGATTAGGGCTGGGAGAGATGACCCTCAGCCCTACCTCCTCTTTTTTGCAGGATGGAACCTTCCCTCTTACCTGTCAGTGCTGGTAGCCTTTGGAAACCTGGGACCACTAGCTGTGACACTGTGGGGTCGCCTGTCAAAGAATGAACTGGGCCCAATCCGGGCAGTGCAGGCTCTGGGTGTGGTGGGCATGGCACTGCTGGCTCCTCTGTGGTCCCATGTGGTACCAATAGCAGGGCAGCCACATGCTGTGGCCTTCCTAGCACTAGCCTTTGCACTGGCCCTGAGCTGTTGCGCCTCCAATGTCACTTTCCTTCCCTTCATGTCCCATCTGCCTCCCACCTTCCTCCGATCATTTTTTTTAGGTCAGGGTCTTAGTGCCCTGCTGCCCTGTGGGCTGGCTCTGGCCCAAGGAGTGGGCCACCTAGAGTGCCAACCAGCCTCCTCTCCCAGCTCTAGGGTCCCCCCTTTGCCATCCTCAAGTCCAAATGTTTCTCTCTCCCCTGACATCTCCCCATCAGGCCCCATGGTGCCCATCTACTTTAAGGAACACTTTTCAGCCAGCACCTTCTTCTGGGTGATAACCAGCCTTCTTGCCATCTCAGCAGCAGCCTTCCAGGGACTGCTGCTCTTGCTGCCATCTGCACCCACCACGGCTATCCCCAGGAGTGAAGGGCAGGGGCAGGGAGCCACCCCAGAGGAAGAGGTGTCACCACTTCGGGAGCCAGGAGAGGAGATTGGGACATCTGAGCCAGAGTCAGAGAAAAGAACCCAGTGTCCACTGAAGCTGTGTTCAGTCAGAGGAGCCTGCCTGCTGGGGCTGCTAGGGGCTACAAATGCCCTGACCAATGGGGTACTGCCTTCTGTGCAGAGCTACTCCTGCCTGCCATATGGGCGACGTGCCTACCACCTGGCTGTGGTGTTAGGAAGTGCCTCCAGTCCCCTTGCCTGCTTCCTGGCCATGGCCATCCTCTACAGGTGATAGTAGATCGCAGAGAGGGACCTCAGTGGGGGAGAGGCCAGGGATGGGAGCCAAAGGGGGGTCAAATGGGCAAAGATCTAGATGGGGACCCAGAAGAAGGTAGGGGATGGGGAAGGGAAGTGGTAATTGGCAATGCTTCTCGGACCCAATTGGCAACTCTTTCTTCCCTCAGGTCACTGCCTGGTCTGGGTGCCCTTTCACTGTTGGGCACTCTTTTTGGGACATATGTGATGGTGTTGGCATCCCTGAGCCCCTGTCCCCCCTTAGTGGGCACCTCTGCAGGTGTAGTCCTTGTGGTAAGTGAATGACTGCCCTGGGCTGGGGAAACTGAGGAACAAATTGGGGAACAAGGAAGTAGTATTTCTTCCTGCCTGGACCTCTACCCTTAATCCCTCTGCTTCCTCCTTCCCTCTTCTAGGTGCTGTCATGGGTCCTGTGCCTGGGCATCTTTTCCTATGTGAAGGTGGCGGTGAGCTCACTCCTGCATGGTGGTGGCCGCCGTGCACTGCTGGCAGCAGGCATTGCAATCCAGACAGGTTCTCTGATGGGGGCTCTTGCCATGTTCCCGGCAACAAGCATCTATCAGGTCTTCCACTGGAGCCAGGACTGCGTGGACATGTGTAGCCCCTGATGATCCCTAAGTTTTTGTTGAGAGTGCCCTTCCATTCTCTACCCCCCACCCTTCCCGGAGTAAAGTAACTCCACCCTGCTGGAGCAGCATGTGCCTTATTCCCTTTCGTGGTGAGGTGTTGTCCCTTGCACAATTCCTACCTCTCAGGACGGGCCAAGGATTGGCTTAGGACAAAGTGCCCCTAGCCCCTTGATACCCTTTTCCTCAACCAAAAAACAAAACAACCAAACCCAAACCTTAGGAATAGAGACCGAGGACCAAAGACAGGGATTCTGTCGTTTTCCCTCCCAGTCATTTATCCTCTGGGTTCCAGAACTGAACAAAGTTCAGCAAACATCTCCAGAGAACAGCTATGTACAAAGCCTTGGGATTACAGAGAAGATGACAGCTAACAGTTCCTGTTCTGGCACATGGGACAGTGTCCTTCAGACTCAGACCCCAAGTCCAGTTACAACTGTAGTTTTAGAATAAAAGTTCTATTTTCTATGTGAGTGGGACTCATCAGTGGGGCTCAAATTCCTTTTCAGACCTTTCCGGAGTCCCCTTCCTCCCTTCCCTCTCAGTGACTGACCCAAGAAGTACCCGTGTTTTTGTGGGGTCCTGGAGGATGGGACTATCTCAGGCAGGACCTATGGGTTAAGGTCACTACCAGCCGAAAATTTTCCTTCTCCTAAGTTTGCTATCCAGGTCTGGAGAAATTAAAAGGGCAAAGTGGTAACCCCTCCAAGGCAGGGCATGTCCTCTCCCTGAGGCAGATAGGGCTGGTCCCAAGGCCACCACCCTGGTGCCCAGCACTATTGTCCTCCCTGGCCTGAGTCTCCCTCCTTTCTATGTCTCCAAACTGAGCTGTAAGGAAAGGGTTAATTATACTGTGCTTATCCTGGCTGTGGGGGGTCCAGCTTCTACTCATTGTTCTCTCCGGAAATTTTCAAGGTTCCCTGTCCCTGATCTTGCAGTCCCTATCCACACAGCCTTTGATTTGGCCCTGGGCCCTGCCCCTCTGTACCTCCCTGAGTCTACTACCAAAGCCCCTGTCTCATCTTAGTTTATGGCGCCAACAGTCTGACCTTCCAAGGCTGTTTCCTGAAAGCCTCAGCTCTCCCCACATCAGTTCCCTGCACTCCCCAGCAAGAGGCACTTGGGAAGGCAGTCTCTGAGATCGTTTATTTCAGCCATCTCATTTACAAAGGGGAGAGGGGAAAGATCTCACAGGCAGTTAAGGTAGTGCGAAGGGCTCCAGCCCATGTCTTCTGACTCCAAATGCAGTGCTCCACCTTCTCAAAGAAAGTCAGTGTGGTGTTTTTCTTCACAAATCACTGCAGAAATATGCTTGGTTCCAGATTAGAGAGACATGAGTCACAGGCTGTTGGCCTACAGAACCTTGCCCTGTGCACCCTTCCCCATTCTGTCCTTCACACCACTGCCAGGTTCATCTTCCTCAGAGAAATCTGGGGGTTTTTTAAGTCACAGCTCTGCTAAAAAAAAAAAAATCTGAAATGATTCCCTATCTTCTGCCAAATAAAATTCAAATTCTTTTGCCTGGGTTCAGAGCTCTCCACAATCTGGCACCACCATACCTTCCCAGACTATTTAACTGCTACTCTTCTTGATGCTGTGCTCTATACCCAACTGGATGGTTCTGCCCTTATGCTCTCCCACCCTCCAGGCTTTTGTTCAGTCTCTTTTGTCTTGGTGAATTTTTACTCACCCTTTAAGGCATTGGTTAAATGCCCAATTATCCAGAAAGCCTTTTCGGATCTCCCAGGCAGTCATTACCTTCCCATTAGACCTTCCTTACCTTTTTGTATTTCTCTGATCTAAATGAACCTTACTTGTCACTGTGTATTCCAGTGTTTGCCTTACATCCTTGCCATGACTTCCACCAAAAGAAGGATGAAATGTAATAAATATCTCCTGTTTATATTTTAAATATTTAAATTATAATTATTAAAAATTTAAATATATTTGTGTTTTATATTTTAAAGTTTACAAAGCATCTTCCTCTCCCCTTTTTTTTTTTACCTGTTTGCCAAAACGTGCAAGTACTCCCATTTTACAAATGAAACAGAGTTTAATGAGGTCCATTATGTATAAAGCAGCTTTGGGAGGACTGGGGGAATTCAGAGACCAAGCCAAAACAACATAGTTATCTATTAGGGGAAGATAACTTTATCGGGAGAAAGGAAGCACTAGAAAGAGAGTCTGGGAGGGACATCAGAACAAGTTTCCTGTAAGAGGGGGTACTTGAACTGTGAGCCTTGGAGGAATGCTGGCAGATTTGAAGTGAGAGTATATTCCAGGCCAGGAGGACAGTCAGTGCTGAGAACAGAAGTGGAACGTCAAGTTCAAGGAACAGTAAATAGATGGGTCATTTGGCTGGAACGCACTGTGCAGAAAGGAGATGTGAAAAGGGTCTGGAAAAGTAATCAGGAAGCCCATTTGTGGAGCAAAGATTTCAAATGCCAGGCTGAGGCATTGGAATGTTGTCCTAAGCAGCAATAGGGAGCCAGTGAAGATTTTTCAGCAGGGAAGTGATAGACTCATGTTTTAGTGATACTAATTTAGCAACTATGTAGAGGATAGATTAGAAAGGGGAAAAGCTGGAAGCAGAAAAATCAATTAAGAGGCTGTTGCAACAAATCAGGCTAGACTATATGTTACAAAATTTCCTCAGTGGGAGAGGGAGAATGTTTAATTGAAAAAAACAAATAATTACAAATAAAAGTTTTTAAAAACAAGTTTAAAAAATCTAGGCCAGATTGAGGCCAGGAAGATCTAGATTCTAGTCTAGCTTCTATGTACTGGTTATGTGATTTTTGGGCTAATGGGATCAGCCTCTCATATCTCAGACCACTTCCCAGGACATCACATTGTAGAGAAGGTGCCAGTCTGTACCAGTGAAGGAAGTTTGTCTCTGAATTCTAAGACAGTAGCTGGCCGCATTCAGAGAAGAGGGATGGGAAGGTCAAAACTGCAAGATGGGGTGTGGGCAGAGGGAAGAGTCACTGTGATTCTCTTAGGAGAGCGCTATCCACACAACAAATACACAATAAGCTGTTGAATTGAATGGAATTCCTCAGGATGCAGAAGCTATGGCCTGAGCCTGTGTTTGCTCCCATGTGGCACTGGCCTTGGTAAAGTTATCTCTCCAAGGAGTATGAGACAGAAAGATGGGCAAAGCTGGAATTGAGGGCTCCGGAGGCAAGGCACTATCTGGGAACGTGTGGGGGGCTGGGATGGAGAGCAGGGTTTCTCACAACTCTGAGAAGTGGTAAGGTTTCTCCAAGTAACAACACACCAATCTGTCTGTCCCCTGCTCTCTCGACAACCCAACCCCACCCCTGGTTTGGGTCAAAGGCCTCAAACTGGCCCTAGGAGGCTCTGATACTGGTTAGCTATCTGCTGTCTCTAGTGCTGGCTTCATTAATCCCCTGTAGATAATTTACCCAAGGTGCTGGAGGGGACTTGGGGGAGGGGATGTTCTACTTCTGTTGATAGTTTTTGCATATCAGTGCTGCTCTTGGGCTAAGTATCCATTATTCCTCACAAGACTATATAATTGACTGTCTTCGAGGATTAGACTTTTAGGCCCCTACTGGAGCAATGGGCATCAACAATATGCTGGAACTTATGCATATCTATCTCACAAATTCCTCATGACATTTTGGATCACCTCCAGTTGCCATTCTTTAGAGATCATGGGGTTTCCCTGATTTCTGACTACATAGTTTATTTCTATGCTCTCACTGGTAATTGGTTTAGGGACCTTCTAGAAAGGAAATTCTTTCTACCAAAACAAATCTGTAACTTCTGTATTTTATAGTCTTTGAGAGTTACATGGCGTCAGAGAGGTTAAGATTTGTATACAGTTACATAGCCTGTATGTGTTAGGAGAAAGACTTCAGCCTAGTTTTTCCTGACTCTAAAGCCAGCACTGTATCCAGCAAGCCACATGGCAGCTACATAGTATTGCTGGAAAATACTGGTGTTGAAAAGGTGGGTTTTGTCAGCAAAGAGAAGTTGGGGATTCTTGAAAATGCTGCATAATTGCCAAAATGAATTCCAGCTGAATCGCCTCCTATTCAGTTCTGGGCACAGGTCATTTTCCATCTGAAGTTCTTGTCACAAATATTTGTTCTAACGCACTGAATTGACAAGATGCTCATCATCATAGGACAAGATGCATTTTTTATCCACTTAGTTTTTAAAGTGTATATGGTTGGGGGGGCGGAGCCAAGATGGCGGCGTAGCAGCAGCAACATATCGCAGCTCTCACATAGCCACCCCAAAATACCCATAAAATAGGACACTAAACTAATCCTAGAACTCCAAAAGGCACACAAGGATACTTCCCACTAAAGTCAGCTCGTCTAGGAGGAACCATATCAGCACTGCGAACCGAAAACAGCCTGGCCTGAAGCGGGGGCTATGCCCCGGGGGCGGCTGGGCGGGAGAAGCAGAGAAAGCTCTCTGGTGAGTGGATTAGCGACAGCTGCCTGGGGATTTCGAAAGGGGGAGATAAGCAGTCCAGCTGAAAGGTCTCCAGAGCGGAAAAGCAAAAGGCAGAGGTTTTGCACCCGCCTCCGCATTGTAGCTTCCCGCCTGTGGCCTGCAGACAGCAGGGGGACTGAGTGATTGTTTTCAGGCCAGTGCTCTCGCGTTGAGCGGCCTGGATCCGGATCGCCATCTTGGGCCTCGGTCTTGGAGTCTTCATTATCCAGTCAGCCAGAAGTCTAGGGCAGCCAGGAGGACCCCAGCAATTTGGGACAGAGCTTTCCCTTCT
>CM053587.1:290767594-290790653 GCA_028646515.1 Pseudochirops corinnae | reverse complement strand
CTGCGTAATTTCACATGTTCAGCCTGTATTTGATTGCTTGTCCTTCCAGTGGGGATGGGTGGTGAGGGAGAAGGAGAAAGAATCTGGAATCTGGAGTTCCATAATCAGATATTATGAATGTGTATCTATCTATCTATCTATATATGCAATTATTATTATTATTATTGACTACATCCAACTGGAATTTGAGATACACAGGCACTGCGGTTGGGAGATTCATCCTGCCCTACCAAAAAATGACATAGGAGAGAATAGACTGGGGGAGGGGGGACACACTGGGATGGCTGTTTTGGGGCAGTGGGTAGGGGAAAGAGGGGGAGAAAATATGTAACTCAAAATCTTGTGGAAATGAATGATGCAAACTATAATAAAAAATTTAAAAATATTTTTTAAAAAAGTGTATATGGTTAAACTAGCTCTTTCTCATTGCTGTAGATTCCTAAGAAGCTTTTTTAGTTGTAATGGGGCCTTTCCCCTCCCACATAGTATGTACAAATATTCACTGTCTCTAGTGGATCATGTACCATATGGAAACTCCAAAGATCAGCTTCTGGCCATGTTTTGCTACTGAGCTTTTGCTACTATGACTCTAATTTTGCTACTGAGCCAGACTCCATAGAAATTTTTATTCAGCTAATGTTTAAGTGAATAGACTTTTTAAGGAAATCTTGATCACATATTACATTTTACAGGGATAAATAATGAAATAACTGGTAAGAGCAATATAAAATCTAAAGAACTAAACATTATAGTTATGAAAATCAATTATAAAATAAATCATAAATAGTATTATGATACATCGTATACAAACTGATGAAGAGACAATTATTTCTCACCAGCTTCTTCTCAAGTACTTACTCTGGGTACTGTCTAACTTCTGTTACATATTCAATGTCTACGTCCCTGCTCCGTCTGATGGAGTCCTGGACCAGCAATTTTTTCATCAGCCTAGCATACCTTGGAATGATTTTTAATTTAGGTCACACAGGCTGTCATCATTTGGGGCCCCCATTACCTTCCTGAGCCAGATTCTAACAGACTCTCTAGTATTTCTCAATCTTGCCAACCCAGGCTGTTCAGAAGGCCAAGGATCCATTTTCAAAGGGTAGTCCAACATTTCTGAGAGTGGAGGTCAGGTCCTATTGTCCAAGAATTACTAAGTCTGGTCCTGTGGCCTCTACTAGACCTACAACTGTTGGGTTTATCTTAGTATCAGTGGTTTTCTGGCACTTTGATGGTTTTAATGAGTCTATTTAAAACAGCCTCACTCATTGAACACCACAGTGACAGAGAACAAGTAGGAATGTGTTTCATTTGATGCCCAATGTTTGTCTCCAGAGCCAAATTTTTTCACCCCATCCCAATGGAGTACAGTCCAGTCTGGCTCTGTGAATGAATTGCCCGTCTGCAAATAGGCACAGAGATGGGAGAATAGAGAGTCATATGTGACCTAGGAAGCAGGCCATTAAATCTACAGAGCAAAACGCCTGGAGAGAGATAAATTATAAGACTAGGAAAGTAGAAAAGGGACAGGTTATAAAAGGCTTTAAATGGCAAAGAGAAGACTTTATATTTTGATCCTGGAGCCCTTGGAATTGAATAGCAGGTGACATTTTGACAACTGAGTAGAGGATGGATTTATGAAAGTGGAGGCACCTAATGTGTTTTCTTTTTCAATTTACAAGCATTTGTTGAGTGCCCACTGTATACCAGGCACTATGCTAAGCATTAGGAACCCAAATGCAATAAGCTAAACAATTCATTCTCTTTACATGGAGCCCACATCAGAAGACATAACAAGGACACATATACAGAATATATAGTATATATAGAATAAGTGTAAAGAGAATAAATACAAAGTAGTTAAAATACAAGATCTAGGTCTTCAAGTAAATCCTAGGTGACCAATTTTGGGGCATTTTATAAAGGCTTTCTTTGTTCAGGTATGGGTTAGACTAGACTGTCTTCAGCAAGGCACATTCCAACCATGGTTGTGCTAGAACCAACTAAAACCAGAAATCTGATTGCCAAATTTTCAGTGTAAATATTTACACCTCAGGAATTGGCAAACACTATGTCAGGGCTTGATCTATTGTTAGTTGATTTCTAGACTTAAGGAAATGATGGGAAAAAATGCTAATAATGCAAATTAAACTTAAAAGTATTTCCTGTGCACATTTTTTTTGCTGGAGTCAGTCATTAAACATATACCATTAAACATTTACCAGCACACCCCTGATTCTAACCCCTGTGAATCTCTGCTGAATCTAGTAATACCAGAGTGGAGAGAGACTTGAGACAGAACAATCAGAAGGCAGTTTCAAGGGTCTAGATGAGAAGAGATGAGGGTCTGTGCAATGGTGGTATCTATGCGAATGGAAAGAAGGTAAGATATACCTAAGATATTGTCATGGTAGAAATGGCAAGATTTGGCAGTGAACTTGATATGTGATGTGAGAGTGAGGAGCTAAGTATGACCCCGAACCATGACATCGTGAACTGGGTGGCCGGGAAGGTGTTATCGTTGACAGTAACAGGAAAGTTTGAAAGAGAAGGAAGTTGAGATGGGGGTAGGAATGGGGGAAATAGATAATCTATCCTCTTTTTGTGAAGGTTAAGTTTGAAATACAAGAAATCTGGACCTAGATATTCAAAGGGCAGTTGGCAACATGGGACTGGAGCTCAGCAGAGAAATTAAGACTAGATATATAGATGTGAGAATTATCTTCCTAGAGAATAATAATGGAACACATGGGAGCTGATGAGAACATCAAGCAAAAGAGTACAATGGGAGAAGAGGAGGGAGCCTAGGAGGGAGCCTTGGGAAGCAGGGACAGTTTAGTGGGCATGCCCTGGATGAAGATGCAACAAAAGAGATTAAGTTAGACAGGTGGGAGGAGAATCAGAAGAGAGAGAAGTGTCATGAAAATCTGGAGAGGTGAGAGTATCTACGACAGTGGTTCTCAACCTTCCTAAAGCCGTGACCTTTTTTTTAATACTCCCATGTGGGCCTGTCTGCATGTGGGTGGACCAGCCTGGAGATGGATAGAGTGTTTTCTGATGGTCTTAGGCAACCCCTGTGAAAGGGTCGTTCGACCCCCAAAGGGGTCGCAACCCACAAGTTGAGAACCACTGCCCTGCGAGAGGATGGTGATCAGCTGTAAGCAAGGCTGCTGAGAAGCCAGTAAGGATGAAGATAGAGAAAAGGCCTTAAATTTGGTAATTAAGAGAACAATGGTGTAAGAGGTAAATGTAAGAGGTGCTGGGAATTGTGGGAGCAGCAGATGCGTCCTGGTACAGAGGCAGTCTATCCACACAGAGTCTACTCAAGCCATAGCCATGTCCATGGATGAGATGATTTTTGATCCTACTAGGAACACAAAGAAAGTGAGAAGAGAGGAAGCAGAATAACAAAGAATAGGTGAAGACTACCCCCATCCTCTATCAGTTGTTCATTTCCTTTGGGCTGATCCCCCATCTGGCCACTGAGTCATATGCACATATCCAGCCTAGGGGAACTAGTGCCTTGAATGGAATTGACTCCTTTCTGTATCTCCTTTCCCTGTGAGAAAGGTCTGGATAGTAGCATCTCCCACCAATCCCACATTGCCACCTCCCTTATAAACATTTTGACCTTGGATCACCCACTTCTTGGTCAAAGAGACTTACCAATTTCTGTATTACCTGTATGAAAAAGGGGAGAATACACATTTTCCTGGACCTGTCTGAGTAAATACACAAAGATTTTCCACACTGGTTGATTTTGATTTCTGAATGAGAAAGTAGAAAAGGGGAAAAACCTTGGTCCTGATTCAATAATTAGTTACTAGTACAAGAGAGAACCCCCTATCCACTCAGCTGCCAAATTTTTTCTTTTCTATTTCCACAGCATCTCTCACATCTGACCCATTCTCTCCACTTACACAGCCACCACCTTAATTCAGGTCCTTATTACCTCTCACCAGGATTCTTAGGATAACCTCCTACTCATAGGTCTCCCTGCCTCTGGTCTCACCTTTCTCCCATCTGGCCTATATTCCTGAAAGCAGATCTGGCCATGTCACTACACCTACACAGAGGTTACCAAAGTGAGTGATACTGCCTCCTGGGGGGCATTGAAACAATTCAGGGGGACAGTAGTAGCTTCAGGGGCAATTGGGGGGGGGGGTTAAGTAAAAATAAGGAGTGATAGAAACATAAGCAAATAAGAGAAGAAAATTTTGAAAAAACCTTTCATACATGTTTTGTCTGTTGTGTAACAGAGTTAAAGTCATAATGATTACATTATTTTCCAAATAAACACACAAAATGACAGTTATAACTGATCAGTGGTTGCTTTAAGCAAGCAAGTGCTGGCAGGCCTCTGTGACTTAGGAAGACAACTGCTTTACCTGGTATTTATTTCTGGTGCCCTGAGGCGATGTTCTGTCTTTTGTGTGTGTGAAGGAAATTTTGGGAGCCAAAAGTTTTCCAGTGTGTTAAATATTCCTTTTCATTCAGGATTATACTTAACTTTGCTAAGTAAGTTACCCTTGGTTGTATCCCTAACTCTTTTGCCTTACTAAATATACTATTACAAGACCTACAGCCTTTCAGCGTAGTAGCTGCTAGGCCTGGTGTAATCCTTATCATAGCTCCATGATATTTAATTTTTTTCTTGTTGCTTCCAATATTTGAAATTTGACTGTTATATTCTTGTAAGTTTTCTTCCTGGGATCTCTTTCAGATGGCAATCAGTGTGGTTTTTTCCATTTCTGCTTTGCCTTCTTCCTTTAGCACTTTAGGTCAATTTTCCCTGATACTTTCTTGTAATATTGTATCAGATTCATTTTTTAAAATCATAATTTTCAGGTAGTCTGACTATTCTTATGTTATTTCTCCTCAATCTGTTCTCTGGATCAGTCGTTTTTTTCTGATGAGATTCTATGGCTGGGTTCTTTTTCCTTTTTTTTTCTTTTTTTTTTTCCTTTCCTTACTCTTTCCTTACTCTTTTTATGTATTCATTTTTTGTTTTATTTTGTTTTTAGCAGCTATTAGTGTAATTAAGTTGTAGTCCGGAGGTATGGGGAATGATGCCCCAAGTCTTAGGTCCTTGTTACTGTTATTTTCTGAGGTCTGTCTCTGACCCAACCTAGGGCTCTCCTCTCCAGTCCTAAGCCTCCTTTAGAGTGGGGGAAGGGGAACGAGGGGGAAAAAATTGAGTAAAAACTGCACAGCAGAGAACAAAAGAAAACCAACAAGCAAGCAAAGCTGGGCAGTTTTGAAAATAATGGTTACTATTTAATATATAGGTTTTCTTGAAATGGAAATGTTTTTATATATTGAATCCTTTTTTATGGTCTGCTGTATACATGACAATGGTTTTTTTTTTTCCTTTTCTCATTTTGTTTTTAAGTTTAAAATTTTTAAAAAATTACAAAAAAAAAAGAATGCCATCTTGGGAAGAAATAGGGGGAAGAAGGAGGAGAAAATTCAAAACTTAAGGAAGTGAATGTTGAAAACTTAAAATAAATAATTTAATTTTTAAAAAAAAGAGGGAAAAAAGAATGAAAGCTTAAAAATAAATAAAGTTCTGGCCCTTTCTCTCTCTCTCTCCACAACCTTCTGTATGTTTCAACCATATTGGCCTATTTGCTGCTGTTCCTCACACACATTGCTCAATCTCCTATCTCTATTCCTTATCTAATCTCCTTCCAGTCCTTGGCTTCTTTCCAGACCTGAGTCAATTCCCACCTTCTACAAGAGGCCTTTTCTGGTCCCCTCATCTACTAGTGCCTTCTCGCCCAAGGTTACCTTGTGTTTGTTTTCTATGTGCTTTATATATACTTTTACACATATTGTCTCCACTAATAGAAGGTTCTCTCTTTGAGGACAGGTTCTGTTTTTATCCTTGTCATCATATTCCTATATGTGCTATACCAGGCACATAGTAGATGCCTGATAAATGCTTGTCAAATGACTAGTTGATTGATAAATATAATGAAATAAGGGTACATCATAAGAAATGACAAATACAGAGAATCCAAAGAACCACAGGAAGACTTATATGATTTGATTCAGAGTAAAGTAAGAAGAATCAAGAGAACAATATACACCGTGACTACAGCAATGTAAATGGACAAAAAGAAAATCTAAAAATCATGTTAATTATAAAGACCAAGCCTAGTCCCTGAGGGAAAGGAAAGAAAGGGAACAAACATGTATCAGGCTCCTAATATGTGCAGAGCAGTGTGTTAAGAGCTTTATAAATTTTATCTAGAAAGTGTACTTCCCTTTTTTCATTGCAGAAGTGGGGCACTATGGATATAGGAACTGCATATGTCCTCAGGCACAGTCTAATAGTTACGTGATGGTGTAGGTGCTATTGTGCCAGTGAGGAAAGGGCTAATTTTTCTCTCTTTCTGGCCCCTGCTTCCAAGAGGGTTTCACTACCCTTTCTCAGTTCCATCCCTTGGGCATAACTTTCTATTCCTATTGGAAAATTCCTGGAGTCACCTCACAATAGCAACTCACTAGTGTGTTCCAGGCCCAAAAAGTTGTTCATCTTGTTTGCCAAATTTAGGTGGCACAGTGGATGACCTGAGTTCAAATCTGGTCAGCTGCGTAACCCATGGCAAGTCACTTAACCCTGTTTGCCTCAGTTTCCTCATCTGTAAAATGAGCTGGAGAAGGGAATGGCAAACCAACCAGTATCTTTGCCAGGAAAACTCCAGATGGGGTCATAAAGAGTTGGACATGACTGAAGCAACTGAACAACAATTCAGAACCATATTTTTTTTCACTGCTCTAAGAAGTTAGAGATATAGGAATCAACAATTCTTTCTTCAGCTCCAAGCCCACATGAAGAAAGGTTCCATCAGTTACACATCTCTCTCTTTTCTCTCTCTCTCTCTTTTTTCTCTCTCTCTCCCTGCCTCCCTCTCTCTCCATCTCTCACTTTCCCCCTCTCATTCTCTTCTTTCTCTTCTCCCTCTCCTTTTCATACATTTTCTCTCTTAAATCTCTCTCCTTTCTTCTCTTCTCTCACTCTCTCCTCTTCTGTCACTTTCTCCTTTCTCTTCCCCTTCACTCTTACTCTTCTTTCTCTGGTCTCTCTAACATTCTCTCTTCCCTTACTTAGTTCTTCATTCCCCATTTCCTCCTTCTCAGCTGCATTTGAGTAGAAATAGATATCAGTAATACAATGGTTAACTACTTTATCTTAGAGAAACCAGCTTTTAACACAATAGAGAATGGGAAAGCAAAACAAACTCTTCAGAAATAGAGATTAGGAAAACAAACTCTATCTCCTGAGAGGACAAGAATAGGAGAGTAAAGTAAAGGGAAACATCACCATTTTTCGTCTCAGCAACATAGACAATTATTCAGTGGTTCCTTGTTTATTCTACGTCCATCCCTATTGCCTCATCGCAGTCCTTCTAATGGCGTCTCAACTTCTGCTTACCTTCCACATCTCTTATAGTCATGGAAGCAAAGCCACCAAGACCACTCCAGCTTCCCCTGGCCCTCTCTCCCTCCCTCTCCATCCTCCAGTTTGCTCCTTGTCTACTTCATGGGCTCACCTTTGCTCCATGCCCTCTTCTCATTGAAGGGTCCAGGTTATGAGCTTCAGGGTCCCAACAACTCCTGTGGGGCTCAAATAGAAGAACAGTGGGTAAATTTCTACCTACCAGGGGGCATTGATCTTCAATATCCTGTTATGACAGTTGATGTGGTGATTAGTTTTGTGAAACTATTTTTTCCTCTTTCTTTCCTTTTAATTACAAAAGATGACTGTCTGGGTAAGGGAAGAATATTTATAAGAGTGAATGTGATGTAAAAACAAAAAGCATTCATAAACACATCAATAAAATTAAAATGAAGCAGAATCAAAAAAGAGGAGATAATACACTAAGAAAAACAACAAATCAAACATTTTCTGCACAACAGGAGACCATTCTCCCACCTGTAGCCTATTGCCCAGGGCTCTCCCCAAACTTCAGACCACACAGACTAATAAGGAAGGTCCAGTCCTAGAGGTTTCCCAAAAGGGTCAGTTTCTGTCTTTGGTTTTTTGTGCCAAATTACTTGTTATGCCAAGATAATAATTGTAGAGCACTTAGCACAGCACCCACATACCATAAGTGCCATATAAATGTTAGTTATTATTACTATATTCCCACCTAGTGTTTGCTCTGGAAAGATTTCCAAGCATAGCCTATGTGCAGGTTTCTCCAAATGTGCATGGTAGGGTCCCCAGCTCTATACAAATACTCAAAGTAACAAAGGAATAGGAGCAAATTACAGTGTTTATTTCACCCCACAGAAAATGCAGATAAAAAGGGATAAAAGCCTCTACACTGGTACAGAAAATGCACTTGAAACTCAAAAGACTCACAGGATCCCATAGTTCGACAATGAAAAAACAACCACACAAAAAAAAAAAAGACTTGTAGTTTCCTTAAGAAGGAAATAAATTTGGAAATGCCAGTGTGCCAAGTTGTTACTAGGTACTAGGGTCTGTCTAGTTTTCTCTAAATGTGCAGCATGCCTTACAGTTTGAATTCCCCCTAGAAAGCAAAGGGATTTGCTCACTGGGTAACCAGCCACTTTCCTTTGAGACCTGTGCTCTCCAAATCCTTCACTCAAATAGAAAAGGAATGGCAAGTCCCAACTTTTTTCCACCCTCACTCCATGTTGTGACTTTAATCCTCTTCTTTCTCCAAGAAGCACACCTCTCAGTTCACACAGCTTCTCTTTCTAGAAGGTCCAGCAATTCCCAAACTAGGTTATTCTGGAGAAAACCCCTAAGACTGCCACTACCTGCAAAATCTCCTTTCTCTGGCTAGAAGGCTAGATTCTGGATTCATAGTCTCAAAAATCACCCTTCTCTGGTTAAAAGGCTAGATGCCAAGACTCTTAAACTTGGGGTTATTCACAAAGCCATTTCAAAGGTTAGTATTGCCTCTCCCTGGCTGCCTCCCCCCCCAAAAAAAACACCCCTCCTTTTTTTGCTTAAAAAACTAGATTTTAAGATCATACTGGCTAGGTGCAAGGCAAAAGGAGAGAGAACTATGCCCCCAACAAAGTGACATGGCCACACAGCAATAGCAGCACTGGAAGGGGGATAGATGCCAAGAGGGAAGAGCATAAGGAATATCACCACCCCTCCTCTCCTCCTGCCCCCCCACCCTCCCCACTATCCCTGGCTGCACAGCCAGGCTAGTGGTTCAAACATGGCACCAGCTAAACACTCTGATCTCAGGCCGAAGTCACTTAGGGCTCAAACTTGTATAGAATTTTAGACAAAGAGCTGACTTGATACTAGCATACCACGTATTATTATTGGTATTAATAATATTAATGAATATTATCACAGGATAAATGGGAAATAATTAACAGAGGGAAGACACTGAAATTATGAGGGGTTGTGGGAGGTTTCCTATAGAAGGTGGGATTTGGGTTGAGACTTAAAGGAAGCCAGGAAGGTCAGTAGTGCAGGAGGGAGCTCTTTGTAAGCATGAGATAAAGCCAGAGAAAATGCCCAGAACCTAGAGATAGAGTACCTTGTTCATGGGGCAGCTAGTCATTAGTTCAAAGAGCATATGTTGGGAAATAAGTCATAGTAGGAGACTGCCCCATCTTTGTAGTAGAAGGCAGGGGGGGAGTTCAGACTTCAGAAATCAGGGTATTTTCTGAAGTGCCTAACAAAGAATGAAGGACAGAAACCCAGGAAACTTAATTTTAACTATGTTCCAACAAGCAAGTGGGTGGGGAAGAGGCAATGACCCGTCTCTGGATCAGCTGAACTAGTACCATATATGCATTCTGGCTTCTGGGACTATGCCAGTCAAATTAGTTTCACTGGTTCCCATTAAGAAATCAAAATTCTGTTCCTCTCCATGGAGGGTTGGAGTTCAGGAATAACGACCATGAACTACCTTCTCAGGTCACATGTCTGTTTCTGCCATGTGCTTCTTCTCCAGGAATTGTATCATTGCCCCAGCTATCACCATCTCCTGGGCAAGGAAAATCTACTTTCAGGAATTCTACTCTCTGACCTATTCTTAGAAAGTTGTATGACTACTGCGTTGTTTTGTTCCAAGGCCACCATTAAGAATTCCTGGGCAGGGAAGACTACATATGAATAGGTTTCTGCCACCTGGAACATAGGCCTGCTGTGCTGTGCTCTGCTTTATCTTCTGAATAGGGAAAAGATGAAAAGGTGTTATAAAGCAGCAGGCCTCAGAGAGGTCCCTTGTATAGAGTAAAAGATTGGTTAGTTACCCTCTATTAGTAAGGTGTTAGGGCTGTTGCTGGAGATAATAAAGGAAATTTTCCTAAATATAGAAGTGCCTTCCCTCCACTCTGGCCTAGAATCTTCCTGGGTCTGAAATCTAAAATAATGTACATGTAATATGTCATAAATTTATCTCAAATTAGCTCTTGTGCCCCTACCCTGAACTCTAGGAAAATCTCCAAGTCTAGCACCTGTCTCATTTACTGTTAAGAATCTTATCTTCATCCCAGCCATGCAAGACCTAAAAGGAAAACACATTCACATTATTGCTTAGAATACATTTACAGCATGAAATAGAAAGATAATAAAATACAATACTGAAACACCCAAGAGGTTGGCCAACTGCCATGTCTAAGGAGGTGAAGTGTGTGTGTGTGTGTGTGTGTGTGTGCACACTTGTGTATAGTTTTCCCCCAATTACACATTAAAACAATTTTTAAAATTTTTTTTAAGTTTTGAGTTTCAAATTCTATCCTTCCTTCACTCCCTCCTTCCCACTCCTCACCCCTCCCTGAGATGGTAAGCAATCAGATGATGAGGTGAACTTTGATTCAGTTTTCAACGTCACCTTGGTCAAGGTTTGCTCTGGGAAGCAACTACCTACTACCTCCCCTTGCCTACATATACACTCACACATACAAACACCACACAACCTGGAGACTGATTTCACCTTTGCAACATCTCTGGAACACATCCCCTTCTCTCCTCTGACACTGCCAGAGCGAGCCTGTCTCAAATCTCTCCCCACTCCACTCTATCTGCCATTCAGCCACCAAAGTAATTTTCCTAAAGCAAGTCAGACCAGGTCACCTACCTGCTCAATTCTACTTTTCCAGTCTTCTTACAACTTACTCCTCAATACATACTCTTCCATCTAGAAGAGTAACTCTGGCCTCCTGGCTGTCCCATGAACAAAACTATCTCTTGGCCCTGAGGTACTTTCTCTGTCTCTCATGATTAGAAAGATCTCCCTTCTGCACTTTGATTACTGATCTCCCTGGCTTCTTTTAAATCTCAGCTAAAATCCGACCTTCTATAGGAAGTTTTCCCCAACCCCTCATAATTCCAGTGTCTTCCTTCTGTTAATTATTTCCTATTTATCCTGTATATTCCTTACTTTGTATATATTTATTTGAATATTGTCCCCCCCATTAACTTATAAGCCCCTTAAGGCAGAGGCTCCCTTTTGCCTCTTTTTGTATTCCCAAGGCTTAGCACAATACCTGGCATATAACAGGTTCTTAATAAATGTTTATTGTTGATTGATTGGGGGCTGGTGACCTACCATATATAAGCTACCACTCTCAGCTCCTCAATCTTCCCTGTTCCTAGACGTTAGCACCTGGGATCAGGTGAGTCTGAATGCTTTTCTTAGGGAAGTGCTTTCCCATGCTGGGGAGTCAAAGTCTCCAGAAGAGGGAAAACAGGTAGATATTTCCAAATGCAATATATAGGCCTACATAGGTCTGAATTTCCACATAGAGCTGATAGACGGCCCAGGCTGGCTTTTGGTATTTTCAAACATATGGATTGTTCTATACCCTAGAAGTCTCTGCAGCTGAGGTAGTTAACAACAACGATGATAGCAACAGCTGGCATTTATATCATCCTTTAAGGTTTGCAAAGCAAACATGTGTTAACTCATTTGAACTTCAGGACAACCTTCTAAGTTGTCTTATTTTCATCCCCATTGTGTAGACGAGGAATTTCAGGCGCAGATAGCTTAAGTGACTTGCTCAGGGTCTTACAGATAATGAGGTTCTGAGGCAGATCTCAGACTCAGGTCTTCTGACTGCACTAGCTGCCCAGGAAAGAAGATGCCTCAAAGTTCATCCCTCTCCACTCCCTCCCTACTTCTTCTTCTTTTTTTTTTTTTTTGCTTTTTAGAGGGCAATTGGGGTTAAGTGACTTGCCCAAGGTCACATGGCTAGTTTTGTGTTAAGTGTCTGAGGCTGAATTTGAACTCAGGTCCTCCTGACTCCAGGGCCAGTGCTCTATTCACTGTGCCACCTAGCCGCCCATTCCCCACTTCTCTATCTAGATTGAGGGCCACCAAATCCGGAGACAGATCTGGTGACATACAATATAATGCCTTCATACAAATCGCTACCTTCTGAGCTATTATCTAACTCAGACAGTCAGTCTCTACAACTGATGTGCAGTCTCTTCTCTTCAGAACCCTCTTAACTGACTGCGGCTATTTCCATCCTCCTGCTCAGCAGGGAACACAACTAAGTTGCCTTTTGACAATAGGTGAGTCTTTATATCTTCTCCAAAATCCTTCACCAAAACCTGCTCATGTTGCTAGCGAACCACCCCTTTGGGAGACACTTGCCCAACTCATGATGCTCTGGTAGATTAGGTTCCCAGAGGGGAATGTGTGAGATGAAAGAGTTCAGAGTATGAATCTAAGGTCAGAAAAGGTCTTTATTCTTTCTCATGAGAAAGGACTCTGCCTCTGTCGCCCACATGGCGGCAGGGAGAGAGCAACAGGTAGAAGCCAGCCCATGGTTATATAATCTTCTAATGCAGAAACCCAACCCCCCCAACTGGCCTTCACTCTTGTTGGTAGTGGGGCTGACCCACAACCTAAACGCGAGAATCTCTCTAAGACAAAGGACCCGGAAACATGTGGGTGTCCAGTGAAAGCAGTCTTAACCTTATTTGGCATATCTTGTGCTGAGCTGGCTCTGGGGGAGGGTCTCCATTGCTCTAAGTCCCAGATTGCTGGACAGTCAGGTGACGTAAACCTAGGCCTAGTGAATGCTGAAGCCATTCTAGATTTGATTTTTCAGAATGGGGAAACTTCCCTATAAACTATCCCTCACAGGAATGACTACTGTTCTTTCTAGGGTTCTAAGGGTAACTTGAGGGGTCATAGCTACTAATATGTTAACTCTTGAGTCCCTATACGGTATGTCCCCCAATATTAATTAACCAGTAGAACTCTATTAGCTTCTAGAAAATGGCATTGACTGAGAAGGTACAGCAAATCCCACAAATCATCCCCCCAGACTAAGGCACATTTCTCCTTTGCAAACACAAAGTCCCTGGGGAGAGCGGGCTCACCCATAAACAATAGTAAGGCACACGTCACATGTAGCTAAGGGATCCCTCTCATCTCCTGGTCTGAGAAGAGCTTTTCTCCCTTCGCGTAGGCCTCATGATTTCCCTTGGATGCAGTTCTTTGCTGGGCTCCAAGGACTGGCGCTTTTCTGGAATCCAAAGCTGTTACTTCTCTGCGGTGGGAGGGGCCACAATCCCTGAATGAATCTGCCCGTGTCCTCCAGTAATTGTCTTTCCACATTCATTTTTCGGGGCTTCTTTCGTAGTTGACCACTACCACGCTGGTGGACCCTGTTACGGTCTAGTTGGCAGTGAGCCCTTGGATGGTTTTGATGGATCTCCCAAACTCACCAATAAACTGTACACTCCTCTCTGGGGTATACTCGCCAAAATTCAGAAAAGAGGAAGCATAAAAGAAATAAGATATCATTGGCTAGTTTTGGGGGGGATGGATGACCAGCTCCTCCCCACCCAGCAGCTCAAAACAATCCTCCTCACTCAAAAGCTGCCGGGGAAGAAAGCAAGAGATGATCTGTTCTAACCTCTTGTATGTGCATTCAGATCTAGCTCAGCCTCCCCTGACCCATCCATCCATCTGGAAGCCAATTAGAAAGTTCTTTATCATTACATAGTATTAACTCTTAATCATCATGGCAAAACAGATTTGGAAGCTTCGCATGTTGGACTGGCAGCAAGCAAAGAATATCCATATTCTTGTATAACCTAACAGAACATGCAAATCTGAGTATGCTCCAAGATTTGGGCCTTCATTGACCATTACCATTCTATACCTATCATTCAAAAGCAAAGGTGGCAAAGAGGATTGGTTCAATGACAAAATGTTCACATCTGCTGATAGTATACTCTTGAGTGGAAGTTTTTAAACTTTTAACCACATTTCCCTCTGACTACAGCCAGTTCACTGGATGCCATACTTAGCCTTTACTGCTTCCATAGTTATTTATCTCTAGCTGGTAATATATGATTTGGTGCTGGTTAGATTATAAGTCAGTGGAATGGGTAGATGAAAGCTTTCTTCCCTTTGTCTTTCTCAATCATGAGGATCTGATTATATCTACTTCACAGATCCAGCACTTAAAATCATTGGTTGCCTAGCAGATAATCCAGTGCATCTTGATTTTGTGGTACTGGTCAGCCTTAGTTCTCTTGTGAAAGTGAACTAAAGGGAACTTGATCTGGGAGTTTACAGATGTTCAGTTCTTCAACGCAAAATGGCTACCAGAAGAATTAATGTCAACAAATTAGAGCTCTTCTCTGAGCAGGAACAGTTAGTTGCTAACACGTAGGAAAAGTTGAGCCAACACACAGTTGGCAACAGTGGAGCAGAAAAGGATTGGATAGCTGTCAGAGATTTGGTATACAGCACTTCATTTGCTCATCTGGGCCAGAATACTCACAGACACCAAGACTGGTTTGATGAAAATTATGGAGAAATTCAGAAGTTATTAAATGAAAAGCAAGAACTCCACAGGGTTTACCAAGCAGGATGGTTTGTCCATCTCTAAGAAGGCAGCATTTCATGTCATCAAAAGTAAAGTACAAGCAAAACTTAGAGAGATGCAGGATTCTTGGCTCAGAAAGAAGGCAACTGAAATTCAGTTTTATGCTGATATAACAATCCAAAGCACTTTTATGATGCTCTGAAGGCTATTTATGGGCCAAAGACCTATGGTTCATCTCCACTACTCAGTCCTGATGGAGCCACATTGATTAGTGATAAGGACATGATTCTAGAGAGACGGGCTGAACACTTTCCTAGTGTTCTCAGCAGACCATCATCAATCAATGCTGAGGTCACTGACTATTTACCTCAGGTTGAAGTTAATCCCTCCCTAACTGAAGTTCCAAGAGAAGAAGAGATTTTGAATGCCATTAGGCTCCTTTCATGTGGCAAACCCATTGTTCATATAAAAGCTGACTGAAATTTTCCAAGTTATATGGCAAGGGGAGGTAATCCCCCAGGAGTTCAAGGATGCCTCCATTGTCCATCTCTATAAAAGGTAAAGGAAATAGATTGTCCTCTAACAATCACAGGGGGGTCTGTCTCTTTGTTATTGCTGACAAGATTCTTGCCAGAATCCTCCTTAATAAGTTGATCCTTCACCTGGAAGATGGTCACCTACCTGAGAGCCAGTGTGACTTCAGAAAGGGCCGAGGAACAATTGATATGGTGTTTGTTGCCTGACAATTCCAGGAGAAATGTAAAGAGCAGAACAGAGGTGTATAACACAATGTTTGTAGATCTGACCAAGGTCTTTGATACTGTTAGTCATGAAGGCTTATGGAAAATTATGTCAAAATTTGGTTGCCTGGAGAAGCGCATCAACATTGTACGTCAATTTCATGCTTGCCCAGGTTCTAGATAATGAACAATGCTCTTATGCCTTCCCCGTCACCAATGGAGTGAAACAAGGCTATGTGCATGCTCCCATGGTTTTTAGCATGATGTTTTCATCCATGTTGTCAAATGCTTTCAGTGAGGATGGACATGGCATCAAGGTCAGCTACCACACTTATGGTAAATTCTTCAACTTGAAAAGGCTACAAGCCAAGACCAAAGTGGAGGGAGTATTGGTGCATGATTTTCTGTTTGCAGATGATTGTGCACTCAATGCAGCCTCTTAAGCTGGGATGCAACAAAGTATGGATCCATTCTCTGCTGCTTGAGCTCGTTTTGGCCTAACAATTAACACCAAGAAAACACAGGTGCTCCATCAGCCACCACCACACCGTGCATACGTGGAACTGTCAATTACAGCAAATGGAGAAGTTTTGAATGCTGTGAATAAGTTCACTTACCTTGGCAGTGTACTTTCCAGGGATGTACATGTTGATAATGAGATTGACACACACATGGCCAGAGCTAGCTCAGTGTTCGGGAGGCTCCGAAAGGAAGTATGGGAGAGAAAAGGTATTAGACTGATGACCAAAGTGAAGGTCTACAGAGCCACTGTGCTGACCTCATTGTACACCTGTGAAACCTGGACAGTGTACCAGAGCCATGCCAGGAAACTGAATCGTTTCCATCCGAATTGTCTTAGGAAGAGTCTGAAGATCACCTGGCAGGATAAGGACCAGACACTGAGGTCCTTACTCAAACTAAACTGTTGGGCCCCCAACCCCCATTGCTCCTTCCTGCTGCCCTCTGGGTGGTCTGTTGCATTCCAAGGCACTAGGAGCCAGAGCAGGGTAATAAAAAGGCTTTGGAGCCTTTGAGGCACCCGACATGAGTTCTGCCTAATCTACCCTAATAAGGCTGTCTGCCTTACCTAAATGTGGATTAACAGCATTGAGCATGTATCATCCAATGGGATAGCCCCCCCTTTCTTCTGGCCCCTGTTGCTGAGGCACGTGACTTAGTCTGCCCAGGGGGTTATAAAGGGGAGTGAGGGGAGGGAAGGTAGTAGGAGTAAGAGGTAAGTAAGAGGTGAGAGAAGAGAGAGAGTAGGGAAGAGAAGATGTAACAATAAAGCTGCATTTCTAAACCCATCTGTGAGTGCTAGGCGTTCTGTTCGAGAAAGGAATCTAGAGAAGTCTGAAGACCCCGGGGAGGGTGAGTGAGGAAGGTGGGCCAGCATTCTAACTCTGCTTCAGATAGCACAACTCCGATGGGCTGGCCATGTTGTTCAAATGCAAAATGTATGCTTGCCAAAAAGACTATTTTTTGGAGAACTCACACAGGGCAAGCGTTCACATGGTGGTCAGAAGAAGCAATACAGGGACACTCTCCAGGTTTCTCTTAAGAACTTTGGAACTGATTGTGTGACATGGGAGACACTAGCACAAGACTGCTCAGCATGGCATGCCTTCTATGTGCTCTATGAGCAGAGCAGAATTGAAACTGTTCAAAGGAAAGCCAGAATGCGTAAATTTAGAGTATCCACTTCAAATGTTCACACAGACTATTTGTGCCCAACCTGTGGTAGAGCATTCCGAGCTTGTATTGGTCTAATCAGTCACAGTCAGACACATTGAAACTTGACTCTAGCTTAGTGATGTCATTTTGGTCCTCCTTGAGAACAAAGGACAACAACCAACCAATCACCACTATGGGTAATCAATCCATATGCACTGCTGTACTCTATGATGCTACCATTGACCAACAGTTCTTTCAGATAGTTTCTGAGAACTTCCTTCACAGAGAAATTTTCTGAATTCATTCTCAGAAAGGTCAGGAGACAATGAAATAGAATCCATGAGCTGCTCCTTGAATGTATCCTATAACCCTCTGTAGCAGTGAGAACATGCCTGTCAAGCTGGGTTTCTGCCTCAATGAATTCTTCCACTCTTTAGGCATGGGAGACTCATCCAAGTCTAATTCCTCTGGTTCCACTTCTGAGTTAGAAGAACCAGTGACCATGAGATGTCATCTGCCACCATTCCCTTCTATCCCCTTGTAAGCTTCTGCATAGGGTACACAGATGGCTAAGGTCTTCTGGGATTGATTCCCAGTTTAACACTTGAAGTATTCTGCTGATACGTTACATAGGCAAGAATTGGTCCCAGTCAGTATCAAAATTCCAGAGACGTTTAAAAAATCTGCCAATACCAGGGCCAAGGTATCGACCTTGTCATCATCAATAGCTTCCTTAGCAAACTTCAGACTTACTTTGATACAGCTCAAATGTGGTTAGTCCTTATCACTTAGTCCAGATTCCAAGCCTTGTTCTATGGGATATAAAATTATTTATTGATTGTCTCAGAAAATGACTGGAATACAATGGTCATATGTTATATGAATGTGAATTACATTGTATGAAGCATATTTTCTGATGAGTCATTTGTTACCTAGATTCGGTCATGGGGCAAGTCATTATCTTGCCATGTTCTTTTACTTTTAATGTTCTATGAACTTTTGCTTGATATGACAATATCATTAGTTACTGTAGTTAAACAATAGAGGTGTGACATAGGTTCATCCTCTCTACACTTAAGAAAAGTATGTTTGGTACTACTCCAATGGCAGACGAGACAAGAGGAATGATGTGCTTTTATACTGCTTCCACACGACTTTGATAGTCTCTGCTAGCTTTCTTTATTTTGGAAACTTTTTGTTTTGATGTAGCTTAGAGATTGTGACTATTTAGGATGCCAGCATCTATGTATTTAAATCATTGTTCTTAAATTTTTATGGTTAAATATTATATTTGGGCAACTATGGGCAACACATTGGTCTGTTATAGTAGTATGGTTCCCATATAATTTATTGGTTGAGTTCTCCAATCTATTTTGAGGTCTGTATTTACCGCCATTTTATGGATGAAGAAACTGAGACAAACAGAGGTTAAATGACTTATCCTGGGTCACACAGCTAGTTAAGTGTTTGAGGCCTGACTTGAATGATTTTATATATGTTGTATGAACAGACTACAATGGGATCCAGTGTCCAGCATAGACTGGCACTCCACATGTTTCATCTACACAGTCATTTCTTCATGAGGTCCTATGAATCCAGGTGAAATGAAGTCACATACAATGGAGAATGAGCTAGTACCTTCTTGAAGTCTGAGATGACCTCTGTCCATGGTCCAGGTCTTATTTTATGAAACTGGTTTTATTCTATTCAGGTTCTGATAAATGAAAACCTGATTTTCTTCTTGAGTACATTCAGTACATGAATGGCCACCTAGTTCTCATTTATAGCAGAAGACCATTCTGTCTTTTTGACTGAACTCTGCTAGTAAAGTTATTACCCTTTGACCTTGAATCTAATGAGTTGCTCAGCTGGGTTCCAAGTCCATAACCAGTACTTGTCTCCATGAGAGGTTCTGATCCTTAGCATTATTGCCTTTTTTGGGTGACTACCTCTCCATATCTGGCTGTCCTTGATGCAGACAGATACAGAGAGAGCAAGAGACAAATAGAGACAGAGAGAAACTGAGAAATAGAAAGAGACAGAGAGTGATAATAATAATTTGTTGTTGTTCAGTCATGTTGGCAAAGATAATGGAATGGTTTCTCATTTCCTTCTCTAGATCATTTTATAGGCATACAGGCTTAAGTGACTTGCCCAGGGTCACATAACTAATAAGTATCTAAGCTAGTAAGTATTGAACTCACGAAAATGAGTTTTCCTGACTCTAGGACTGGTACTCTATTAACTGTATCAACTAGCTGCCCCAATAACAATAATTAATAACATTCAATTATTAGTTATTAATAATTTAATAATCAAGCAATCAATAATAATAGCTGCCATTTCTAAAGTGCCTACTATGCCAGGCAAAGAGCTTTACAAATATCATCTCATTTTTTCCTCACAACCAACCTGGGAGGTGGGTGCAATTATTATCAGCATTTTAGAGATGAGGAAACTGAAGTAAACAGAGTCACACAGCTAGTTATCTGCCTGGGGCTAGATTTGAGTTCAGGGCTTCTTAACTAGGTCTGGGGCTCTACCCAGTGTGGCAGAGAGAAAAAGAGACAGACAGACAGACAGACACATGGGACAATATGCATGTGGCAGTAACCCACACAAACACATGTGACAGTAATACATGTGATAGGAAATACCCATATAGAACTCTCCTCGAAATATCGGCTCTTATTAGTAACCCCAGAGGTAAAAATCCAGCTAAAGGGATTGAATTACCAGGATGCAATAACTGAGTTAGCCACCAGATGGTAATGTACTCAAGATACCAGTCAAAAGTCGATCCTTAAGTACACACAGGTAGATGATGCCTACCTGGATCTTGGCACATGAACACTTTCAGCCTCTGAATGAACTTTCGATTTCAGAAGGGGCATTTTAACCCCTTACTGCTTGGAGTCCCAATCTAGCTTGAAGGGCTATCATGGGAAAGGAGAATTCGACTTACTTTGTTTGACTCCAGAGCCCATAAGGAGGAACAATGGGTTGGAAGTTGCAAAAAGGCAAATTGAAGCTTGATGCTGGGGAAAACTTCTAACATTTCAAGAGCTCTAGAAGTAGAGTGGGGTGCCTCATAGAGACCTCCACTTCATTGGAGGTCTTCAAATAGAGACTTGTTGGCATACTCAGGGGTAGGGTGTGGGGCGGGGGCAGGAGTTCTTTTTCAGGTATGGATTGAACTAAAGAACTACTGAAGTCTCTTTAAGTTTGAAAGTCTATTAAATTCCATGATGTTTCTATCACCCAAACCCAAGTAAGAATTCACTCTCTTTCATTAAGGCATCATTTCCTGATCCCCACATTATTAATATTCACTCCACAAAATTCCTTTGCGCACATTTGTATTTACTTACTCATGACTATGTTGTTTCTGTTCCCCATCACCCAAAGTAAAATGCGGACTCTCTGAGGGAAGGAAATAAACCTTTGGGCCTCCACTATCACATACAGTTCTATTTTCAGCAATCTCTCTAGGTTTTCTTTTACATTTTAAACATCCCAGATTGAATGCCTGGGTGCTCATGGTTCAATGCACTTTTAGAGTCAAACTAGCCAGACCTGGATAAAAGATATTTTCTCTAAGAGGCAGAGGACCCTTGTTCAGATATTATTTTTCATATTCATTGTTCTTTCTCAGAGCTCTATGGAGCTGGGGACCCAATGCTGTTCCCAAAAGGCAAATACTGTAAGACTTTTACTTTGTATAGTAATGGACTCAAAATAAAGAAAATGATCAATGTTTTTGGACCTAAACAATGTGGGAAGTCGTTTTGCTCAACGATGCTTATTTACTACAAGGGCTTTCTTTTCCTTTATTTGGGGCAAAATGAAAGGGAAAGGGAAGCCAGGGAAAGGTAGGGGGGAAAAAGAAATTTAGAAAAAGGAAAAAAAAGAAGGTCATTGAAGCTTTTGAAGCCAAAGAATCTGAGCCCATAACCATCAATAGGGGAATGACTACACAAGTTATGGTAGTTATGGTATATGAAGGTAATGGAATGCCACCTATGTCCATAGCTGTTGCATGCTTATGAATTTGTTTCTCACTCAGTACACAGCATAGGGAGAAGGATTGCTCCTCACCTTGAAACACCACTCCCTAGTCAGACAACACTGTATGCGTGACCCAGAATTTGGCGGTAAGGATCCACCTTCCAGTTTGTACCTCTTCCAGCCCTTTTTGCAAGTTTAGGCCCCTCTGTGCTGGATCTGAGATTTCTTGATCCTGTATTAAAATGGTTCTGCAGCCCTTCTCTAGATGTCCTTAGTGTCCGCAGACATAGGCTCACTGTGACTTATTTTTACTGGATTTCCCAATCAAGATTCAATCTAGTACATTTTCTACCTCTGTTTAGAGAAGCTGGAGATGGGAAGAAGCTTGTCGTACTTCTTCCTACTTTACAGCCATCTTGGCTCCATCTCCATCTGCTGTTTGTTAGCAAGTAGCATTACTGTAGGAGAGTCTGGTCCCCTCCAGGGCTAATGACAAAAGCTGTTACCTTTCTATTCTCACACCTTAAGGGTGCTTGTGCTAACAAGTTAAATCAATGTAAAACCGGTCTTCACTTCCCCAGAACAGAGAAGTGAGAAACAGGCATGATTACTTATTGAAGCATTTTTTTTTCAAAAGACAGGAAAGACAGAAAGAAGGCCAAAAGAAATCACAAACAAATGGGACAGCATTGAAAGTTACATGTTGAATTTATTATATGTTTTAAGAGAAAAGCAAGTTGTACATAATGAAGATTCTTATTTCCTGTATAATCTTCTTTTTCTGTTCTACTATATATGTGGAAATGGTCATTTTATTTGGTTAAGTTCAGAAAAATGTAAATAAAAAAATAACAAACAACCCTTCACCTCCCTCTCCTTGAAGGGTCTGTGGATTTAGGCCGTTGGCTGTCTATACAGTCTATACTTCACAGTGTGATTTTCTGAGACTGGGGATCAACATAACCCTTTTTTGTTGGTATTTTCAATTCCCATCATAGTCTGAAGGCCCTTTATGTATAGAAAGAGTCTCATACCAGTGTCAAGTTAGCATTCACCACCAGCCTCAGCACATGGAGCCTTTTCTTTCTTTCTTTTTTCTTTGTAAAAGATTTCAGCAAAGGCAGCTAAATAGATGGGGTTTTTTTGTTTTTGTTTTTACACTACAGTCATTTCCCCTTAATTTTACCCCTCATAGGATTCTAGGTTTTAGTTGGAAGGGTTCTTATAGGTTGGTCTTGGCATCACCCACAAATATACTACTTCCATGTTAAAAAAACTCTGAAATGTCCTTATCTGATCATAATTTATTGGCTTTTCACCTCACCTTCTGCCTTTACTCTACTCTTCATCCATACTGTGATCTCCAATCTCTTAGCCCTTCAAGTCTTTCCCAGGCCATCTCTTCTGCATTAGCCATTCTCTCTTCTTCTCCCTATCTTTTTTCCAAACAATTTTTTTTTTGCTTTTTTTTTTTTGGAGGGCAATTGAGTTAAGTGACTTGCCCAAAGTCACATGGCTAGTAAGTGTGTCAAGCATCTAAGGCCAAATTTGAACTCAGGTCCTCCTGACTCCAGGGCTGGTGCTCTATTCATTGCACCATCTAGCCACCCCTTTCTCCCCATCTTGACTCCCTGAGTGAACCAATTCAACTCAAACTCTCCTCCTCTCTGGAATCCCTAGCTTCTTATCATATTGACAGTTATGTCCAGTCAAGATCCAGCTTTTTTTTGTTTTTGGAGGGGAGAGGGCAGGGCAATTGGGGTTAAATGACTTGCCCAAGATCACACGGATAGTAAGTGTTAAGTGTCTGAGACCGGATTCATTCCTAC
>CM053587.1:290746568-290767094 GCA_028646515.1 Pseudochirops corinnae | reverse complement strand
TAGGATCTGCAAATACTTTCACATTGTACAATAGTTTGGTCATATAGAAGGGCTGTAACCAATGAGTGATCACTGGGAAAAGAAAAAAAAAAAAAAACAAAGCCAGAGATAAAAGAGAACGATAACGAGTTTTTAAGCCCCTCACTCTTACCGCACATATACAATTTGTTTTCAAGTCTTGTCATGTCTATCTTCAAAATATCTCTTGTGTACATCCCTTTCTTGCCACTAGCCCCACACCGTCATGGTTTAGGCACCCATCACCTCACACCTGCCTGCTGGTTGGTTTCCCTTTCTTAAGTCTTTTTATCCTCTGCTGAGCTGCTAGCATGAGTTTCCTAAAGCTCAGAAGGGCTGACCACCCCACTTACTTTGCTGCTTCATATACTCTAGTGGCTGTAAAGCCCTTTCTTCATCTTTCCAGTCTTTTTACCCTTTACTCTACTTTTCATGCTCAGTGATTCAACTGTAGCAGTGTTCTTGCTGTCCCTTGGACACAGCGCTTCATCCCTCTCTTCTGTGCCTTTTCAGTGGCTTTTTTCGATGCTTACAATACATTCCTTACCTTTATGTCTTGGCTTCCCTATCTTCCTTTAAGGCTCAGCTCAAATCCTACCTTCTGCAAGAGGCCTTTTCTGATTACTCTTCACATACCCTTCTCTAGACTAGTACTTTCCTTCCAAGATTACCTTCCATATTCAGTGTATATATCTTATATTTACAGTCATTTGCATGTTGTTTCAGGCAGGCAATGTACTTTTGCCGTTCTTTGTATTCCCAGTACTTAGCACAGTGCTTGACACATGAGTAAGTGGCTAAGCAGTACTTATTGATTTAAGTAGGCCTTTCAGATCTTAGGGAAGCTGTCAAATGTTAGAAAACAGCAGCAAAATCAGTATCAGTGATTTCTTTTGGTGTGAAAGAAAAGATTGGGAAACGCGGCGGGGGGGGGGGGGGCGGTGAGGAATGAATGTACAGATTTACTTCATTTAAAAAGTACAGTTTTCCTACAAGAAGTCTTTCCCAACCCCTTTTAATTCCAGTGCCTTCCCTTGTTAATTATTTCCTATTTATCATCTATAAATCTTGCTTTATGTATTTTTTTTGTATGTTGGCTCTCCCTTGAGGGCAGGAGACATCTTTTGCCTCTTTTTGTATCCCCAGCACTTAGCAAAGTACCTGGTATATAATAAATGTTTGCTGATTGATTGGCAGTTGCTTCTGGGATTAAATTAGTTTCCCCATGGTCCCTTCTAGTTCTCATAATCTCTTGAGTGTAAATAACTAACGTTCTCATTGAAGAAGTTAAAAAAAAAACAAAAAACAAAAAAGCCTGCATAATTGTATACCCAGATTGGGGTGGGTATCATCAGTAGAATTTGAAGAATTTGGAGCATCAGTGTAGGCTGGAGTAACTTAGTACATTTTCCTAGAAGAGATGAAACTTGAGCCAAACTCTAAAGGCTCAGCGGGATTTGGATAGGCAGAAGCAGGAGAGGGAATACGAGCTCAAGAAAGACCTGTCCTCTTTGTATACTATATAGCTAATGAGGATACCTGCCAATTCTTCCTATTTCCCCCCTTTAGAATATTAGCTATAGGTCCACATTGACAATTGCCTGTTGGACATTTTAAGTAGATGTCCCAGAAACATCTTCAACTCAGCATGTCCAAAAGTGAACTCATCTTTCCCATAAGCCCTCCCTCCCTCTTCCAGACTTCCCTATTTTTGTTGAAGATGCCATCATCCAGTCTCCCAGATTCTTTAGCTCGACATTAGCTTGGAGTCTTCACATTCTCTTCACCTACATATCCAATCACTTGCCAAAGCTTACTGTTTTTACCTTCACAATATCTCTCACATTTGCCCCTCTCTCTTTCCTTACATAGCTGCCGTTGTAGTTCAGGTCCTCATCATCTCTAACCTAAGTTATTGGAATAGCCTCCTAATTGATCTCCTTGCTTCAATTCTTTCCCCTCCAGTCCATCACTGCTGCCAAAGCAATTTTCCTTAAGCACAAATCTTGATCATGGGACTTCCCTACTCAGTCAGCTTCTGTGGGCTCAAGGATAAAATATGAACTTAACTTTTAAACCTGTATGCAACCTGTCCCCAACCTATCTTTCTAACCTCATGAGACATTCTTTCCCTTGAGCATTCTGTGATTGAGCCAAATAGATCCTCTCTATGATCCTCACAAATGCCACTCCATCTCCTGTCCCCATGCCTTGAACTGACTATCTCTAAGGTCTGTAATGCACTTTTTTCTTACTGCTGCCTCATAAGAGACCTTCTCTTCCTTTAAGATACAGTTCCAAAAACATTTTCTGCATGAATCCTTTCCTGATTCCACAACTTCTAGAACCTTCCCTCCCAAACTACCTTGTATTTAACCATGTGTATGTTTTCACTTTATACTCATGCTGTATATATTTTTTTTACACATTTGTTGTCTCTCCCATTCAGATGGAAGCTCCTTGGCAATAGGGATTGTTTCATTCTTTGTACTAGTATCCACAAAGGGCTGGCACAGTATTGGCACGTAGTAGGCATTTAGTAAGTACTTTGTGATTGATCAAGTCAGGTTAGGGACTGGGCCTCCTTTCACAGTAAGCATTCCATTCTCCTTAAGATGCCTAAGTAGGGCCAAAGAATATTTGGTGGGGATGACCACCAAACTTTATACTATAAAATATGCTCTCTTTAATGAGACCTGAAAGAATTCTGCAGATGAGTATCCCTGACTCTTCACTTTACTGCATTTCTCACCTTTTCTAAGATTCTCCCAGTGTTTCATTGCTAGTACCCTAGTTTGCATGGGTGTTTATATGGTGTGTGGGTGGGTGTGTGGCCTTGCTAAGACTAAGTTTTTCTCTCCGTCTCTGTTCTTCTGTAAGAAAACATAGTTCTTTTAGGACAGTAGTTCAAGGACCTTTCCCTTTGGATTTTAAATTGTTTTGTAGACCTTGAGATTGTCTGAAATGCCAAATTCCATGGCTAAAATGTACTGCTGAGTTGGTGCCAATATTTGGTCTGTTGTAAATTTGTAAACACTTAGTAGTGGAGTAGGTTTGCTCCAGGGGTTAGTATACAAGGCCATCACTCTTCTGGTCAATCTAGGGAGGCATTAGAACACTCCAGGCCAGATTAAATAAGTACTGCCTCATTTTTTTTAGGAGCTGACCTTGGTTCACAGCAGGGACAACATCAACCTGAGTTCTGGCTCCAGGGTCAGGGAATTTGAAGTCAAAGGGATACTGGAATTTTCTACCCCTTTTCCTTTATATCTCTTTCTTGGCTCAGCTCCTCAAAACTATTCCTGTTTTTCACAATGATTATCTCCCTTTTTCCATTTCTGATCCTCAAAGTATTTCCCCAGTGTTTTCATCCTCCCCAGCATCATTTGGATCACAGTTCTCATCCTATTTATTTTTCAGGACAGAGTTCATCAGGGACAGCACATCCATAGGGCAGTTATATTTAATTTCTCTTGTCCCATTGGGGCCATACCTTGAAAACCTAGCGGCCTAGGAATGAAGTCCCAAGCATAAAGATTCTTACATTAGCAGAAAGATTAAACTTTAGCCTGCCACTTATGAAGAGTGGCTGATCCCAGCGTATTCTCTTCTACTACCTCTTCTGGTTGAATAATCTTGTCCCTCTTAACCTTCCCTCCCACAACTTCTTTTCTACCTCATGGTCATCTTTGTGATACAGTCTAAGGACTCTTTCCCTCTGAAGTTCAAGAGCCCAGCTGTGACTCACATGCTCTTTGGAGAGGATTAGGGGTGGGGTGAAATGGGGGATGGGAACTGTACCCAGAGCCCAACAACCTTCTTTCCAGGCACAAATCTTGTGTAGGACATAGATTGGCCTGATCAGCAGAGACTGTTTTCCTTTTTACTCCTTCATTTAGATTATTGATTTTGTTTAGCTTTGCTTCTGCATAGCTGTTGGGTCCATTAAGTTCTTAGTGTTAAGGGGATTTTTCCCACCCAGGCCCAAAGAGTTGTTATTTTTGAGACATTGTCTACCTGGGAGCACCATGTAGGCATCTTATAGCAGGAGAGCCCTTCTGGAGTTTACTTTGGCTTTTAGCCTCTTAACATTTTTATCAGTGACCTGTCAGATGAGAAGGCAGAGTATACCCATTGACTAACTTTTGACAACCAGTTCTTCCTACCCCCAAAACATGCCCTGTGCTAGAAGGGACCAAAAAGGTCATCTGGGCCAACCTTCTGGAAGTTAACGTGATATTATCTCCTGTTTAAAGAGAAGACAATTGAGAAGAGAAACTCCTTCCTGAAGAAGTCCAGGGAGTGCATCCTGGGCCGGAGCTGTTCCAGCCATGCAACCCCTTTCCTCCCAACTCACTTCCTATTCTGTGGGCTTCAGTAAGGAAGATATCTTTGTTATTATGTCTTCATCAAAAATTAGCTGCCTTCTGTGAGCCTCACTCCAGGTGCTGGTGGGGATAGGGATACAAAAGGAGATGAAATGATCCCCTACCCTTGAAGAATTTACAGCCTTGCCAGTGATGTGAAACCTAGAGATCTGAAACACATAGTCAGCAGTATCAGGCAGCAGAAATGCAGTGACTATTTTATGATAAAAACAGCAGACATTTAAATGGTGCTTTAAGGTTGGCAGAGTGCTTTGCCCTTTGCTTTTTTCTCTTCAACTAGAAAAGCTGCTTTTGCAGCTCATGACAAAGAAAATAAGAGTTCAGCTACTCATGGTTCACCCTCATTGTTCTTGCTCCCACCTCCCCAGTATTGTGTACAATTGTCATGGCTTGGTGAGGGCTAAAGATGACAACCTGCCAAGTTCTCACCACAGTCCTCCACCACCACCCCTTCCTTTTACAGATGAGAAAACCAAGGCCCAGAAAGGTTAAGTGGCTGCCAAGGTTACACAGCTATTAAGTGGAAGAGTGCAGATTCAAACACACTTCGATTGATATTCATAGAATCATAGGTGTAGAGCTAGAAGAGACCTCAGGGGCCATCTAACCCAACTTTCTGTCTTCGGATACCTAAGTCCAGCATTTTTTTCCATTATACCATGCTCTGCTTAGCTATGCACAGATAGCTATGATCCAGTACAGATTGGGGTCAGTACCAAAAGAAAGGAACAAACTAAATGCCATCAGAGTTCAGAGAGGAGAGGGGTCACTTCGTATTGGAGAGATAGGTAAGGATCATGTCCTCACTGAAGTAAGAGACTAAGTCATCTGCTCCAAGGCTAGGAGTTAGGAGTTTGAGGATAGATATTTAGACTCTGCTTTGAGGAATGAGATGAAAAACCACTTAAGAGCAGAGCAGGACTTTTGAGCAATAGCAGACTGAAGTAACAAATTTTAGCGAGTGGAATAATTTTGATGAATCACAAATGATTTTGTGATGGTAGTAGAGTGGAAGAAATAGACTTGGAAGAAGAAATACAGGTCAAGGAATTGGAGGTAATGATGAAGGCAGAGAGTAGTGTGACTGAAAGTGGGAGAGGTAGAAAGATGGGAAGATGTAGAATGGAATTTCAAAGTTCCAGATGTTGGTTGTGGTATAATTCCATGATTCTAAATTGTTACTCTGCCTCATTATGCAGTTAAAGTGGGATGAAAGAGGAGTTTGGTGATGTTATAAAAGTTAAGTGTGGTCAAGGTGTTAGAGGGATTGTCGATATAAATATTTAAACCTCTGATGATTATGACAAAGGATGAGTAAGAAAAAAACGGCAAACCAAGTTGTTGTTTGTCCTTCGTTTTCAAAAAAGACCAATAACATCACAATTTTGGAATCACAGTGTGATGTATTCAGCTGACCAGTTCAGTCTGAGTTTGGAAGGCACTCCCACAGATCAAGCACAAGTGGTTCATTAGAACATTTAGAGTGGAAGTGGCTCAGGGTTTGCACAGTTGATGTTTGCTTTGTGCTTTTACATTTCTGCTTTGCTCGTGGGATATGATGCCAGTGCTAGATGGTCCTATAGCAGCATTTCCCCTGTCTCACAGTCATGTTAAAGCTCTTCAGAGATACCTCAAGAGTGTCCTTATACCACTTCTTCTGATTATCATGTGAGCTTTTACCTTGTGCAAGTTCTCCATAAACTAGTCCTTTGGGTAAGCATGCATTTGGCATTAGAACTATGTGGCCACGGGGTGGCTAGGTGGCAGTGAGTAGAGCACCAGCCCTGGAGTCAGAAGGACCTGACTTCAGATGTGGCCTCAGACACTTACTAGTCGTGTGACCTTGGGCAAGTCACTTAACCCCAATTGCCCTGGAAAAACCCCTCTTTAAAAAAAAAAGTAGAACTATGTGGCCAGGTACTGAAGTCATTAAATTAGCATTGGCAATGACTTGACTCTTGGTAGATGACAGCAACAAGTTTAGGAAAAGGTTGGTTTAAGTTGATTAAACTGTAACAGGGGAAAAGTGATTAAGTGATAGTGATAGTGGAATGATCAAGAAAGATAGACACCAACCTTTCTCAGACTTGTGGAGCAGGAGGTAGAAAAGATGGCTCAACTGATGCTTACCCTCAGCAAAAATACGAAAGTTGAACAGAGGGACAACTTGGAAGAAAATATGATGAATTCTATTTTAGACCTGCTGCTTTTGAGGTTCTGGTGGGACACCACGGTAGAGGTATCCAGCAGGCAGTTGGAAGTTTGAGGCTAGAACACCAGGGAAAGGGTGGTGGAAAATGTTTATTAAATTGAATTAAGCCGATTGAGTTGATATTGAAGTGCTTAATGATATTTAATATAGCGTGTGTTGAGTTTGAGGTAGCTGTGGAATAGCTAAGCAGTTGGATATTGGAGACTAGAATTTGAAAGAGGTCCAAGATAGAGATTTGGGAGTCATCTACATAAAGGTGAGATTTAAAGCATTGTGCTGAATGCTGGGATTACAAATAGAAAAGCAAAACAATCCTTTCTCTCTAGGAGATCTAATTCTGATAAGGAGAAACAACATGAAGAGGTTTTTGCTACAAGTTGGATGAAAAGATCCCATGGTCCTTAGGGTAGTAATTCTATAATAAAGGATTCTATAATGTATTTCCATTGATAAAACCATATTCATTTCTTATGTTAAACTGTTTGGCAGTGCCAAGGGCTTGGATAGCCAGGCTTTAATTTTTCTAGTTTTCAGTAGCTTCTGGCTGCTGAGGAGGCAGATTCTAGGTCTCATCTTCACAAAGGTTGATTTTCTAGAGGATGGCTGCAGGTGCTGGGCTGGAACCAGGAGTGGGGGTTGTGGTGTGCTGCTGTTCCCAGGGTCTTTGGGTCCTGGGGCCGTCAAGGTAGACAACCTTTTCTAAGAAGTTTGACCGGAGAAAGAGAAGAGAGATACAGAATCATAGCTTGAGGGCATGGTGGGGGTCTAGTGCTGATTTTTTAAGGAAGAAGTGGACATGTTGCAAGGCATTTGAGGCTGTCATTAGATAAGGAGAGGTTGAAGATTTGAGATGGGGTGATTGAGGACGCTGTCTGCTGAAGACAAGTCTAAGTAGATGGGGAAGGGAAGGGAAGGGAAGGGAACAAGTATTTATTAAGTACCTTATATTCTTGGCATTGTGCTTAATCCTTAACAAATATTCTATCATTTGACCTTCACAAAAACCCTGTGAGGTAGGTGCTGTCATTGTCACCATTTACAACCTGAGAAAACTGAGGCAGGCAGTTTAAATGACTTGCCCTTGAGGCTGGATTTGAACTCAGGTCTTTCTGACTCCAGGCCTAGCACTTTATCCACTGAATACTTCACTAGCTACCTGCCTCCGATTAGATACATCACTTCCAGAAGGAAGCTGAGACACACTCAAGACAGATATGGATACACAGTGGCAGCCAGCCGTTTCAAGGAGTATCATCCTTGGCAGAAAAAAAGAAAGTCAACTAGGGAGAAGGGCCACTTCTTGGCCCAGAGAGAGTGGTAAAGGAAGGAGTGGGAGATGACAGAGGGAGATCACATTGAGTCCATTGGCCTAAATATTCTCAGTAAAATAAGGGGCAAGTTCCTCAGCAAGGGATTGTGGGAGAAGGGAGAGAAGAAAAGACAATAACTTCTATGGGGGTAAGAATAGGGAATTAATTAGGAAGGAATAAAAGGACTGCCTGGCTGGTTTCAGGGTGGGTCCTGGTGGAATTTGGATCACATGTGTTTGTATTTGTACCATTCAACCGCTCTGGAATAGGAGCAGAACTGGGGAATGGTGGGTATGGGGCTGAGATTTGACAAGGATGAGTGGTGATAGGATCAGAAGAACAGGGGATTTGAGAGAAGAGATAGTATGGAGTTGAAATGGCTAGCTATTGGGTTGAAATTGAAGAGAGAAGTAAAGTAAGTCCAGGATTAATGAGCTGTGAAAGTATTGAAGGATAAAGGGATTTGAAGTCTCTGTGAAGGAAAGAGTAAGTTTAGGAGGAGTGAATCATGGTCAGATGATAGGAGGTTATGGTCAGATAGAGGAATGTCAAACTGTCTAATTACGGAAGTGGAACGTGTGGAAAATGGTGAAATCTTGTGTGCGGCTGAGGTGGAGTGAAAGAATTAAGGTTGAGAGGTTTGCAAAGTGCGTTCCTTTCCACTTTACAGATTAGGAAACTGTGGTGCTTGCCTCTAGTGATAACAACAAGTGAGTATCTAAAGTGGAATTCAAACCCAGCTCTTCTGCCTCAAAGTCCAATATTGTGTCCATTATGCTTCAATGTTCTTCTACCCTGATGCCTTCATAAGCAGAAGCCCAGGCTCTAGATCTTTTCTTTCTCCATCCAGTCCTCCTGCTTGGTGCCTCTCAAGCTGCTCTGATGATCTGAGCTTTAGTGTTAGCATAGAGAAGGGAGTCTAGGTTTGGGCCTTGGGGAATACTCATATTTAGGAGGAAGGAAAAGAGGTTAGTAAAGAAAACAGAAGTGACCCGACAAGTAGGAAAAAAAAAAACAAGGAGAGTAGGGGAGAATTTTAAGAAGGAGGTGGTCTGTGGTGTGAAATGCTACCAAAAGGGTAGAGAAAATGAAGAGTAAATGTTTTCTCCAGGGTTGAGGGCCTTAGGAGACTGGTTAGATACAAAAGAAACTTTTTAAAATAAATAACCCAAACACTGCGGGGAGAAGGGGGAGAAGGGGGGGAAGGGTCAATAAGAATAGAGTTTCTATGTTTCTATTTATACTATCAAACTGCTCATCTCTGAATGGATTTTCTGCTTTGTAGGTCATGTGCCAAACATTTTAGAGGAGTCAGATGTTATCTGAAGTGGGAAGGTATCTGGTAGGATAGAAAGAGTGCTGGCCTTTTGAGTCAGGAGACTGAAGTTTGAATCCTGTTTGGCTACTTATTAATCTTGGACAGGTCACTTCACTCTTCTGAACTTCAGTTTCTTCACATATAAAATATTAATTTAATTTAAATGGCCTTGCCTATGTCAAAGGGTTTTTGCAAGGATCATATAGGATAATGTGGCCAAATTCTTTGTAAACTTTAAAGTATAGTATAAATGGTAATTTTAAAAATTATTTCTTGTGCCTCTTTTGCCTGTCGTCATCCACCCTGGGTACCTGCCACTCCCCTCCCCCCCCCCCCCATCCCCTGCCACTGCTCTCCTGGACAGACCCTCAGGCTTTAGACCACTCTTCCTCTGACACAACCCTGCTGGGTGCTGAACTAGCTCAGTTGAGAAACTAGTTCGATCTGTGGTATTTGTATTCACAGGTAAACACAAACTGTTTTTCTGTGGTAGTGAGGTGGTTGCTGCCCTCAAGGTGGGTCTTTCTCTGGTCTAACTGTGGTGTCCTTTCACCCCCTTTTCTGTCACCTCCTATATTTGTTTCCCATAGCATCCACAAAAGAGTACCTGCTTAGGACTGTCTTGTGTTCCTTCAGACCACTGATTTCAGCCAAACATGAAGAGGAAGGGGACCTGATTAGTCAGTACTCCCTCTGGGCCTCTACCCTCTTCTAGGAGTGTATTCCTTCCCTTGCACCTATGTAATAAGAACAGCTTCTATCTCTGTAGGGCTGTACTATCCTCCTAGCAACACTGAGGCAAGGAGAAATTGGGACTCGGGAGAAGTGATGTGACTTACCCCACTATCACATAGTTGGTAATTGTGGGAACCAGAGTTAGAGCCATGCTGTTCAAGGGACTCTTGTGTCTTAAAGGCCATGCCAATATTGAGGGCTTCCAGCATGTCTGCCCCATGCTAGGCTATTACCTGAGGACCAGGAGAGCTCAGGCAGAGTTAGCAAGAAGGGCTTATGGCCTACGATGTCCTCAATGAGATCCAAAGTCTTGAAGCATTGAAACCAGGGCCTTGGGAATTCTCCCTTGCCTATAATATAAATAGGGGTGATACCCCAAGGCTGGCCAAGAAATGTTGCATCTCCACTTGAACCTTGCCCCATTTGTTCTTTTTCCAGTTGCAGCTTTGCCGATTCCATTCAGCGTTGCTACAGAGCAGGCAGCCACCCTGGCTGTCCCCAGTCACATTCTTCAGGAAAAACTTGACAGCGGGACCTGCAAGGTAATGAGCTCCCTCAGGCCACCAGGATCTCAGAGGACTTCAAATCTGTACTTCGTGCTTGAGGTCTAACCCTGTCCCATAGTCTATTCCCCATGTTTCTTGTCATTAGTTTTTTTCTCCTCATTATTAACTCTGGTAGGATAGGGACTGGCTTATCCTTTTATATCCTCCCCAGTGCTTGCACAGAACCTTGAACACACAATAAGTCTTCAGCATATACACTTAGAGATTGCCTGGCTCAGAAAATCCCTCCTTCATTAACATCTATTGATTGATTAAAGATGACTTCTCTTTGAGTTATCCAATCAATCTGTAAATATATTTCTTGAGGCCTTTTGCTAGGTACCTCTGAGGGATGCCAAAGTATGACTTGTTGGCTCCCACCTCCAGGAGCTTGTCTCTTTGAATCATCCAGTTTGTGAACAAACCTAATGTGTTCCGTGTGCACACAACCAGACGGGAGGCTTGGTCTGTGCTTCAGAGGAGCTGATAACCAAAGTGATGACAAATAAGAACAACAGGCTCCGTTTTCTATTTACATAAAACGTGTGGCAGTTTGCCAAGCTCTTCCCTCACATACCCCTATGGGACAGATAATGCAAGTATTTCTCTTCGTATTTTACACAGGAGCAGACTCACAGAGCTGAAGGCCATTTAACTTGTGCGTTTTGGAGCTGGGACCCAAATTCTACTTGCCTGGCTCCACAGCCAGTGCCGCTCTAGTCTGTAATTGCTACCTCTACAAATATGTGGAGTGCTCAAAGTAGAAAGCCGTGGTTTTCAATTACTGGGCCTCCAGCCTTCTGTCTGTTGGACATTTGAAGCACTGCGTCATTTAGGATTTAGAGGAAAACAAATCTAGGAAGCACGTGACTGCCTGAGAGGCATGGTATATAGGAGAAGAATAGTCCATGGGACTTCTCTGATCCAGAGCTCTATCTGTGGGGCAGCCTGAGGTTAGGGCAGTCTGTGGAAAGGATAGCTTTTACCTAATACTATCCCTATCTCTCCAGTCCATCACTGCCTTCGGGACAACTGGACAGGATTCCAGTTAATTTTGTGTTTGTGTGTGAGATTAACTTGGTTGTATGAGTGGCAGTAAAACCTTTAATGAAGAAAGGCAGAATGGAGGGATAAAAACCCCACAGAACCACACACACTCACTCTCTAGCTTCTTTGGGAGCTTCCTTTCATATGCTGGTTGTCGATTGGGATGGAAGTAGAGAGGGAAATTGCTGGAAGATGATGGATGAGGGAGGGGAAGGGTGAAGGGTTGGAGTTTTTGGCAACAGGAGAAAATCATCACTGCCCTATGGCTCCCCTTCAGCCCCACAGTTCCCACACCCCTATGGAAGAAGGCAGTTTCCGTCATGGTGGTGAGTGTGCCTCTGCTGTTTGGGCTTCGCTACGCTGTTGCCAACAAACAAGAAAGGAGGAAGATGAGGCTTTTGGCAGATGGCATCGGACGATTTGGCAGGTTGGTTGACTGTGTGCGAGGGCCTTTTCTTGGACTCATCCTTCCAATTTACCTTAAACCAAAGGATTCCTCTACAACACTGCAGTGTTCTATCCAGTTGGGTCCATTTCTGTAACCTTGTACCAAGCATGATGCCTGTCTGGGCATCAGGAGGACCATAAACTATCATATCACATACCTAGATACTGTGGCCACTGGGGCTTCAGTAGATAGGGAATGAGCTCTGGGGCTAGAACTTTTAAAACACATGCAGGCATTATCCTCAGGTGTTGGTTGTTGCTTATGAAACATTTGAAGTCTTTGGAAAAATCACAGTCTAAGCCTCAGGGCTGTAAAGATGAGAATGCCATGTTTAGGGTCAGCCTGGCTCAGGAACTTGTAGGTCTTAATTTGTCATCTTTGACTGGTAATTCAATTAAATATTTGTTATATGCCAGTAATGCAAGTAAGCCATTATATGTACTTTCTTCCCCCTACTTAATAGTATTTTATTTTATTTTCCTATCACACATAAAGATAGTTTTCAACATTCACTTTCGTAAGATTTTGATTTCCAAATTTTTCTCCCTTCCTTCCTCCCTCCCTACCCCCTCCCCAAGACAGAAAGTATTCTGATATAGGTTATACATGTACAATCATTAAATATACTTCTACATTAGTCGTGTTGTCAAAGAGTCAGAACAAAAGGGAAAACCCACAACAAAGAAAAAACAAAAAAAGTGAAAGTAGCATGCTTCTGTCTGCGTTCAGACTCCATAGTTCTTTCTCTGGATGTGAATAGCATTTTCTATCACAAGCTTTTGGAATTGTCTTAGATCGTTGTGTTGCTTAGAAGAAATGAGTCTATCACAGTTGATCACCACACAGTGTTGCTAATACTGTGTGCAGTGTTCTCCTGGTTTTGCTTAGTTTATGTAAGTCTAGGTTTTTTCTGAAATCTTCCTGCTCCTCGTTTTTTATAGCACAGTAGTATTCCATTATATTCATATACCACAACTTTTTCAGCCATTGCCCAATTGATTGACATCCCCTCAATTTCTAAATTCTTTGCCACCATAAAAAGAACTGCTATAAATATTTTTGTATATGTGGATCCCTTTCCCTTTTTTTAATGTTCTCTTTGGTATACAGACCTAGTAGAGGTTTTGCTGGATCAAAGTTTTATATCCCTTTGGACATAGTTCCAAATTGTTCTCCAGAATGATTAGATCAGTTCACCACTCCACCAACAATGCATTAGTGTTCCAATTTTCCCACATCTTCTCCAGCATTTATCATTTCCCTTTTTCTGTCGTATTAGCTAATCTGATAGGTATGAGGTGGTACCTCAGAGTTGTTTTAATCAGTATTTCTGTAATCAATAGTGATTTTGAGCACTTATCATATGAGTATAGATAGTTTTGGTTACCTGATACATGTGATTTGTTTTAATTTGTATTTCTCCAATCAGTAGTGATTTAGACCATTTTTTATATGACTATAGATAGTTTTAATTTCTTTATCTGAAAACTATCTAATGGTCCTTTGACCGTTTATCAACTAGGGAATGACTTGTATTCTTATAAATTTGACTCAGTACACTATATTTTAGAAATGAGACCTTTACTAGAAACATTGGTTGTAAAAATTTTTTCCCAGCTTCTGCTTTTTTTCTAATCTTGGTTGCATTGGCTTTTGTTTGTCCAGAAACTTTTAAATTTAATGTAATCAAAACTATCCATTTTGCATTTTATAATGTTCTCTATCTCTTGTTTGGTCATAAATTCCTCCATTCTCCATAGATCTGACAGGTAAAATACCTTGTTCTCCTAATTTGCTTATGGTATCACCCTTTATGTCTAAATGTGTACCCATTTTGACCTTATCTTGGTACATGGTGTGAGATGTTCGTCTGTGCCTGGTTTCTGCCATGCTATTTTCTAGTTTTCCTAGTGGTTTTTGTCAAATAGTGAGTTGTAGGTAGTTTTTAGGAGGTTTGACATTTTTTCAGGTAGCTATTGATAATTTCTTTTGAGAACTGTAAAGGGTAACCTTGCATATCTCCAAAAAGCAAAGCCAATTGCTGAATTCCTTGAGCCCTCGACAGTTTAAATGGTCGTGTAGGAGAATGGGAAGAGCACTGGACTTGGAGTCAGGGCACCAGGTTCAAATCTTAGCTTTGAGATTTACCTACTCTTTGATTCTGGGAAGGTCCATTTACCTCTCTGAGCCTCAGTTTCTTCATTTGCAAAATAGGACTAATAGTAGTTAATCTGCCTACCTACCTCTCCAGGTGTATTTTGAGGAAAGTGGTGTAGAACTGACTCATAATTACTATTGTCTTTATCATTATTCCATTCTCTTTGGGAAAAACTAAATCTAATGAAAAATACCTGTTTGTAGCAGTGCCCCTAACTGGAGCAAAGGACAGCAGTGGGAATCCTTCGAACTTCCATTGTTTTTGTAAGACTTTTTTCAGGTTGGTCTTTCAAGGGAGAAGACCCCAAGGATTGCCCTGACACCAGATATCAGCAGAGAGCTCTGGCATCTCATACTTGGCTGTTTGTAAGGATCACCTCATGACGGCACAAATGTCTTATTTGCTAGACCATCATCATAGGATCGTAGATTTAGATCTGGCCACCCCTCATTTTTACAGATGAGGAAGCTGAGGCCTAGTGAGGTCAGATAATTTGCCCAAAGTTATGCAAGTGGCAAGTGGTGAGATGGGTTTGAATCTTTGTCCTTTAGCTCCAAATCCAGGGTGTTTTCCACTGTGCCACAACACCTCCTGTTCATTGTTGTACTGCAAGACTCTATTCTGGGCTGTCTTCTTTATCTTAGGATTCTCATTAGACTCCCCTACATCCATTTATCTCTATGAAGATGACTTTCAAATCTACATAACCATCCTTTGTCTGGATCTTGAGCTCTAGCCTGGTTTACTGCTGGATATCACTGCCTGGATGTTCTGTAGGCATCTCTGATTTATCGTATCCAAATCAGAATTCGTTTTCTGTATCCTCTTCCTGATTTTTCTTGATTTGAACCTGGTGCCCTGACTCCAAGTCCAGTGCTCTTCCCATTCTCCTACATGACCATTTAAACTGTCGAGGGCTCAAGGAATTCAGCACTTGGCTTTGCTTTTTGGAGATATGCAAGGTTACCCTTTACAGTTCTCAAAAGAAATTATCAATAGCTACCTGAAAAAATGTCAAACCTCCTAAAAACTACCTATAACTCACTATTTGACAAGTGTCAAGGATACCACTGCCCTAGTCATCCAGATTTGTATCGCCAGAGTTATCTTTGACTCCTACCTCTCCCTCACACCCAGCATCCAGTTGGTTGCCAAGTGTTGCCTATTCAGCCTATACAAGTTATCTTACAGGCATACCCCTATCTTTACTCACACAGCTATATACTAATTAACATTTCTTGTGTCTTATAACAGCCTCCTGGTTTGTCTTGCCATTAGGCTCCCAGCTTCTCCCTTCTCCATCTTCCACACAGTTGTCAACTAATATTACTAACCTTCTTTGACCATGTCTCTCCCTGCTCAAAAGTGTCAGTGGTTCCATACTACCTATAGGATAGATTCTTAACTTTTTATGTTTCATTGTTCCCTTAGAAAGTCTAGTAAAGCCCATAGATCGCTTTTTAAAATATTTTTTAAATTAACAAACTAAAAAAATAGGATTACAAAGGAAACCAATTAAATTGAAATATAGTTATGAAATTTTTTTAAAATGTTCATAGATTCTAGGTTAAGAACTCTCGCCCTAGGATAACCTTTACTCTATCATTAAAGTCCTTCACATGAGCCTTGGACTGAAAGTCCAGAGAACTGCTTTCTATGCCCAGTTCAAAACTCGAGTTGCCATGGGTCCTGGGGCATGACACTTTTCCTCTTTTTTTTCTTTTGTGTTCCTAGCTGTAACCTGGGCATGATACTGCTCCCCAAGTTTCCATGAGTCTTAGTGAAGCTCAGACAGAAATCCAGTCAGAAAATCTCCTTACCACGTAGCCTAGTCTCATAGCCTGTTTCTCTGTGGTGCAGTTGGATGTGTATGTCCCTACTCCAGAATCGTTTACACTTTGAGACCAAAGTCCCCCAGAGCAAGCAGATTTTTCCATCGGTAAGTTTTTAGTGTTTGTATTAAGGGCAGAGTCTGTTTTCGTCTTTGTTTTTACATCCCCAACACTTAGAACAGTGCCTGCCATGTAGTAGGAGCTTAACAAAGGCTGGTTGATTTGGTTGCTGTATAGGATATGAGACAAGATCCCTTTTTCTTTTTTTTTCCCTTTTTGTGCTTTAAGGTTTGCAGAATACTTTATAGTTTTTTCAATTTCATGTAAACAAGAATTTTTAACATTTTAAAAAACTTTTAAATTCCAAGTTCACTCCCTCCCCTCCCCCTTGAGAGGACAAGCAGTTTTGATGGGGTGCTTAGGTGCCTGTGCTTGAACCCCAGTTTGCAAAATCACATTTCTCTCTAGTCTCAAGTCTCTCTAGCTCAAGGGCAGCACGCCCTAACAAAATACTTATCTCGCTTCCTGATACAGTAGCCAGCTGCACCTATAGAAGTTAGTAGTTTGACCCAACTGTGTACTGGCTGAAACAGCTGCATATGGGTATCTATCTATCACATATATCATAGACTCAGTCATGTATATACTCCTTAGCTCATTATACACATCCTGGATCCATATGTATACTCCCAACACTCATCTTGTCAAACAGGACATTGATGGGGAACAGACTGGGCACTTCTCAATCAGCCCTGACCACTAGTTGACCTTTGACTAGTGACATTTGAAGCCTAAAAACACACCTCCATGTAGCACCCCCTTGGGCTATTTCCCAGTGAATTATGGGCAATAGGCCTGAGCAGTTCATGTTAAAAATGCATGTCCCTTTAAGCATGACCACTCCTTAACTCCTCCCTAATCCCACCCTTACTCACCTAGTTAGCTTAATTGGTACAGGTTATACTATGGATTATTCTATAAAAACATACCTATAACTACTTTAAGGTTGCAGGTTCCCTAAGACCTGCCTGCTGTATAGCGTAACAATAAACTTTTACCAGCTTGATTCAGAATGCTTGAGCCTGAGAATTCATTCTAGACTGCCCATCAAAGGGCTATGGTCATTGGGGTCCCTAAAACACCTATATTTACCCCTCATCATTTTTGGCGACCCAGATGGGACAAAAGTCTGAGGTCTCAAGCTTTCTTGGAGTCATGATAAGCTCCTTTAATTGGACTCTGATAATCTTCTCCTAGCCACTGGGATAACAGGTAAGCATCCCATCAGTTTGATACAGATTATACACGTTTCAAGATTAGCTATATTGCAAAAGAAAATGCAGACCAAAAAAAACCTAAGAATAATAAAGAAGGTTTTAAAAAAAGTATGCAATGATCTACATTCAAACACTCATTTTTTGGTGGTGGATAAAGTTTGTTGTCACAAGTCCTTTGGAACCATCTTGGATCATTGTAATACTGAGAATTGGGGGGTGTGTGTGTGTGTGTGTGTGTGTGTAAGAGAGAGAGAGAGAGAGAGAGAGAGAGAGAGATGCATTATCCAGGTCTGAAGGCAAAAAGGCCATTACTGACAAGGAATGGTGGTTTCTAAAGTCTTTCTGGAGCACGTAGTTGATTGGGGGTGGGAAGTTGGAAGAAGGGGTTTCTAAAGACAGGGTAGAGTGTGAGCAAAGATGTGTTAAGTAGGAAAGTACAAGCCACATCAGGGGAATCTAGTTTGGCTTGATTGTTTAGAGAAAAATAATAAAACTGAAGAAATAGAGAATAAAGTTGCCCCTGAATGCTTGTTCCAACCCATGGGGGATTTCTCTTCCCATTGAATACCCTGACCTTGGGATATGTGATATGATTCTTTGTTTGTACTTAGTACATACTCCTTTGGAATTGGGGGTGGGGGAGGAGAGGCTCCTCTTATTCCTACCATAAGGTAAACTCCTTTAGGCCTTGACCATCCTTTGTATTCATTTCTTTAAATCTACCCTGCCCAGCTGTGGGTGAGGACATAGGACCGTAGTCAGTAAATTTTTGCCAAATAAAAATGGAACCTAAGATTTGGAAGTTTCTCTAGGACAGAGGTCATCTAGTTAATCACACTGCCTAATGTAGGAATCCCTTCTCTGACACCTCATCCATCTGACATCCTAATATGGTCATATTAGGCAATTACCTAGTAATTGGGTAGAGCAAATACGGAGTTTCAACTCCTTGGGTTTAAAAGACAGTTCTAACCAAGTTTCCCTCTTTCTCTGGATACCTCCCTCCAACTTCCTGCTTCCGTTTTTGTCGTCCATCATAGACCCCTTTTATACCTCACTTCTCAAACAGTTGGTTTTATCTAGCTCTTGGTCTGAGTAGAACTGAATATCCTGTAACTAGCTAAAATGTCTGTTTTCTTCCTAAGTCTTAATGTTCTTCCAAAGTAAAATCCTTGCCTTTTTTACCCTGATCTTCCTTTGTCACTGACAAAAGACCTGACTCTGGCCTCTTGGTCTCAGGGATGATTGATAAGGCCTCTTGATTTCTCCATTAGTAACTATATTCATCTCCTATATACAAAAATCACAGAATTACAGAACTCGAGAAGACTGCATGTAAAGAGGAATCCTCTTACCAAGCATTCCTGACAAGTGATCAGTTAGCTCCTTCAAAATACTCAGAGTAGGGGAACTCAGGGAGTTACAAAGCAGCACATTCCACTTCGGGATAACTTAAATTGTTAAGAAAGTTTTCCTTACATAAGGCTTAAATTTTCCTCTATTTAACCTCCACCCAGTTCTTTCTTCCAGGGCTAAGAGGAATGTCTGCTTTCTCATGTCACTCCTTTAATAACTGTCATATCCCTCCAAGTCTTTAAGTCTTTTATTCTCTCAATTAAACATTTTCAATTGCTTTATCCAGTCTTCAAGTGGAATGGCAGCTAGTCCCTTCCTTATCTTGGTTTTTCTCCTTAAGGCCTACTGTCTGTCAAAGTCTCGCCTAAAATGGTATACCCAGGACTTACGGCAATAGTATAAATATGACCTGTTCTAGGTAAAGTCTAGCTGAACTTTCCTCCTTCATTCTGGGTTGGGGAGTAACCCAGGAGTGAACTTGAACATTATAGAGCCATAGAATGGCAGGGCCAAAAGGCACCTATTACTTACTTAGTTAAACCCCTTCATTTCATAGATAAGAAAACCGAGGCTCAGAGAAAGCTGTTTAGTGACAGAATCAGCACATCATCTTATGTTTCTTGTTTCCCAGTCTAGTATTCTTTCCTTTGCCTTTGGTACTTTGCCTTTCTTTTGGCCAACTATCCTTGCAGTAAGAGGAAGAAGGTAATCCTTGAAGTGAAGTCACATGTTCCCAGTCAGGCATATGCTCTCAATGAGGACATATCAAGCCATCTGACCATGGAGCAGAGTAATTCTGCCACAACTTATTGGAAATAATGTGCTGTTCCTTAGATTAGCAGCCATAGCTGGGAGACAAGACAGAGCTCTAAAAAACAAGGAGAGGGCCTCTAGAAGCCCTGCATCCATATTTCTGAGCTGTAAAATACTTCTCGAAAAATGAACACTTACTCCTTGCTTTATTAGCTCAATCAGTCAATCAACAAGCATTATTAGAAGCAACTAGGTGGCTCAGAGGATAGAGCGTTGAGCCTGGAGTCAGGCCTCAGACACTTAGCTGTGTGACCCTGGAAAAATCACATAATCTCTGTCTGCCTCAGTTTTCATAACTGTAAAATCAGAATAATGACACTTAGTTCATAGGGCTATTATGAAGTAATATTTATAAAGCACTTAGCATAGTGCCTGGCACATAATAAATGCTTATTCCATTGAGCACCCATTATTTGTCTGGCATTGTGCTAAGACCTGGGGATGAAAAAAAAGGGCAAAGAAATGAAAAAAAAACCTGTGAGGCGAAGAAAGTGATCACCACTGTGGTGCAATAGAAGAGGGGGAAATGGGAAAGACCTACAGGCACATTTCTGAAACTAGGAGTTCTGTTATTTGTCTCATCCCTCTAGTCCAGCGGTTCTCAAACCTGTGGGTCTCGACCCTTTTGGGAGTCAAACGGGGTCGCCTAAGACCATTGGAAAACACATATTTCCCATGGTCTTAAGAACCAAGACACTGCTCCTCTGTCCGTCTCCAGGCAGGTCTGCCCACATGTAGATACACCCACATACAAGTACTAAAGGGTCACGGCATTAGGAAGGTTGAGAACCACTGCTCTAGTCTCTTTATTCCTTTTTTCATCCTCAGCCTTGAGCCTTCTTAAACCTGACTTAGCCTCTCAGGGCACTTGCTTCTCTGCTTGGAGCATCCCCTCAGGAAATGTACCTTATGCCCAGGGATTTCACCTTTCATAGTTTTGTTAACCTTCCCCAATCCCAAAATGCCATTCTCAAGCCCCAGAACTCCTTGGACTTTTCTGGCTCTTGGGTCAGCTTGGTGGCCAGATTATAGAGATCAAATGGTCATAATTCCTTCTTTATTCTGTTGC
>CM053587.1:290702957-290746468 GCA_028646515.1 Pseudochirops corinnae | reverse complement strand
TTCTGTTGCCACCTACTGTGATCCGATACTTAAGAGCAGCCAGCATCTGTACCCTCCTCCCCTTCTGCCTACTGCCTTTTTTTTTTAATTTACTTTTAGTTTACAAGATTCAGTTCCACAATCCCTTGAATTTCAGATTTTCTCCCCTCCTTCCCCCCTCCCCATGGTGGCGTGCAATCATGTATAGGATCTGCAAATACTTTCACATTGTACAATAGTCTGGTTGTATAGAAGGGTTGTAACCAATGAGTGAACACTAAAGTAAAGGACCAAATTTTATTTGTTTTTGCCTTTTGTTTGGAGGGCAGTGGGATTAAGTGACTTGCCCAAGGTCACATGGCTAGTTTTTGTATTAAGTGTCTGAGGCTGGATTTGAATTCAGGATCTCCTGACTCCAGGGCTGGTGCTCTATTCACTGCGCCACCTAGCCACCTGCCCACTGTCTTGCTAGGCTTTAGTTCACAAGGGGGCATGTTCTTGGGTTTATTCACAAAGGGAAAAAAGAAGATTCCAATTCTGAAATATTTACCAGAAAATAATTTGAAATGTAGATGAAAGAAATCTCAGACTGGACAGTATTTCACTGCTAAGTCAGTCTCTCTAGCCACTGTTCCTCAGACCTGGGTTACCCCATAATTTTTCTTCCTGTGGTCCCAAATGAGAATGTCTTCTGTTCCAGAAAACAGCAGGTACTGACTTGGGGATTGAACTCCTTATCCATACTGGCCTATATTTTTGAGCCCCTCTATAATCCCAGCACTCAGCTCAAAGATGTTCATTATAAATTCTGTTCCTATAGTGCTTTGAGGTTTACAATGCACTTTTGTCACAATAACCCTGGTAGGCCAGGAAAGCAATGAAAAAAACCAATGAAATTCCAAATTAAGAAACTCAGAGAGGGGTGGCTAGGTGGCACAGTAATAGAGCACTGGCCCTAGAGTCAGGAGGACCTGAGTTCAAACCTGGCCTGACACGTAACACAAAAAAACAAGCCGTGTGACCTTGGGCAAGTCACTTAACCCCAATTGCCCTGCCCTCCCCCTCCAAAAAAAAAAAGAAACTCAGAGAGAGGAAGTAACTTGCTCAGAGGTAGTCAGTCCATAAGCATTTATTAAGCACCTATTATGTGGCACACAGGGCTAAGCGCTGGGGACCTAAAGAAAGAAAAGTCAAAGATGTTGCTTGCTCTTAAGGAGCTTGAAGTCCAGTGGAAACAACCTGCAAACAATTGTGTGCAGTCAAGCTATATACCAGATGAATTAGAAATGATCAGTAGAAGGAAGGCATTAAGATTGAAGGGTGATTGGGAAAGATTTCCTCTGGAAAGCAGGATTTTAGCTAAGACTTGGAAGACCAGCATGTTAGCACATGTTGGACCTGGGACTTTAAAAAAAGTTTCATTAATGCTTTTAAAAAAATCGCTGTCACTATGTAGTAAGTAGAACTTTCTCTTGTAACAAAGTTAGTTCAGTTAAGCCAAATAAACCTACACAGTGACCGTATCAGATGCATATATTTCATTCCACGTCTGTAGTACATCAGCTCCAGGGGGAGAAGTAAGTTTCATCATCAGTCCCCTGAAGTCAAAAGGGAGCAAGGCACTGGCCTGAACTTTTAAGTCTTTGTTATGTGCCTTTACATTATGGCGGCCATAATGACTTACAAAACCCCTTTCCCATGCTTTTTCTTACTTGATCCAGGGCAAGGATGGTTATCTTAAGTGATTTGCTCAAGGCCGCACAGCTAGTAAGTGGTGGAGCCCAGACTTGCAGCCAGGTATTCTGATTCCTCATTTGGGGTTCTTTCCCCATCATCATGCTGCCTGAGGGCCCCAGACCCCCTAGGGGATAAATGATAGGGCATTGTGTATGCAGAACTATTCTTTTAGTTCTGTTTATTTTATTTTTTTTAGTTCTGTTTATTTTCTATCAGTTCATACAAGTCTTGCTAAAGTTCTCTGAATTCCTCATATTTGTCATTTCTTATAATGCAATAATATTCCATCATATTTGCATGCCATAGTTTATTCAACCATTCCCCTAGTTTATGAGTATCCATTTTGCTACCACAAAAAGTGCTTTGATAAATATTTGGTAAATAGGGATCTTTCCCTCTATTTGTGATTCCCACCCACCCCTTGGGGAATATATCCAATAGTGATATCACTGGATCAAAAGGTATAAAAAGTTTAATCTTTTTGTTAAATATAGTTCCAGATTGTTTTTGGAGTAGGATTCGAACCCATCTTTTTTTTTTTAACTTTAATTTGAGCATTCTTTCTGTTTTGTTGTCAAGTCTTCTGGTGGTATGGTAGGCTATACCTGCATTCCTATGGAATCTTTGAGTGAATTAGATGTTCCCCTCCCCATCCCAATTAAAGAAAAAGTAGGGGAAAAAAACACATGGTAAGGACAGAGTTCGCATCCAAAAGTCAGGGTTAGTCACTGAGTGCCTGTCACTCCTAGAGTTTTCTTAAAGATACCCCATTCTTAAATAGGTTTCACTTAGCAAATCTGTAATATCCCATCATAACTCGTTTCAGAGACCAACGCTCTGAGAGGACAGGAACCACAAGAACAATGTTGTTGTTATTTTAACTTTCATCCCTTACACTTACAAAGCCCTTTCCCATGCATTTTCTTATTTGATGCAGGGCAAGGGTGGTTATTCCCTTTTTAGAGATGAGGAACCTGAGTCTCAGAGAGGGAAGTGATTTGCCCAAGGCCACACAGCTAACAAGTGGTGGAGCCTGGACTTGAACCCAGGTATTCTGATTCCTAGATCAGGGTTCTTCCCCTTGAACCATGCTGCCTGAGGCCCCAAGCTCCAGAGGGGACAAATGATAGGGAGTTCTGTAAGCAGATTGCCCCAATGGGCTGGCTTCACCTAGACTTTGAGTCTCCCAGCTACAAGATTCTCTTATACAAGAGGGGCCCAGAGGGAATCTGTCCAGAGTTGGCATCTTTATGGAACTGTTAAGATTCTGTACAGTGACCTATCCCTCACCTTTTTTCCATATCAGGTCTCTCAAAGTGGGCATGCAAATCTCCATGGATTACTGGTGGTGCACAAATGTGGTTCTCCGAGGGGCGGATGAGGTATGTCTCTTGTTGTTGGAAATAGAGAGGGCATTCCAGGAGCCAGGGGAAGCCTGACAGCCATTGGCAATGGGGATTTCCTTTCCAAAGAGCTGTGATTCTCCAGTGCATGGGAGAGGTCAAATAGTGTCAACGTTTCGGTTTGGATTAGTAGAGGCTGTTTTGTCCTGTGTCCCTGGGAAGCTGAGTTATCAATCAAACTTCCTTCAGGGTGGGAGGCAGCATGGGGTAGTGGGATAAAATAGGCTTAGATGGCATGGAGTAATGAGATTTGAATTCGGGTCCTCCGAGTCCAGTGCCTGTGATTTCTTCTCACTAGACCAAGCACAGTTCTCTAGTAACTTGCTGTGTGACCTCAAGAAAGTAATTTGACTTCCTCTAGGCCTCATATTCCTCCTGTAACATGAGAAAGTTGAACTCAGTAATCTCTAAGGTCCCTAAGAACTCCAGCAATCCTCCTGTGAGGGTGTGAACTGAATTTGGTTGATCAAGGAACCTTTCCCTTAGGAAATGGTTTTGAATTATGGCATAAAGGAGAAAAAAGATGGGATAATAGGTTTGAGCAGAAAGAGACCTTAGAGACAACCTGGTCCAGCCTTTTGATTTTACAGATATGGAAACAAATGAGAGAGATTAAATGAATATAAAAGACAGAGGGAGGGATGTTGTTTCAGGATTATGGGATCCCTAAGCAGAGGCTTAAAGGTGGGAGAGGAAAGCTGAGAAAGTTCTCCGTCTAGTATGGAAGCCCTTAGGGTGGGGGGGTTGAGGAGGGGCAGACACTCCCTCCCCCATCGCTTCTTTCTGTCCCTGTGGTCAGAACAGCCCTGGCTACATGGAGGTGATGTCAGCGTGTCACCAGCGGGCGGCTGATGCTCTGGTAGCTGGAGCCATCCTCAATGGAGGTCTCTACGTGAAGCTGGGCCAGGGACTCTGCTCCTTTAACCACCTGCTACCCCCTGAGTACATCACCACCCTTCGCCTACTGGAGGACAAAGCCCTCACTCGGGGCTACAAAGAGGTTGGCAGCCCCTGGGCTCCAGGGATCAGCAGGGGTTGGGTGGTTGAGGATGGAACTGGATAGTTGGGGCTAACTCTTATGCCATCAGCTGTGAAGAGCTTCAGTCTCATGCTGAGCACTGGGAGGAGTTAACTTATGGATGCAACTGAAGGTATAGACTTTGCCTTCTGGAGATTTTTCCAACTCTTGATGGAACAAGAGCTGTGGGAAATGCAGGTACTCAGGGTCCTGAGGAGGAGGGGAGTTTCCAAAGCTGGAGAGCCTCAGTAGACTTGACTTCTTGGAGGAGGGCATTTTGAGCTAGATGTTGGAAGACAGTGGGGGATGGCCCATATGAAGGTTGAGGGGGAGCAAGGAGATGGAGGGAGTATTGAAGCCTTGGAAACATTAGCTTGTTACTTGACTAGGATGCTGTTAGTAATCGTAAGAAAGGAGGCTAATGAGCCAGAGGAGGCCTGAAGCAGTGTGTGGGAGGTTGTCTTTGGACTGGGCTCCCTTTACCGTGCAGGTAGACGAGCTGTTCCTAGAGGATTTCCAGGCCCCAGCCAGTGAGGTGTTCCAGGAATTTGACTATGAGCCTGTAGCAGCAGCCAGCCTGGCTCAGGTGCACAAAGCAAAGCTGAAGGATGGCACAGAGGTGGCCGTGAAGGTGTGTGTATATGCGGGGGTACCGTTTAAGTGCCCCTGGGCTCTTGGGATGGGTAGAAGGGACCATAAAGGTCATTAGGAAAGCAGATCAACACCACTTGTATGCTGTCAGCACATATAGTTCTTGTTCAGCTTGGAGAGGCATCTAGGTTGATTTAGGACAATCCCTGGCACTTGTGGAGCCTGAAATCACAGGACCTTACAGAATGTTATTGCTGAAAAGGACCTTAAGAATTATGTAGAGTCTAACTCTGCACTTTGCAGAGGAGAAAAACAGATCCTGAGCGGATGTCTTGTCTGAGCACCAGAGAGCTGGGATTCAGACGTAGCTTTCGTGACTCCAGTCCTGCTCTTGAATACATTACATGGTGCTCTTTACCTTGAATAGCAGTACAGCAGCCTATTACCTGTCCTTCCCATCTCCTCTGGCTGCACTGGTTTGAACCAAAAGGCTGCTTTCATCAGGTCACTATCCTGCTTGGGGAACCTTAACTTCCTCATTACTCAGAATAAAATAGAAGCTTAAGGCTCCTCCATAATCTGGTCCTACCAGCCTTTCCCATTATATCCACCTGTTTCATAGTTTTCCTCACTATCCCCAATCATGTCTGGCATGCCTTCCCTCCTCCTTTGTCTTCCAGGGCCCATTTAACCCCAAGCCACTACTACTAGGAAGTCTTGCTGACCTGTTTCAGCCCCGACTGTTCTTCCTTTTCTAAGCTGGTCCATTCACAAGCATGTACCACACGGTTTAGGCTTTCCTTAACTGACCTAAAACCATTTCCAGGTTGTAAATGGGATCCCTCTGCTAGGTAGGAAATACAAAGTAACTCAAGGAATGAGAGCACTTATAATGGGGAATCAAGAAAGGCTTTAGGATGGTCCCTGGACTTTCTTGAAGGGGTTCTAAAATGGGATGGGACAGGAGGCATCAGTGTATATATGTTGATGAGGCAGAAGATGACTCAACCCCTGCATCCAGTACAGGTGCAGTACATTGACCTAAGGGACAGGTTTGACGGGGACATCCACACCCTTGAACTCCTGCTGCACATCATCGAATTCATGCATCCCAGCTTTGGCTTCAGCTGGGTCCTCAAGGTAGCTCTGGCCCCAGCCCCTTAAATGCATTGCACATGTCACTACAAAGGGAGTGGAAAATATAGCTTTACTTAGACTTCTAGGAGATTCCAGTCTAATGAGGTAATAGCTTCCATTCTTGGGATGTTCAGAATCTGCTACAATTCTACGTCAGGACTCCCCTCTTAACACACCCTCCCCATGTACAACCCATTCCCCACATTGACACCTGCCCCTGTTGAATTCCCCACCTCAGGACCTGAAAGGGACCTTGGCCCAGGAACTGGACTTTGAGAATGAGGCTCGGAACTCAGAGCGCTGTGCCAATGATCTGAAGCACTTTGGCTACGTAGTGGTGCCCCGTGTTCACTGGGACAAGTCCAGCAAGGTTTGGGCCCTGAGGTTCCCTGAAAACTAATTCAGGATCTTCTTTCCCTTCCACAGCTTACCCTGTCCTACCCAAACTAGGTCCTCAAATGACCCTTCCCCACCCCCACCGCCTTACTATTCTCAGACTGGGCAGGTCTGGCCTGCTTATCAGCCCTTGTCTCCCAATTTTCCAGAGGGTGCTGACTGCTGACTTCTGTAATGGCTGTAAAGTCAATGATGTGGAAGAGATCCAGAAACAGGGGCTCAGTTTAAGTGACGTGAGTATGAGGCTCAGTTTGCATGTCTGTAATTTATACGTCACCTAGGACTATTTTGTCTAATTTTTTTTATAACACTCTAAACACAGTTGTTTGTGAAAGAGGAAGAATGGGATTTGTCTGTCTTTTGTGAGAGGTAGCTTGGGGGAGAGGGTCAGACTTGTGCTATTCATGATAATGCTGGGAATGCCCCATTTCTGCTTCTGAGGAAATGATTCTCACCTCTTAACGGACACCCTCTCTTTTAGACATCATCTAAACTGATCCGAGTATTTGCTGAACAGATCTTTTACACAGGTTTCATCCATTCAGATCCCCACCCTGGAAATGGTAAGATGCCACACTCTTGGGAGGGAAGAGATTAGCCATCTAAGGTTGGGCTAACTTTGGGTACTCCCCACCCATATTCTCTCTTAGTATTGGTACGGAAAGGCTCAGATGGGCAGGCAGAATTGGTTTTACTGGATCATGGCCTCTACCAGTTCCTGAATGAGCAGTAAGATCCATACCTATGACAGTACCCTGATCCTGGGGGGAAAGAGGAAAGAAACATTTATCTGCATTGAATCAATCCTGGGGGCCCCCAGAGACCATGCATTTGTGGGGAACAAGGGGTGGAATGTCTGATCTGGAGGGTCCTGCATACCACTACCACTCCCTTCCCAGGGATCGCTTGGCCTTGTGCCAACTATGGCGGGCCATTATCTTGCGGGATGATGCAGCCATGAAGAAACATTCTGCTGAGCTTGGTGTTGAAGGTAAGAAAGAGGATGAGGGGTGGGCTTACCCTAGACTTTAGGTATAAGGTTTACACAGTCGTCATAAGTTGGTAATTAAGTCTACCCTAAACTGCCTCTAGTTGGTTGGGAAAATGTTGCTGACATTTCTGAGATTGGGGTTCAAACAAGCAGTCAGGCTTTCCACAAAGGTGGTTAACAGAAATGATTCTTTAATAGAATTAGAACTCTACTAAAGCAGTTGAGTACTGACATAGGACTATGATTAGAATGACTAATCATTATGAAAGTGGAATGCAATTAAAAGTTTTCCAAACTTTTATGTTTAGTGGTTAGACCTAATACCACATCAGTGTTATTGGTGTTTTAGTATGTTTTTTTTTTCATTTTCAGTATTTAATGTTTATTTTAAAATATTTCCCAATTACATTTTAATTTGGTTCCGAACACATTCAAAATGTGGTGGCCTACATGTTTGACACCTCTGTTTTTTAGAGAGTTGCTTTCTACTGTTTAACTCTGGATCTCTGCTCAGTATTGATGGGGGTACTGTCCCTTAACTCACCTTTTCAACTTCATTAAGACCTCCTTAGGTTACAAGGAAACTCTTTCTGGTTAGGTAGACTTCCTCTCTTGGCTGAACCTAGCTGGAATTTCAGTCTAGTCCCCTCATTTAACATATAGGGAAATAGGTGCTGGGTAAAGTCAAAGGAAAGAAAAAGCCTTGTCCTAGGTTTCTTTTGTTACTCATGAACACCTATGCGCTTTGGAAATTCATCTTTTCCTATGTTGCAGTAGCTGAACACAAAGTAACACTTCACAGTTAGCCTCTTTGTAGACCTTACCTTGCAGGATTAACCTCACCAATTTTTTCTTTTTTTTTTTTTTTTGCTTTTTAAGGATGGGGGGGAGACAAGGCAATTGGGATTAAGCGACTTGCCCAAGGTCACACAGGCAGTTTTGTGTTAAGTGTGAGGCCAGATCTGAACTCAGGTACTCCAGGGCCGGCACTCCATCCAGTGTGCCATTCAGCTGCCCCTCCAATTATTTTTATGTTGTTTAAAAAAAAAATTTACCTGGGATAGCTAACATTCCACTTTTGAACAAAAGTAATTGTTAATTTTAAGGTGGTGTCTTCACTTGAAATCTACCTTAGCAGACTTTCTCATTATTCTGTATCTTCACTTTGCACACCAGAACTAGGCTAATACCTCTTCCCTAACAGTCTTTAAGGCGGAGATGTAAAACTCAAATTGGAAATGCCATATTGACTTAGAAAACCAGAAATAAACCATCTTATCTGTGTTGTATTGTTTCTACTTTGTTAAACATTTCCCAATTACATTGTAATCTGGTTCAGGCTGGGCTTTGAGTTTGACATCTCTGCCTTAAAGTACTTTAAGACAGCTGTCACATTCTCCCCATCCCCAGTGTCTAACATACCTTCCTCCTCTTCTCCACCCCAAGACTATTTCCTGTTCTGTGAAATCCTAATGCAACGACCAATTCATATGAAGCAATTGTGGAATTCTGGCATGCTGAGCCATGCAGAGACAACCTACATGCAAGAAATGGCCAAAGAACACTTTGCTAGAATCATGGAGGTGCTGAAGGCCTTGCCCCGCCCCATGCTGCTTGTTATACGAAACATCAACACCGTACGCTCCATCACCATGACCCTGCAGGCCCCAGTGGACCGCTATTTCCTCATGGCTAAGAGGTCTGTGCCCTTGAAACTTAGAAGGCCAAAGAAGGAATTGAGATTTGCCCATATTCCATCCCATCACAGGCAATTAAACCAAGTGTTAGCCCAACACCATAAAATGAGGAGCCTAGATAGGTAGTTAATGACTACTGAGCCTACCACCTAACAAAAACCCACAGCAGAAGGGGGGATAATGGGTTGCTTGGTTATTTTGGCACTTCCCAGGAAAGGGAAAGCCCAGGGTCTAGAAAAGGTTGGAGGAGCAAAGAACGTATGAAAGGAGAGAAAATGCTAATGCTTTGGGGTTTTGGGGGGGTGATGGAGAAGTGCTGTAAGGAGCTGGAGCCGCCTGGTGGGAGAGCAGACTCAAGGTAGCATCTATCGACACCTTCTGAACTGGATCAAGGTCACATGGGAGAGCTTCAAGTTTGAAATGGTCCTCAGGTGAGGGGGATACCAACCCTTGTGAGAAAGGGAGGGAGGGCAATGGGAAGGAGAATGATGGTGGGGCTAGTCATTACTATGTCCCACCTTTAACTCTTTCTCCTGGCTCTAGGTTGGAGATGTTATCAATGCACTTAACCTCCAAGATCATCAAATTCCTGGTTCACCTGGGTGTCATGCCTGAGCCTGAGGAGATAATCAAGAAAATGGAGCTCTAGGTCTGGGTGGTCCTGTCATACCCACCCTCGGCTGCACAGGTTCACCTCCTTCAACAAAGAAAGGAGGAGCAGGCATTAGCCACCAGGGCAGCAAGACCCACAGGAGTCAAGTGGCCAAGAATAGGGAGATGACAGACAAGTTGTCTCTCCGCTTGTTCAGACTAAGGCAGGGGAGGCCCCTTGGGACACAGAATAAAGGAGTGGATGCAGTGCTCAGCCTCCAGCTGCAACTTCCTTGGTTATTGGGTGCTAAGAGCAGAATCTTCAGCGAGAGGAAGGCCTCTCTTCATCCCATGGCAGCTTCTTCACAGAAAATAAATACAACTCTAATATTCATCCCCACACCCTTTCAGTTTCTTTTAAAACAAAACCTCTTTGTTTTATCCAAAAGCGTGTATTTGGAATAGGGGCAACTAGAAGTGAGCTGTAACACGGTCAATCTCCAATAGGTCATCCAGAATCTGGAAGGACAACGACAAAGGATTGGGTAGGGTAAGGCACAGGCAGATATACATATACATACATGACAATAAATTGAGAGTCTGGGAAAGATGCTTACAATGTCAGGTGTGGTTCCAATCTTCTTGGCAAGCTCTGCACGTTCCATGGTGCTAAGGTAGAGGTAACGATTAAGGAGTTCGCCATCAAGGACATTGCGTACGGCATTCTGTAGGATGCGACGGTCAACATGCAGCATCCTGCATTTTGGGGAAATTAAAAATATAGTGTCATCTAAGGAAAGGAGTGGATAAGGAGATTATAAGAAAGGGGTGGCAGATTCTCACCGAAAGGCACGGGGGTTGAGGCCAGCATGGTGGGGCAGCATAGTGGTCAGGGCATTTTGCAACATCAGTAGCCGCCGATATGTCTTCTCCTGCATGGGCAATAACAGCCCAATGCCACCATCTAATGTGGCTGGAGGAAAAACGTGGCAGGCGTTATTAACCAAAGGCCTGGTCTCTCCCTGCCCCTCCCCTTCTTTTTTCAGTGACTAACTCACCAAACCATGTGATGTGCTTGTTCTCCCAGACAATGGATTTCTTGCTAGGCCCTTCTGCTGCCCCCCGGCACGGTGTCCTCCAGAATGTATTCACATGGGCACCCACGTGGAAATCAGCCCGTCGCAGTAGCCGCATCCCCCCAAAACTCTCCTTGGCTAGGATCAGGGGGATAAACTGTCATTTTCTTCTTTCCTCCCACCTCCCTCAAAAATCCTTGGGATGGATAAAGAACAGTGATTTCAGTGTGGCTTCAGTGGCTCCCTCTAGTCAGGATTGTGGGAAAGTCATTTATACTCACCTTCAGGCAGATACATGTACACCATGAGGTTGCGGTCCCGGTCTGACACTGTCAGGGAGGAGGGGGAGAAGAGGGGAAGGGTCAGCAGACCCAAGTCAAATTCCTTGCAACCTTAGAAAATGTCCTTTCTACCCCTTGGGGGTTCCAGATTCACTCACCCAGAAAGCCAAGTTGAGCACTGTCTACCATGAAATCCACACTGTACACCTCCAGGGGCTTGGCATCCTGGAAGTAAATTGGGCTTAGTATTTTCTCTTGTGGGCCCCAACCCTTCTCCCACCCCCTCCTAGGTTCTGGGTGTCTCAGTCCCATACCCGGGACACCAGGCTCAGGGTTTTGCTTTCCTCCTGGTAACGAAGCAGAGAAATGCTCTTCATGACATCAGCTGCCAAGATGAAATTCTTCACACTGATCATCTGGTGAATGTAGAGCTGTGTGTCGATGAAAGCCATGCCCGTCAACTCACTGGCCCGAAGACTCCACAGGAAGATCTGGGGCAACAGGAAGGAGGAAGGACAACCTGAGTCACAAACAGGTGGCCTGGTCAGACCACATCCCTTTCAGCCTAAGCCTAACCCCAGAGCTAAATAGCTTCATTACCTTTTGGCCAATGGCAGATACCAGGTGGCCATTGCAGTGGCAAAGAGCTGTTACTGGGCCCTTTTGTTCTTTCTCATATAGCACTTTGAACTTATTCTTTGTCAGTGGCTGTCCTGGCTCTGGAACTACCTCGATCACGTCCATAATGAGAATCTGTGGGGGTTAGGCAACTTAAAGATTTGAGGCTAGCAATCCCTAGAATCATGTCCCTCTTGTATAGACGGCTGCTTACCCTGCCTCGGCATGTGACCTCCTCCCCCTGCATGAGGCAGGTTCCTGCAGCCACATAGCCCTTGAGGCCAGACACAGTCTCCTCACTGCGAAGGGATACTGTCTTCATGCAGGTCACATGCTCCCATTCCTCCAACTCAATCCTGCAGAGAACACCCAGAAACACTGGATGGGGCCTAAAGGCTTGAGAGGGATGAAGAGAATGAGGAAGTTCTGACCCAAGGTCTTACCTGGCATTAGGAATGGCCTCCCAACTGACCGGAGAGATAAGCTGGATAGAGAAGGCCTCCTGCAAGGGGTGGATATATCGTTCATCTAGGAAAACAGGAGTCATAGTCAGCCCTTCCCCCTAGTCCCATTACTCTTAGAGGACACAGTACATTCGTTGGACATAGGAGCTAATGGGGTTGTGGAGGTTGTGAGGGGAAGAAAAAGGGAAGGCCAGGCGGATAATTCACTAACCTCTCTCTATTGTCTCAAATTCCTTCTCTTCACCTGTCATTCGAGGGATGCGGGTGCATAGGGTATTGGTGCTGGTGGCCACAGCATAAACCTATATGGTTTGTTCAGAGGAAGTAGGGTTAAAGGGTATAATAGTTAATCATGGGCAAGGGGCAGAAGAGACAGGAAATTCTCAAAATTATAGGAACAGGATAGAGTGGAGGATATTAGGGATTTTGTTTAAGGCATCTTCAGGTATGATTTCAGTGAGTAGTTCTTAAGTGAGGAGCCAGGGGGACAAGCTGCTAACCTTGGACTCCACATGATAGGCAACATAGTGAGCTGTGCATCGCAATGGGATCTTTCTTACTGGCCAGGGAGCATCATAGGACAAATAGGCTGGGAGCACACTGATCCGAAGCTCCCCCTAGGGAATTCAGAAAAAGAAAGGGAGATCAGGTAGGTCCTAGACCTGGGCACAGCACTCCATGCCCCTCTGCCCCTCACCCACCTACATCTTATCAGATTCCCATTCAGTTAATCATACCCCTCCTACTTTACCAAAACAAACAGACGCCATCTACCATTAGCTTTCTCACCTCCTACACTTTGAAACATCATCATCCATTCCCACCTTTATTTTGGCCTCTAATGAGGTAGCCAGTTACCCACCACTGTATTTATTTATACTCCCGATACCATCTTCTCCAAGATCTCCCCCCCTTCAATTGTCTTTCTGACTCTCCTCCCATTTATCTTCAATCTCTATATCAGCTCCTTTCTTGCGGCTTATAAATACACCAAGATCTCTCTCAGAATTTAAAAACAAACCAAAAAAAACACTTCATTTGATTGTAATGTCTTTCTATATCTTTCTTCACAACTAAATTCCAGAGAACTGTCTCCATTTCTTTTCTTTTCTTCCTCCTCATTTACAAATTGGCTTCTTAATTCTTAAATTAAACTAATTCTCTACAAGGTTCCCAACAAGCCCTATGGCCTTTTCTTGGTCATCCTTAACCTTTCTGCAACATTAGGCACGGCTAATCACTCTTTCCTCAATATTCAAACTCCTTGGATTTTCATACGCTTTTCCTATCTGTATGGCCATTCCAGTCTCTTTTTGCTAAATTGCCATTCATAAGTATACATAATACCTCCCCTACAACATCCCAGGGCTAGTCCTGGGTCATTGTCTCTGAATTCTCTTAGTGATCTCAACTCCCTGAGGTTAAAATAACTTCCGCAGATATTTCCCCATTTAAATGATGTTCACAGGCATCTCAAATGCTACGTTTCCAAAACAGAACTTGTTCTCACCCCAAAGCATATACCTCTTGCAACTTCCCTATTACTATTGAATGCACCATTGTTCTAGATACTCTGGTTCAAAATCTTTATCATCCAGGATTCTTCCTTCCTTATTATCTGCATCTAACCAGGTGTCAAGTCTTGCCAATTCTTCCTTTATAACCTCTCTCCATTCACAATGACACCACTTGGTTCAGGATTACATTGCCTCTTGCTTAGACTATTACAATAGCCCCTAACTAGTCTGTAGGCTTTCAGTGTCTTCTCTCTCCTATCCAGCTTTCATACAGCTGCCAAAATAATCTTTAAAAGCAAAACTCAAGGGGCGGCTAGATGGTGCAATGAATAGAGCACCGGCCCTAGAGTCAGGAGGACCTAAGATCGAATCCGGCCTCAGACACTTAACACTAACTAACTGTGTGACCGTGGGCAAGTCACTTAACCCCAATTCCCCCCCCCCCCAAAAAAGACTAATACACACTTATCAGCTTGGCACTTAAAGCCCTAAATAATTTCACCTCATTGTACTTTGCAGACTTAATGCACATTACTCTCCTTTACCCAATATTTCAACCAAAAGGGGCAATTTTTGTTCCCAAAATTTAGCATTTCTACCTTTATGCAAGTCTTCATACACAGCCTGGCACCCCATTCCTCACCTAAGCCTCTTCGAAGCCTTCCTTTCATTCTTAGTTCAATTCATTTCTCATCTAAGAAAAGTCTTTTCTGAGTTGTCAAATTATGCCCATACTTCTCAACTGGCATGCTGTGGGCCCCAGGAGAATATAAGCTCCTTGAGGTTGGGGGCTATTTTTCCATTATGCCTTTTTCTCTCTTGCATAACAAATTACCCAGAGAAGATGCTTAATAAGTGTTTTCTGTAAACTAGAAAAGATGAAACCCTTCCCCCCTTCAAGTAGCTCAGTATAGTTGGAAACAAGCTTCACATGCATAACAGAAAAAAGTTCAAGACTACATAACTCAGTGCTAGATTGTGCAGTCTAGATTTGGAGTCAGAGGTATGAGAATTAAGAAGTGCAATATAAACTAGTTGGGAGAAGCCAGGAAAGACTTCCTAGAGCTAAGGAAAATGGGGCTGCACCCAGTATGCAGGGTTGTTGAGAATCCAGAAACACAGTATGAGCAAAAACATGTAGGTGGGCATAGACACGACTTGTCTGGGAAAATCCTGATAGAAAGAACAGACTGAGGTCAAACTGTGCAAAGGTGTCAAGAGCCAAGCTACAGAGTTTTAAAGGTCATACCCTGTAGAATTCAAAGAAGCTTGGAAGATCTGCAAGCTGGAGAGAGTCATGGCAAAGTGGTGCTGTGGAGTAGTCTGGCAGTATGAAAGGACTAGAGGCAGAAATACCATGTCTGAGTGACATGTATGGAGAAGGAGGAGGGGAGGGATGTATGAAGGATTTTTTGTTCCTTCTCCATTCCTACCTGTCTGTTAAAGTACAGGAATCCCCTTGGACAATTGACATTGTGGAAAGGAGCAAAGGAGTCGATGGGGCCATCAATACCCATGGGATGCAATCGAAGGGCTCCCCGACCAGTCACCAGCAACCAATGGGGTGAGGGACCGCAGATGAACACCTTGGTAAGGGAGGAGTATCAAGAATGTTTCAGACCACATCCAAAGCTTCCAGCCTGTCCCACTGACCACCCCTCATGTCATCAACCTGCCCCACATCCCTCCATGTCCCACTGACCCCTGAATAGCCATAAATATCTTCAAAATAACGGAACCGGGCCACACGGCCCCGAGCACCAGCACCCTCTTCAGTCCCACCCCCTTCTGGCTTCTTCTTTGATGGCTTTGGCTTCTTCTCCCTGAAATTGATGTTGTGGGGCACCTAAGGCATGGAAAAAAGATGTGGGGAAGGCAGTGAAAAAGGGAAAGGTGGACAGAACACGTTGTCATACCAGAAATAGTTCCCAGGTAGTATGAACCTTAAGGAGGGTACTCGCATCTAGACACTGGGAGATAAGAGACCATCTGTGCAGTCCGATTATTTTACAGCTCACAATTCTTGGTAAATAAAGAATGGGCCTTGTTCAAGGTCACACAACAGCTAAGTATTAGAGACCAATTTCAAACCCAGGTCTTCCAATTCTACATGCAGTGTTCTTAGCACTACACCACTCTCTTCTGAGGCCTTTCCACCAGTGTTCCTCTGTTCCAAACACTATTCATTCTTCAGGCCTTAGCTCCTTTCACCACCTCCAACCCCCCCACCCTCCTCTACCCCCAACACCTGCCATCACCATCCCTGACCACTAGTACTTCTGTATTTGAGTCTTGTCATCTCACACAATGTAAGTGCTGCCCAGTCCTGGCCCTGCCCCTAACGGTTTGGCCCATAGGGTATACCCTATGCTGAGAATGAAATAGAGGAGTTAGGGACTCAGGTACCTTTTTGAATCGCACTTTGAGGTTGCTCTGGCCAAGCTGGGAATCATGAGCAAAGGCCTCATAGATCAACAGTTCCTGGTCTACATGAACCTGAGGGGAAGTATTGAAGGAAGAAGCTGTTCGAGTTGGAGTATGGGGAAGACTCAAGGTCCCTGGCAATAAGGGAAATCATGCAGAAGAACGGGGGAATTTGTGTGTGAAACTCACCAGCAAGTAGGGGCGGGTCTGACGATTACCCAAGGCAACCAGTAACACCTCCTTAACAAGAGGAAGTTCCCCTTGTCTAGTCACTTCTTCCTTCTTAGTGTCACCTTGGGTGGCTGGCTGTCCAAAGGAGCTGTCTACCAGTACCCGCTGCCCAACAGGGAAATTCTTCACTAGAAACACCAGGCGCCAATCTGGGAGCTGATATATCTAGAGTCAAGGAAAAAAGGGGGTTAAGCGGCCAAAAGGCCCTTCCTTTCCCAAGCCCACCCTCTTGCATCAACACACAAAGACCACAAAGGCAGGAGTTAGAGGATCCCCACTCTTCTATATTAACACAAAGAGGCTTTATCAGTGGAGGTTAGTAGTAGGGTATCACTGCTGTTCACAGGCCAGGCCCACAAACCTATACTAACACAGAGCTCAGGTTAAGAGTTAATATACCTAAATACTCCCACTCTCCTCCATCAGCACACCCAGGCCAGTGGGAAAGAGGGAAAAGAGTGAAGGGTCACTCACTTCCATGGCCCCACTCTCTCGTACTAGCACACACCAGTGGGTGGGCTCTGCTCTGTATGGGGGAGGGTCCCGGTCAGCAGGTGGGAGACTGCTCCTTCGAGCCTCTTCTTTGCTGGGACTGAACAGGGAACTGGAGTCTCCATACAACATCTCTTCTTCATCATCCACAGTGGGGCTGAAGGCAGACAGTGACAAAACACAATCAGGTTTCATACTCAAAGCTTTAGCCCATGGCCCTGGTATCTTCCCCCATATATACCTGATCTCAGGTCCCAGGCCCTCAGCCTCCAGTCCCCCTCGACCTCCCAGCTCATCCCGGGGCCCAGATGCTCTGCTTTCAGTGGTGAACATCCCACTGACATCCCGGTACACACAGAGTGCGATCACCTTTGATTGCTATAATAGGGAGAGAATAAGAAGTCAGCACACCATCCCTGAGGGGCAGGGAAAGGCAGTTGGTGGTCAGAGAAAGGATTAATAATATGGTTTTGGTATAAGAAAAATCAAGGGGAATTATTTTCAGGAGTTATGGGAGATGGGGAAGGGGGAATAAAAGAAAAGAAATTAGATTTGAGATCAACAACTGAAAAGAGGGGTTAAGGGGCAGCTATGTGGCGCAGTGAATAAAGCACCAGCCCTGGAGTCAGGAAGACCTGAGTTCAAATCTGACCTCAGACACTTAACACTTACTAACCGTGTGACCTTGGGCAAGTCACTTAACCCTAATTGCTCTGCCTTTCCCCTCCACAAAGCAAAAAAAAAAAAAAGAGGAGTTGGAAAGAAGTGGCATTCCCTTACATGATGCAAAGGGGGCTTGTGAAGAGCCAGGCGATGGTTCCTGCCCCCATAGGAGTCACTTTTCAGAAGGAACATAGTCACATGACCCTCAGCACTCATAATGACCACATAAGGATCAGCAACAGCACATTGCACAATAGGAGAGCCCAGATCCACAGGAATGAAGTGCAACTGATTCACTGCAAGGCAAGTGGCAAACCCATCACCATCCCAGGGCCAGATCCAATCCTCCTACTAATGAAGGAGCAGGCCCAGGCACTCAGGCTTGACTACTCCACTGTTTCTCACATGTCCATCCAAAGTTCTCACCTCCTTCTAGCAGACGAATACCAAGGGGTGACACCTGGACAATATAGCGATTGTCACCAATGTTCCCAGCATAGACAGTGGGACCCTGTGTGGCAAAGCCACTTGTGTCCAGCTCCATGATCTCCTGACCTGTCTGTAGGATCTAGGGGGTATAAATAGAGAAGATGTTAGGCCTCAGACCCAGGGTTGAAAACCATCCCTTTCCCACTAGTTATTTATAAATAGGTATCACATCTAAGAATGAGAACTTGGAGATCATCTTATCTTGCCTCTCACATTTTACAGAAAAAAACCCAAGGCCCCAAGAGGTGATTTGCTGAAGCTCACATAATAGACGTGGACTCCAGCTGAGGGTTCTTCATTTCCAGTTCAGTGTTTTTTCCTCTAACAGCAGCCTGTCTCTCAGCGCCCCATATTCACCCCACAGAGTCCCCCTCCCCTCACTGTCCCCTCACCATGGTTGAATCCTCCCGGCTAAGAATGAGAAAGCCATGTCTCTTTCCATCATCTTCTGTTTCTGTGGAGCTGGGTTCCTGTTCTGCCCCCTCCCCCTTAGTAGTCTCATCCTGAGGGGAAAGGAAGACAGAGGAAGACATAAGACTGGGGAGCCCACAATAAGAGAAAAGAATGAGGCAGATAGCAAAGGTGGCCCACATGGGGTGGCAGGAGATGGGTGGGGATGGGACATAAAGAGAAATATCAAGGAGGTTTTAAGGGTTTTTATCAATGTCACCCATATAGAGTAAGAAAGAAGTTCTGAACTCAGGTTCCTTGGCAAGATGTCAATTACCTACTTTGGAGTTAATAGGTATTCATTAAATTTTCTTATTCTTTAAGAGTTACATTTTACAGAAGTGCCTAGACCATGTAGTCCTAGACCAAGTCGTACACTATATTCTCAGTTACCCATACCCAGGAGAACGAAACTAATCTGTTGGTTTATACAACCTGAAGTTAAACCCCATTATTCAAAAGTAATATCAAAAAGAGACAGGAAGAGAAAAAAAGCATAGGCATGAGGTAGGAAGAAGGCAAGTGGAGAGCTTCTGCTAGTTTTCATGTTAGCTTTGACAAGGCTCAGGAGAAGGAACAGTGGGGCGATTCCCAAGGGCAGAGTCTGACCTCTTCCTTGCGTAAGGGTGCAATGACTGTCCACATATCATAACAGCCGGGCAGCTCAAAGGTTGTCACCACCTGGGGCCGAATGCTCTTCTAGAGGAGCAAAGATTTGATGGAAAGGCATGAACTGTAGTACCCTTTACATTCAACTCAGGCCCTCGTTTCCCACTGTCTCCTCCTGGGGCCCCTTACAGGTAGAGAAGGAAACGGTCCATGTTGGGATTTAGTCTTCCTGACTTTTCCCCCAGAAATCTCCATGTGTTCCCAGCTGCTGTTCACAGGCAGCCCAACAGGAGGCAGGCAGCCCAGGGAGGGACCAGGAGTAGCAATTACTATGGCACCGGTACCAGACCTACAGCACACGCTCTCTGCTGCAGGCCTTCGCAGGGTGCAGGGCCAGCTCCCCCAGACCTTTCCCCTTTGCTTTCAGACTTTATAAAGTCCTCCCCTGATAGCCCCTCTTTACTATGAACCATCCCCTCCCCACCTCAAGGGGAAGATAATGGACTCATCACCTGAAGCACAGACAATGCTCCATTCTTGCCATAACCTGAGCAAACCACAATTTCCAGGTCTGGCTCTGGGCTGTTCTGAAACTGCAAAGCAGGTAGTAGGGGGAAACAGCATTAGTCATAGGATCCCCACTAGTTCCCAGCATGGCCCATAATACCTTGGTCACCCTTGGTCTCTCAGCTTCCCCAATTCCAGGAACCTAACCTCAGAGTTAGAACCCCATCTGCTTCCCTTCAAAAGAAAAATGCCCCAAGTAGGGTGGAATACCTCCTCAGACAGGAAAGCTGGTTCTCCCATGGCAGCATTAGCACAGGGTCCAATATTCAGGATGCTGTCACACACCTGACAAATGGAGTAGCAGCAGAGATATAAAAATAATAGCTCACATCTATATAACACTTTAAAGTCTGCAAAGTGGTTTTTTTACATTATGATTTGGTTGTCCCAACAAACTTATAAGGTAAGTCCTATTATCATCCTCATCTAAGACTCAGAAGGTTAAAATAACTTGCCTGGTGTCACCCAATTCATAAATATTTGATGCAGAATTTGAACCCTGATTCCAGGTTAGGTATTTTCTAGCCTGCTATGTTCCTTCAATTGGGGAGGAGACAGAAGTTCGAGATGAGAAAGTAGATAGAAAAAGACAGACTGAGGAGGGGAATGAGAAGGAATTAAAGGCAAAGGGGCATAAACTAGGAGGAGACAAGATGAATATCATGGACTGTGGAGTCAGAAAGATAGATACAGTTTCAGGGCCCAATCCACCCATTCCCACACTTCAATGTCTAAGCAGAAATGGAAAAACTGTGGGTGGGTGGGTGAGTGTGGTGAAAGGTCTTTCAAGGACAAATCCCTTTCCCTTTCTAATTCTCTCTCTCTCTCACCTCAAAGGAGTAGGTGGCCAGCTGGGTACCAGACTGGGCTTCACTGCCATACACCTCAATCTCATCCACCTCATCCTGGGGAGCTGACTTCCCACCTGCAATATCAGCCCACTATCAGGCCACTCTCAGGCCCAGGATCAGATTTCCCAAAAAACACAAGCCCCACCATGATTCAGAGTCCCAGCTACCTTTCCTCATCCCCACCCCCAAAGCCAGGCTATGTCCCCCACCACCTGCCCAGCCCAGCGTGGACTCCACTCGCTTCTTTTTGACAGGCGGCTCATCCTGAGGAAATAATAACAAAAATTCACAGTTATGTAATACTTTAGGGTTTACTTTATAAAAATACAAGCTGGGGAACAGCGATGAAAAGAGAAAGGGGGTACTGTGGGAAATCTTATTATGTCTACCCCACCTCCTATTCTCCAAGTCCCTGTACTGAGACCCCTTCCTGCTATTGACCCAGAGAGTCTTCAGGGTGTCTTCATGTGGCATAAGAAATCTAACCTTGTCAGAAACCTCCCGTGATGGGGCTTCTCGGGCAGCACTGGCTGGCGGTTCCTGTAGTTTCTCTGTATATTTGAGTAGAAGTGAATTGCCAAGACGAGAGCCCAAAAAAAGGTAACCTGGTTCCATGGTGATCATCTGGGAAAATGAAAGAAAAGAGAATATTCCACAGAGGGCCTAAAGCCTTCTATTCTTAGGAGACCATCCCTACCCAGGATTTCCAGGGTCCTCTCCCCAAACAAGTTTATCCTCTCTTCCACAATGGATCCTCCCCAGCCCCGTCTCCAGGAGGGGGAGAGTTCCTATGTCCATCACAACAACTCACACAGGTGGTAAGAACACTAGCAGCTGCTTTGTCGAAGTGAAAGGATCGGACACTACGCATCCCATCTGTGATGAGGGTCAGTACATAGCTGGGAAGAGAGGGTAGAGTCAGGAGGAGGACAGAATTCTACTTGGATTATCAGATCTAGAGCTGAATGCCTTGAGAGAAAATCTAGACCAGCAGTTCTCAACCTGTGGCTTGCGACCCCTTTGGGAGTCAAACTACCCTTTCACAGGGATCACCCCCAGGCGGGTCCACCCACATGCAGATATGCCACATATGAGTATTAAAGGGTCGCAGCATTAGGAAGGTTGAGAACCACTGATCTAGACTAAGCCCTTCATTCTACTAGGGAAAGAATGAAGGAAGAAGAAGTAGCCAAAAAGAGCACTAGCAGTAAGCAGAAGAGCCTGACTCAAACCCAAGTCTTTGGACCCAGACCCCAAGAGGAAGGAGCCAAAATCAGGCACCAGGCAGGAGGGAAGGGGCCAGAAGTCATAAGGAGAGGGGCCAGAAGTTAGGGCAAGCTCACATCTCGCCCCCTTTCAAGGAGATGACCATCTTGTCATAGGATATAAAGGCAGCCTGTGCACAATCAAGAGTGATCTTCACTCCATCCTGCATGCCTAAAAGCAGAGACATTAATGACTTAAGATGCATCCCCAAAGTCAAATTTTTCCCATCTAGACCATTTTCCTCTGACTCCATTCATCTACCCCCACCACATACAACTCCCTCCCATCTCTGCAGCATCTCCCATCCATTCCCAGGTTGGCTCACGTAGAGGGAAGGCTGTGGTCCCAGCAGTGAGGCTGTTGAGGGAAACACCATAGGGTGGGACACTCTGGTTCAGGTAGAGGAGAGAGTTGACTGCAAAGATTACTACTCCACCTGGGAGGAGAGGCAGATGGGCAGGCAGAGCTTCTCAGAAAAATCTCCAGTGTCCTGCCAGCCTCCCCTACCCCCAGCCAACACCCTAGTCTCCTTTAGAGAAGGGAATCTCCTTTAGAGAAATGGATCAGCCCCCAGTCCCACTGCTCACCTATTGGTTTGGGTACCGCTAGTGCCTGGGTACAGTCAAAAGGCAAGTTAGTGAGGGACCAGATAACTGGGTGAACCTTCTGAAGAATGTTCAGAGAGATGGCAACAATGGAGCATGTATCCTGTCGTACAGCCACACGCCTGGCCAAAGAAAATACAGGGACTCAGAGGCTGCCATAAGCAACTTTTTTGGGGGGGAAGGGATTAGGGGTGCTAGAGAAGGCCTCAGGTTCACCACAGACTATGTATCCTACCACAAAGCCACCTACCATAAGGAAGAAGTACATCAATTTTGAGGGGGACATGTGTCATGCTACATAGCCCTCCCTTGGTTAGGGTGGGAGGTGAGTACAAGTCTGATCAGAGGACACAAAAGATTTAGCAGTACAGGGGTGGTAATGTATTTAATTTATTTAACTTTGTTTAAATGCTATTTCAAATTGGATATGTACATAATATTCAGAAGGAATGAAGGTTGAGTCTATTAAAGAAAAGTGCCCAAGTACTGAATTGAGAACAACCAGGGCTAGACTCGGGTCTGCATCTCCTCTGTAGATTTTCTCTGGAGCTTGATTTACTAAGTGATCTAGAAGGCTTTGTCATAACCCCCAGAGATAATGAAGTTACCAAAGTATGGGTGACATCTCTAAAACATCTCATATTGGTTCTGTGCACAATCCAAAAACTAGTCTTAGAGCGGAATCTGGTCAATAGTAATGTGAAGGACAAATATTTGACCCCCAAGGACACATGAGGTGAACAATGGCCATATAAGCCTCTATGGGATAAGCTATCAAACATGGGAAGACTATAATTAAGCAGGCAATGAAGGCCTTCTTGAAGGGCAACAGCAAATACCAGATGGTTTATATTTGTTCTGAGACTGGGACGGCTCTATTCTCAAAAGAAACAGTAAGGAAGAATAAGATCACCTAGACTCCCAAAGCTATCAAAGAGTTGTTAGAAATTAAAAAGACTAACTTCTTTACTGTGTTCAAACCCACATTCTTAAGCATTCTCTCGGTGAAATCTTAAAAATTCAGACTTCATAAAAATCTCAGAGTTCCTCCAGTCTATACCTGGGCAGAAATCCTCTCTACAGCATTCCTAACAAGTGGGGACACTGTTTGAGCCAGGCTCTGCTTGAAGACCTCCAATAATGGGAAACTCACTACCTTCCAAAGAAGCCCAGTCTGCTTTTGAGCAGCTCCGATTGTTGGCAAAGTTTTCTTTATACATAACTGAAGTCTACTTCTCTGCACTAAGCCCTATTGTTCCTGGTTTTGCCCCTGAAACTCCTCCCTGTGACAAATGCATCAAGTAGTGAAATGAATGCAACTACTACCAAAAAATATACATAAATTATATCGCTTGACATTTCAGAAGAAAACCACATCAGGGAAAAGAAATATTTGGCAATTATTTGGGTGTCAGCATCACTGAACACTGTTGTAGTAAGACCCTTAGAGAAATGGAAACCCTTGCATGGTACCTGTCCTGCAAACTCAGCCTTGTTTTAGGTGGCAGGACAGTAGGAAAGAGCCCTGGATCGAGTCAGAGAAGGAGAATTCAAAACTCACCCATGGCATTCATCAGCTATGTCCACAAGGCAAGACATTTACCTCCCTAAACCTCTGCTCCCAGTTCTCAAAGACAGAGATAATATATGTAGTGTTCATCTCAATGGTTTGTGAGGATTAAATGAGGCTCTCTGTAAAGCATTTACTTTGAAGGCCCCAAAGCACTATATATTTGTCTACTGGCACTGTTATTCTCATGACAAATGTCAAAGACAAAGGAAAGTCCTTACCCTGGCCAGGTCTGATTGGGTTCAAACAAGATGAGGAGGGTAGGTTCATAGTACCCATGAAGGAACTGCAGATCAATGATGTTCAGGAGCTTCTCATCCAAGGCCCGAACATCAATAATATAGCTTGGCAGAAAGCTTGACTTCTGCCTGGGGAGAGAGATTTAGGAGAGGATGGAAGAGAGAGCTCCATCCAGGATCGCTATCGTCAGCAATTCCAACTCATGCCCCCAAGATGGATCCATATTATCTTTCCCCAACCAGGGGAGCCCTTGCCCTTCAAACTCAAGTCTATAACCCCCAAAACAAGGGGTGCCAAGAATAGCAGAAGTTCCAGAATAAACCCAATTCCAAACATATGGAGAAACCCCAGGTTCACAGACCCCAGCTTTTCTACACTTACCCCTCCCCTACCAGCCCCTCATGTTCCTCTGCCAGGCTCTCCCTTCGGAAAGGCAGCACTACAAGTCGTGTTCCATAGATCAGCATGACCGCACAGCGCCCATCAGGATCTACTCGCACCCGAGGTGTGTGTACATTCTGGACAAAGCCATCCTGGGATGGGGGAAAAGTGTTGGGGGAGAACACAGGGCCAAGTTAGCACTTGTTAGGGCCTGTGCAAGGGTCCCTGCCCTACAACCCCATCCTCCAGAAGAGTAAGGAGGAGACAGGAAAGTAATGTCAAGGCCAGCACCAATTTAGGTTCACAATGAATAAATCTGAGGTAGAGAGACATTTTTCCTGTTGTAGAAAAAGGTAGGGGATTCCAACTGAACTCCCCTCTCAAAGAATCTAGAGGCCTCCACTTACAGGGTTCATACTGAGGATGGTAGGAAACTAAAAGCAGACAGAACCGGCAGGTACTGGAGGGTGAGGGAAACAATTCATAGGGCCTGGGGAGGGGGCACAGAGACTCTTACCCTCAGCTCAGGCTCCTCAAAGTAATGTAGTGAGAGGGTCTTCAGGTCATGAGTCCCAGGGTCATACTCTACCACTGACAGCTGAAGACCGGGTGGAAAAAGAGACGCGTTCATTTCATTCTCGGCCCCTCACACCATCCCATGCCCTGGCACTAGACTAATAACATTACCTCTTTTTGAGGCCACAAGGGCAAAGCAAATTCTGTTAGAAACACTATGGGGAATCCAAAAGTTCACTTTGGGGTCAATCTTGTCTAAGGTCCCACCTATGAAACAAGGCTAGGGGGTGGGGTGGGGGTGGGGGTGTGTCTATCCGAGGTCAGGATCCCTCTCACTCCATTCTTCCCCATCCTAATTCCACAAGCAAGAACCACGAGTTAGTTGACCTAGGGCTGGAGAGTGCTGAGCTGGGATAATTGGAGAAGCAGGGGAAACATGTAAGTGTTCTACAAATCAGGCACCATCAGTATTTTTTTTTAAAGGATTGTATTTTGTGGAACTCCTACTGAGAATCATAGACTGTCAGGGAAAGGACCCCTGGTACGGCATTTACCCCAATCCTTGAACAAAAGTTCTCACTACAACATTCCTGAAAAGTCTCTGTAGAAGTATTTCAGGTAATTAACTTTGGGCTTTCAAGGAAGTTCATTTCACCATAGGGCTGCTTTAACTTTCGATAAATTTCTCCTTATCTAGATCCAAGATCTGCTTTTCTGTACCCAGTGTTCTCAGAGATTCTTCCCTCTGTGGCCAAGCAGAAAAAGCCTAATCCCTCCCACATGAAAGCCCTCTGGATATCTGACAGTGTTTTATACTTATGGTCCAGTAAAATAACCCACATGGGGTTAATTTCATTCTGTACTTTCATTCTGTTTTTTAGCCCACAATTCATTTCAAGTGGGAGTGTGCAGACTGTCCTGTTTATTCACCCTTTCCCAGGATTGTGGCCTGAATCTCTGAATGTATGACCCAATAATGGAAAGATATAATGAAAAGAGTGTAAAGAATAGGGACAGACATAGGTCAGGAGACATGTTCCTGTATTTATCAGCTCTCTGTCACTCACTATGCCTTCAGTTCTCTGGGACTATATTTCTCTATGTGCAAAATTAGGGAGTTGGATCAGATAAGAATTGTTAATCTGGGGTACATAAACTCTTCAAAAAGTATTTTGATAACTGTATTTCAAAAAGATTGGTTTCCTATGTAATCGTGTGTATTTTATTTTAAACTTTAAAAATATTCTGAGAAGAGTTCCATAGGCTTCACCAGATTGCCCAAGGGATCCAAGACACAAAAAAGGTTAAAAACCCTTGTACCAGATAATCTCTAACAGCCCATACAGTTCTAAATTCTATGATTCTATCGCCCTTCTGGGTCTGTTCTCTCAACTATAAAGTAGGTATTATAAAGGTCACACTTGAAAAGGTTGTTATGAAAACAGTACAATGTAAACTTCAAAGTGCTAACAAAATTATCATTATTATGTAAAAAACATTCTCACCTTTTTTGATGGAGTTCAGATGGAAAATAGTCTTAAGTCTAGTAACTATCTGCTACTATATTTTTTCACATTTAGTATTCTGTTGACTGTTGCACAGACAGAAAAATAATTTTTATAGTTATCCAAATATACTCAAATATGTTCAGAAAATATGTGGATGTTATTATTGTTATTATTATAGAGATGGAAAGGGCAGCTAGATGGCACAGTGAATACAGCACCAGCTCTGGAGCCAGGAGGATGTGAGTTCAAATGTGAACTCAGACACTTAATACTTACTAGACATGTGACCTTGAGCAAGTCACTTAACCCCAATTGCTCTGCCTTCCTCCCTCCAAAAAAGAAATAGATCGCACTCAAGATGGCCACACATAAGCAACTGTCACTGTACCTCTATTATTACTTGGGCAGAAGAACATGAGGAAAAAAAAGGAGATAGAAACACAGGGAGGAAAAGTAGCCCACCTTTGCCTTGTTCTCCCCTTCCCCTCACCACTAACAAGTAGCCCTGGCACCTTGGCATCTTTGAAACTGAGAAGCAGGGCATCTCTTTTGGCTCCAGCAAGCTGCACACTGGCCATAGACATGACATTTCCAAAAAAGGAGAAGGAGGCCACCAGTTCAAGCTTTTCTTTGTGTTCCTTGTGTAACTTCCCTTCTGGGAGTAGAAGCAGAGGTATATGGGGGTGAATGACCCACACCTCTGGCCCTATCCACAGACAATACTGTCTTCTAAAATCTTTAAGACACCAGATCTTCCTCTCCACCCACTGGCCCAGCTACTTACCTGCGTTCCTATCACTCTTGGTTGAAGTCTTGGGAGAAACAAACACAGAGGAAAAGTCAGATCATTTGTCCCATCCCTGAATGCAAAGCAGATTCCCCTCCCCTTATCCCTCAGGATGTGTAGCAGGATCAAAGTCAGAAGCCTACGCAACTGGAATTATCTTTCCTACTGCTTACCCACCACTCCTTCCCTAGACCCAGGAAGGGAATAAACCACACACACACACACACACACACTCATACTCTCTCTCTCTCTCTCTCTCTCTCTCTCTCTCTCTCTCTCTCTAAGATGGGTTTGGAGAGATCCAAAGTATTGGGGCAAGGAGGTCAGGGATGTATATGTGGTGGTAGGTGGAGATACACTAAGAGGGAATGGGAATATGGAGGAGTAAAGGGGTTTACCTCTGCATCATGGTTGAGCCGATATACATAAAGTTGGGAAGTCCCAGCCACCACAAGGTTGCGTTCAGCATTGCTGAAGAAATTGCAATACATGGAAAACTCCAGCCCTGTGGGTGGGTGAGCCTGCTTGTACACAGCATACATGGTGGTGCCAAAGGGAAGGAGCCTCACAACCTATAAACAAAAGTAGGGAGAAGTTGGAATGGGTACTGATAACTACCATGTGCCATACCCACTCACCCTCTCAGAAATCCAGGGGGCCAACTGACCCCTACATATGATCATCTCTGTCCCATAATACCTGCAGAGACTATACTTTGGGCTATAACCAAATCTCCCTTACATATATACTCACGCCTACTCCCTCAGCTCTCACACTAATCCTGCACTTCCCCCTCTCCAGGATTTTCAATCACCCTTCCACTACACTCCCTTCTGAACCCTGACCTTCCCCTTAGGTGAACTCCCTCATATCAATGCTTCCTAGGGATACGATTACCTCCTCCTAACCTGACAACTTTCTCAGTGCTTTCCATCCCTCCTGTCTCTCACTGGCCCCTGACCCCTGCTCCCACTCCCAAGATGCTCACTCTCCCCTTCACTTCGGTGTCCAGTCCTGGCATTTCTGAGCTCAGACCCACATCTCCAACTACCTACAAGACATATGCACCTGTTTGTCTTACCAGCAGCTCACACTAAACCTATCCAAAACTGTCTTATTTTTCTCCCTAAATTTACTCCTTAACTTCACACACTTGCTGAAATCCTACCATCTTTTAAAGCCCAGTTCAAACACCATCTTCTTGAGGAAATCATCTTCGATCCCCCCATTTAGTCTGTAATTACCATTTTCACTCCCACCTCAAGGAAGGATTTACTCTGCACCTCTCTAATATATCTGGCAGGTAATACTATATATCAGAAGTATGTGTCTTTGTCTTATCCTCCTATAGCAACAGTTCTCAACCTGTGGGTCGCGAACCCTTTGGGTGTCAAACGACCCTTTTACAGGGGTCACAGGGGTCGCCTAGGACCATCGGAAAAACACATATTTCTGATGGTCTTAAGAACCCAGACACCGCTCCTCTATCTGTCTCCAGGTGGGTCCACAGACATGCAGATACGCCCACATGTGAGTATTAATGGGTCGCGGCATTAGGAAGGTTGAGAACCACTGTCCTATAGGAATATAAGCTCCATTTGGGCAAGGAATCTCTCTCACCTAAACTTTGTATATTCCCCTGCACCCAATCTCCTTTACAGGGTTCTGCACACAGTAGGTGCTCAATAAATAAACCAGGCAGCTAGGGTGGCAAAGGGAATACAGCCTTGAACCTGGAATCAGGAAGACCTGCATTCAGATTTGGTCTCAGACACTTGCTGGTAGGTCACTTCACCCATGTGCCTCAACTTTCCTCATCTATAAAACAGGAATAACAGCACCTAGCTCCCAGGGTTGTTGTGGGGATCAAATGGGATAACATTTGTAAAGTGTTTTGCAAACTTTAAGGTGCTATATATAAATGATAACTATTATTATTAAATCAAACCATCAACAAGTATGTAGTACTAGGTCAGGTATGATGCTAATTTCATTCTTTGGGTATGGTGGCCCCCCACCTCTCTCTCACTGATTTTCTAGACCAGTCCTCCCTCACAGTCCCCTAAACTTCCTCATTCCAAACCTTCCCCCCAGAATCTACCTTTTATGTTTTCCCTAAATACCCCCAAGCCTAGTTCTCTCAGGATCCTTCGGCCTCCCTCAGCCTTCACCCCTCTCCTCCCAGTTTCATGTTTCGGTTCATTTGTCTTTCCTCTCCTCTCAGGGTCCATCCCCCAGATTGTTAATTTTCTTCTTGCCCCAGAGCTCTCCTCCCTTCCTCCCTACTCTTTCCTCCCATTCCCCCTCTCTGCTCCCCCTCCCCAGCCCTCCTGTCTCTTAGGACGCTCCCCCTCTCCAGCTCTCCTGCCCTCCCAGGGCGCTCCCCATCCCCAGCTCTCCAGCCCCTCGGGACGTTCCTCTCCAGCTCTCCTGCCCCCCAGGATGCTCTCCCTCCCCAGCTCTCCTGCCCCCCAGGACGCTCCCCCTCCCCAGCTCTCTTGCCCTCCAGGATGCTTCTCCTCCCTCCCAGTTCTTCTTCCACCCCGCAGGGCTCCCTCATCTTCTCCCCTGCCCCACCCCCCGGTCCCCTTAGCTCTAACGTTCTTTCCCCTCCCCCACCTGTACCGCACGCTGCCTCCTCCGCTTCCACACGAGGCCTCACGCAGACTCCCTCCCAGCGCGCACCGGCCCCAGCCGTTGGGCTCGCGGCGACGGGCCGGGGATAAGGGATGGGGAAAGGACCGGGCTCGAGGACGTCTAGCAAAGCGTTCCGGCTGCTCCGCAGAACCCCGGCACAAACGTTCCGGCTCTGGCACCGCCCCCTCCCCTGGTCCGTTCCTCCTACACGCGCCCCACCCCCACCCTGCCAGGAGAACACGGGGGCGGAGTGAGCCGCGGGCCGGAAGATCTGCCCCCTTCCTCCAGCACCTGTGCCTAAGTAGTTCCTGTTGGAAAAGAGACTCGGCATCTTCCGCAGGCCTAGGGGTGGTGAGCGCGCCCTCGTTCCTCCATTCAATCGTTCTTAAAAAAAATTTTTTCCCTCTAAAAAGTACTTAAGCCTCTCGGCCTTTTCGGGAAGCTGGCAAGCCACGACGGAAAATGCCCCTCACCTACATTCTGGGGCTGTGACCTCGGGAGAGTCACTGCCCCTCTCTACTTCCCAGTCACTAAGTCTTAGTGCTTCCTAGGCGCGCTCCCTCCATTTTAGCGCAGAAAGCAACTTCAGGCCTCCTTTTACGGCGCAAACACCCGCAGGGGAGCAGTGCGAGGTGCCAGGTCACCCAAGAAATAAAGGAGCTGGAACCTGCCCTCTCGGCTCTTTTCCTCGCGACTGTCCCCCTCACCTCCTCCTGCTCACATCCCAGAAACCTCCCCAGCCCCTCTTAGTTCCTTCCCCCTCTTCACCATTTCCTGTTGATCCTAAGTATGGCCTGTTGGTACATCATCCGTGTGCAGGTGTCACTCCTGTTAGATTATAAGCACCTTGAGGGCAGGGGGCTGCCTTTTGCCTTTTTTTGTATCCCCAGGATGCCTGGCACACAACAGATGCATAATAAATATTGATCAATATACTCAGGATTGTGAGCCCAGAGCTTCATAAACCTTAGCTGGGCAAAGAAAAGACAGCCGACTTCTTAAAGAGCGGGCACATAAAACAGGCACCCCATTGTGCAACTGGAGGTGGAGTAAGATGAGTGAAGGAGAAAATCAGCCAGGAAGCTCTCGGAAAGAGAGATCCCGGAAGACTTCACGGAGCTCTGTCAATGTGTACTTTGCAGAGTTTGGTCTTGATATTTTTTCTGCTTATTTCCGATTAATCGCCTTCTAAATTCACGCTGACTGGATTGCTTGCTGTTTTTTGATCTCACCCTCCTCCCCTCTTCTCTCAGGCATTCAAGTTTATCTCACCTATGTCTCTTCCGTGAAGTCTTCCATGACCAACTAAAACTGGTCTTAACTTCCACAAAATTTCCTAGAGCACTTTGTCAGGACCTTTTCTTTGCCAATATGGCGTTCTACCTTGAATCTTTTACCCAAATATCAGCTGGCACTGGTCCCTCTCCTATTTAGTGTATTTTGGTAGGTAGGTATATGGTGCCTCACAAGGCTCAATTCCGATCCCCCTTCATTTCAACTGGGGAGCTTGGGCATAGCTTCTCATTCTTCATATCAAAAGGATCTTCACTTCCTTAGGCCCTCATCCCTTTCTTCAACAGTCTGCTAATTGACTTCCCAGCTTCAAGTCTCAGCCCACTCCCATCCAGCTCCCACAGTAGCCAAATGTATGTTCCTAAGTAAGGGTGTGACCACTTCAGGAGATCGGGCGGCTAGGTGGTACAGCAGAGAGGGCAGGCCCTGGAGTCTGAGTTTAAATCTAGCCTCAGACATTTATTAGCTGTGTAAGCTTGGACAAGTCAAAACCTCAGTCTCATCTGTTAAGATGTGAATAATAATAACGTGTACCTCGAATGAGATAACAATTGTGAAGCACCTGGTACATTACCTAGCACATAGTAACCACTATATAAATGTTAGTTATTATCATTGTTATTATGGTTATTCAGACTAACCAGGACCTAGTTGTAACTGTGGAGTGGCCTGATCAATCTAAAGTAAGCGATGTGAATTAATAATTACTCAACATGAAGGAGCCTAACTGGGCATTTGGGGCAGCCAGGTGATGCAATGGATGGAGTGCCAGGCTTGCCATCTGGAAGACTTGTATTCCTGAGTTCAAATCTGGCCTCAGACACTTACTAGTAGTGTGACCCTGGGAAAGTCAGTTCACCCTGTTTGCCTCAGTTTTCTCCTCTGTAAAATGAGCTGGAGAAGGAATTTGCAAATTGTTCTAGTGTCTTTGCCAAGAAACCCTCAAATGGACTTATGAAGAGTCTGACTCTACTTGAACAATAACACAACTTGTGGTCAGTGGATGAAAGTAAGGAAGTATCAGGTTTGAATTCTGCATTCTAGCCCTGGTAGCATCCAGTGGTGAGGAAATAAGGAGGGAGAAAGAGTTTTCTTTCTCTTTCTTGCCCTTCTCTACATTGTCAACCAAGATCGGAAAATCTAGAGTTCCCATTATTGTGTAGGCAGCAGTATCCACAAGAGCAGGTGATGGTCATTCCTCTGCTCAGCCCCACCTAACAAATAGTCGAGTACTGTACAAAAGCCCTGATGGAACACAGTGCCTGCTACCTGGGCGGTGCTTAACAAATGCTTGTTGGGGCAGCTAGGTGGCGAGTGAGTAGAGCACTGGCCCTGTAGTCAGGAGGACCTGAGTTCAGATTCAGCCTCAGACACTTAACACTTACTAACCATGTGACCTTAGGCAAGTCCCTTAACCCCAATTGCCCTGTCTTCCCCACTCCAAAAAGCAATAAATAAATAAGTAAATAAATGCTTCTTGATTGACTGCAGCTTACATAGCAGGCACCTGGTGGCTGCTGGGCCTGCGTTCTTAGAAGACCTGGTTTCAGATCCAGCCTTAGACACTTAAACTGTGTAACCCTAAATCATTTAACCTCTGTGCCTCACTTTTCTCAACAGTAAATAGGAATAAGCTGTAATAATAATTGTAAGAAGCATTGATCGAGGTACCTGGCATGTTATAGTAGGTGCTATATAAATGCTTATTCCCTCCCTGCCTACACTTTCCCCACTCCCCACCCCCAACCACACTTTATTAAGTGGGAAACTGGCTTGACAATTAAGGGTTGAATCACATAACCAGAGTAATTAGCCAGATTTCTGCCTGATGAAAAAGGAGGTCAATCCATCTTTCATTGTCTTCCCTTTCCCCTGTATCCAGTTCTTGCTTCTTCTTGTACATATCCTTTTCAGCCTTAAAGCTCCACCAAGTACTATATGTACAAATCCCATTTGGGGAAAAGAAGTATTTGTACGTCATTAAGGAACCAGATATTTTAATCCCTTTTTGTCAAATGCTTTTGAAACTGGCAAAACTGAAAAAAAAATCTAGTCAACATTAGAGGGAGACTGGGAAGACAGTGTTGGAAATGCCAACTTGGAAAAGCAAAAACACAACTGATACCAAAAATCTGATATCAAAAGAAATTTATTAAGGAGAAATCCAGACTAATTGATCACCTGGCCAGACGTGGACTCCACCCCTTTTTTGGAAGGAGGAGTCCCAGATACAAAAACCAAGCAAGTTTTATACATTAGTTTAGTGGAGACACTCCCTTAGCAGGATCGATTGATTTGTCCTCTTCTAGGTACACCCCCCCATTAGCATACATTATTACTAATGAGGCTCTAATTCTAGACTAGGTGTGTTAGATAACATACCTAATACATGAGGTTCATTAAACAAGCACAGTAATAACCCAGGAATACTGACTCCCTCACCAGTTTGACCTGTGTCCTCTGGGCGTGAGAGTCCAAGGCCAGTGTCTGTTTCCCAGTTGGTCGAACCCACCTGTTGCCAGCTTCTTTTTATTTTTCAACTTTTATGTTGTCTAGGAGTTCTATGGGAACTGGGAATCCAGCTTCTCCCCAAGGCTACTATCTAGTCTGCTAGCCTTGCTCTTATCAATAACCTTCCAGCAATTTTGCCTTCCTGTAGAAACATAACCCTTTGCCACTTCTCACAACAGGCACACTATGGCCCAATCGTTCTGAATTTCAGTTTGGAATTATACAACAGCAAAAGTCACCAAGCTGCGCATACTTTGACTTAGCAATCCTGCTCCTAGGTATTGACCCCCAAGGAAGTGACACCACTCTCCTGGTTCTCCTCCTACTCATCTGGCTACTTCTCAGTCTCCTTTGCCGAAGATTCATCCAGGTTATACCTGTTAATATTTTAAAATAATAGTTAAACAGTAAGTGTCTCCTAGAGCTCTGTCCTGGGTTCCTTATATTCTCTATCTAAACTGTCCTACTATGGTGATCTCAGCTCCTATGGGTTCAATAATCCTCTCTAAGCAGATATCTTTGCCCAGCCCTAATCCCTCTCCTGACCTCCAGTCTCACATCCCACAGTGCCTTTTGAAGATCTCCAACTGGATGTCACATAGACAGCTTAAACTTTACAAAATTCTTCCCCCAAAACTCTCCTCTCTTCCAAATTTCCCTAGGATTGTAGAGGGTAGCACCACCTCCCAATTACTCAGGGTAGAAACCTAGATATCATCCTCAACTCTTTATTCTTATTGCTCCCCTCCCCCATGATCATTCTGTGGCTAAATCCTATTTTTCTACCTTCCCAACCTTCCTAATGTAAATCCCATTCTCTCCTCTGACACTGCCACAGCCCTAGTGCAGGCACTTGTCATCTTAAGCCTGACAACTAGGTGGCCCAGTGGATAGAGTGCCAGACTTGGTACCAGAAAGATTCATCTTCCTGAGTTCCTATCTGACCTATACGTGCCTCAGTTTTCTCCTCTGTAAAATCAACTGGAGAAGGAAATGGCCAAGAATTTGCTAATTTGCCAAGAACTGGCAAATGGGGTCATGGGAGAGTTGGACCCAACTTAAAAATGACTTAACAACTTGCAAGAGGCTTCTTGTTGATCTCAGTGCTTTACTTCTCTTCCCATTTCTCTTATCGTCTATTCAGCTGTCAAATTAACCTTTCTAAAGTGCAGGTGGACCATCTCTCTATCTCTCACACACACACACACACTCACACTGAACTCCAGTGGTTCCTTTTCATTTCCAGGATCAAATATAAACTCTTCTGTTTATCATTCAAAGCCTTTTATAACCTGGCCCTACCTTTCCATTCTTCTTATATCTTATTCTCAGCCCACATGCTCTTTGTGATCCATTAGTGACACTGGTCTCACTGGCCTCCTTGCTGTTCCTGGTACAGGATGCTTCCTTTCCCAAACCTGTGTTTTTACTGCTTGTCCTCCATGCCTAGAATTCTCTGTCCTCAACTCTGCCTCCCTTAGCTTCCTTGCCTTCCTTCTAATCCCAGCTAAAATTGCATCTTGCACAGCAGTGGTGTCTGACTCAAATAGATATGGGGGGCACATAACCCTGCAGGCAGCACATTTCATTAGTTTTAAGATGGAATATTATCAATGTTTTATTATATTGGTATTTATTTTGTTAAATATTTCCCAGTTACATTTTTTAATGTGGTTCTGGTCACACTCAGGAGTATGATAGGCCACACAGAGCCCGAGGGCTATTCTATAGAAAGCCTTTCCCAGCATTCCCCTCAGTTCTAGAGCCTTCCCTCAGCTGATTCTCTCCAATTCAGCCTGTCTATAGCTTATCTGTACTTGATTGTTTGCATGATGCCTTCCCCATTATATTGTAACCTCCTTGAGTACAGCAACTTGTTTGTGCCTTTCTTGGTGTCTCTAGTACTTAGTTTCATTCTTGGAACATAATAAACACTTACTCTATACTTACTGACTTGTTTAATGACTAAGAAAGTCAAGGACAGAAACAAAGGTCCAAAACACGCAAAAATGTCCATAACAGTATCTTTAAGGTAGGAAATAACTAGAAACAAAGTAGGTGTCCATCAGCTAAGGAATGGCTAAGAAACGTATGTGAATGCAGTGGAATATCATTGGGCAATAGAAAAATGATGACTGTGATAGATTCAGAGAAACATGAAGAGATGTGTAAATACTGACCCACTAAAAATAGAGCAAAGAGAACAATACAAACAGAAAGTACAATAACATAAGTGAAAAGATGGATGAAAGGAAGCTGAACAATGAGTAATGGAAAAACCAAATAAAGTCCTGAATAAAAGACAAGGAAACATAAGGTCCCGTGAATTTTCTCATCATTTTTACTAGCTAAAGCCAATAAGCCAGAAGGAATCAGCGGACAGGTTTTATTACACTCAGAGGGTGCCATTCAGTGAGTAATATTTGCACATTAGGTGAAACAAAGAAAAAGAAAGGTGGCTGCTCACTAAAATGCGAATAGCCACACGAAGGAAAACAGCGTACTTGTTAAAGAAAAAAGTCTATCATTTGCTACTGGAAATAGATAAAGGAGTTATCTCCTTAGTATAGCTAGTTTCAATAAATCAAAGAGAACCACCCATCAGGCCAAATGAGAGAAGAGGACATTCCAAGGACTCTGGAATCCTCTACCTTCAAGAACTAAGTCTTTTTGTACTAATAAGAGGAAAAATAAATTAATCAGTAAACATTAAGTGCCAAGCATATGTATCAGGCATAAAGAAGACACTGAGGGACACCAGCTGCTGCAGATGGTTTTGTAGTTCATGAAGGTTCATATACAGCAAAATGGCTGATACAGAACAAGATGGAGTCAGTTATTTTATCCCAAGAAAATTCACATTAGAGAGGTGGGGGTGTAGTAGGACAGAATAGTATATACATTGTCATATAAGGTTTTTTTGTACTGTATACTTTTGCCCCATTATTGTTTGTCACAAAGGAAGATTCTTTCTCAGGGGTGGTCGGGTAATGACTATGTTTTAAAGACATTTTGTAAAATGTATTTATTTTAAAACTGCTTTTGAAGAACTTCTCCCCTCTTCTGACCATAAGAAACAGTGTTTCTTCTGGTCAGTGTGGTTAGAATAGCTACTCCATCTGCTATATCTTCTTGAGCCACTAGGTGGTGGGCTACACTTAAGTACAAGTTCACACCCATTACCCTCCCACCTCCAAACTGGGGAAGGGAACCAGCATTCCTTAAATACCTACTATGTGCTAAGCACTTTACAGGTATCTCATTCAATCCTCACAACAACTCTATGAAGTAGATGCCATTATTATCTTCATTTTACCATTGAGGAAACTGAGACAGAGAGACTTGTCGAGAGTTACACATGTGTGAAGCTAGATTTAAACTCAAGTCTTCCTGACTCCAGGCCTCCGGCTCCACCTCATGGGCCACCTAGCTGCCCAGTTTTGGGCAGAGGGGTAAGATTATTCCAATAACTTCACTTCCTTGACTCTTCTGTCCCCATTTCCGCTAAATTCTCAATCTTGCTTTCCTCCTCAGCATGTCTGCCAAATGATTGGGTAAGTTGGAAATTAGGTCAAATGCATCTACCCTATAGATCAGTGGTTCTCAATCTTCCTAATGCCTCGACCCTTTAATACAGTTCCTCATGTTGTGGTGACCCCCCCAACCATAAAATTATTTTCGTTGCTACTTCGTAACTGTAATTTTGCTACTGTTATGAATTGTAATGTAAATATCTGACATGCAGGATGTATTTTCATTGTTACAAATTGAACATAACCCACAGGTTGAGATCCACTGCTGTAGATCAACTTACCATCCCAGTCACTCCTCTGACATTCCATTTCCTAGCCACCCCTGGTGGGGTGGGGGGGGGGAGTATCTTTCCCTTTTAGAATATAATCTCCTTGAAGGCAGGGACTATGTCCTCTTTGTATTTGCATCCGCATGGCTTAGTCCTTAGTAAATGCTTTTTCATGCATTCATGGTAAGCTTGGAATTTTCAGTTCTGCCCATCCTGTCTTCTGTATCTCTAAAAACAACAAACAGATGCACCCAAGGATCCCAAAGTCACAAGGGGACTGGGAAACACATATCACTGACGATTCTGAAACAATGGAAGGACAATGACTAACGCTTTGCACTAGAAATGTTAGCTATAGCAATAAGACAAGAAAAAGAAACTGAAGGAATAAGAACAGGCAACAAGGAAACAAGACTGTCACTCTTTGCAGACAATATGATGGTATACTTAAAGAATCCTAGAAAATCAGCTAAAAAACTAGTTGAAATAATTAACGTCAGCAAAGTTGCAGGATATAAAATAAACCCACATAAATCATCAGTATGTCAATATATTACAAGCCAAAGTCCAGCAACAAGAGATAGAAAGAAATTCCATTTAAAATAACTGTAGACAATATAAAATATGTGAGAGTCTACCTGATAAGACAAACCCAGGAACTGTATGAACACAATTACAAAACACTTTTCACACAAATTAAGTCAGATTTAAACAACTGGAGAAATATTAATTGATCATGGGTAGGCTGAACCTATAAAATAAAATGACAATTCTACCTAAATCAACTTAATTACTCAGTGCCATACTTAATAAAATTGTTGAAGCATTATTTTATAGAGCAAGAAAAAAATCATAGCAAAATTCAAAAGGTCAAGAGTATCAAGGGAATCAATGAAAAAAAAAAAGGTGAAGGTGGCCTAGTTCTACCAGATCTCAAACTGTATTATAAAGCAGTAATCATCAAAACAACCTGGTATTGACTAAGAAATAGAGTGGTGCATCAGTGGAATAGATTTAGTACAAAATACACAGTAGTAATTACATAGTAATCTAGTGTTTGATAAACAAAAACATCCGAGCTTTTGGGATAAGAACTCACTATTTGACAAAAATTGCTGGAAAAACTAGAAAGCCATTTGGCAAAACTAGGCAAAGACCAATACCTCATATCACATGCCAAGATAAGGTCAAAATGGGCACATGATTTAGACATAAAGGGTGATATATAAGCAAATTAGAGGAGTATGGAAAATTTTACCAGTCAGACATATAGATTAAGGGAAGAATTTATGACCAAACAAGAGACAGAGGGCATTACAAACTATAAAATGGATAGTTTTGATTACATCAAATTAATAAGTTTTACACAAACAAAAGGAATGCAGCGAACATTAGAAAAATGTTTTACAGCAAGTTTCTCTGATAAAGGCCTCTTTTCTCAAAGATATAAACAGCTGAGTCAAATTTATAAGAATATGAGTCATTCCCCCATTGATAAATGGTCAAAGAATATGAAAAGGCAGTCTTCAGAAGAAGAAATCAAATCTATCTATAGTCATTTGAAAAAAATGTTCTAAATTACTATTGATTGGAGAATGCAAATTAAAATGTGACGCAAAGGAAAATGACAAATGTTGGGGGTGTAGATGAATAGGGACACTAATGCATTATTGATGGAATTGTGAACTGATCTAGCCATTATGGAGAGCAATTTGGAACTATGCCCAAAGGGCTATAAAACCGTGCATACCCTTTGATCCAGCAATATCACTACTAGGTTTATATCCCAAAGAGATTTAAAAAAAAAAAAAAGGAAAAGAATTTATATATACAAAAATACTTACAGTGGCTCTTTTTATGGTGGCAAAGTATTGGAAATTGAGATGTCCATCAATCAAGGAATGAATGAACAAGTTGTAACCAGGATGCTTTCAGAAAAACCTAGAAATACTTATGAATGATGCAAAGTGAAATGAACAGAACCAGAAGAACATTGTAAATGATAACAGCAATATTATATGGTGATCAACTGTGAGTGACTTAAGTATCCTCAGCAAAACAATGATATAAGACAATTTTGAAGGCAGTATGATGAAAAATGCTCTCCAGCTCCAGAGAAAGAACTGATGGAGTCTGAATGCAGATTGAAGCATATGTTTTAAATTTCCTTTATTATTCCTGGGGGTTTTTTGGCCTTTATTTTCTTTTGCAACGTGGCTAATATGGAAACATTTTGAATGACTGCATATATATATATATATATATAAAAATAATTGATATCAAATTGCTTGCCTTCTTAAGAAGGGGAGGAGGATGGGAGAGAATTTGGAACTCAAAATTTAAGAAAAATGAATGTTAAAAATATTTGTTCACATGTAATTGTGAAATAAAATCAAATAAAAATTAAATGTTTAAAAAAACAAGGAAAGGACAAAATTAGAGCTTAGTTCTAGGAATATCAGTTAAGTAGCTATGTGGAAAATACATGAGAGACAGAAGACATGGGAAAAAAGGAGACCAATTGGAGACTATTTCAACAGTCCAGGTATTCGGTAGAATCTGAACTAGTATAGAGACTGTGAGAGTAGAGAGAAGGGTTGTGTTATATTTGAAAATTAAGGTAACAGAACAAATCAATTTATGATTTAGGTTAATGGTAAACAGTAAGTTGGGTAAATGGTCTCAGTGACCAAAAACTCTGAGTGAGGGCTGACACAGTCTTTTAGAACAATTAGTAAGATGACAGAGCAAAATCTTGGGCAATAGAGATTTTTTTTTTCTCATTGGCTATGAGTGACATAGAATTGAGATTACATCATTGGGACCTCCCTTTCTGAAACCCCCTTAACCACAATCAAGACATTAATTCAAATCAGAAGACAAAGGTTTCTAGGCAATGGGAATAGTCTTCAGATGATGGGAATTGCTACAATAGTTTAAATTGATGAGATTTGACCTTTAGGTTAACCAAGTTTCTCTGGAAAGAGGGTGATAGTTGGGGTTACAGAGGTGGAGGTAACTATGAGCTTGACCTTTAGGCAAGTTTCTCTGAGAAGTGAGTGGTGAGTGAAGTTTACAAGAGGAAGAAACTGTGAAAGGGAATTGTCAAAATACTCTGGAGAGACCTTATTTCCCAGAGCTAAAACCTAGCAAGGAGGCTGTGCCCTGAGCTTAGCATAACAATAATCCTTTATGCTCTGGATTATTTCCCCCCCTTCTCTCCCCCCCTCCCCCAGCAAAGTGTTTTTGCTCTGACCAGCACCAGGTGTTCACTGAAGGATTTATGATTTTAGCTCTCCCTGTTTCCTAGGGACCTGAGAGCCAACATCCATCACGTCTCTGACAATGTTCACAATTCTTGTTCCTTATAGTCCTGTTGCTCTCACAGAACTTTGATTCTGTACCCTGCAAAGTAATCACAATCCCCAAGATTTGAGACAACTTAAAAGCTGTTGCTACAGCACCCCAGTGACTCCACACATTAGCCTGCTGTGGGAACAATGACTCAAGACCTAAAAATGATTATGTTATGGCTCAACCTAGTATGTCTATAAACTCTGCCTTTCCCCCAAGGTAAGCCCTTTTTTGGGGGGGGGGGGCGGGGGGGGAGAGCATGTGAGGGGATGTTTCACCCGCAAGTATTTTTTCCCTCATTTTGACATTACTTGGTATCTGTTTGATCCCTGACACTTCTGTCTCTAGCCTGCTCTGTTCAGTTCTGGCCGCCCACAGGTTATTTAGACCATTAGAGGCTGGCTCCAGTCTGGTTGATATTACTCGGCATCAGAAGTGGGATTTGACATGGAACAGGGCCAAGTGGACCTTCTGATACCAGTGGGGGTGGACTAGGCACCACAGGAGATTTCTCCAGAGTCCAGTCCCCTCTTGTCTGTTGAGTCCACCACCCTTCCCTGTTCAAATCCTCCAGACTCAGCTTTGATTGAGGTCACCTTTCTTTGTGAGGAAAATTCTAGGACCCCTCCCTTGACCCACTTCACAGATTAGAGGCTGGTTCCAGTCTGGTTGACAGAATATTAAATCTAGCTTGATTAAGTCTTAGCGAAAAATAGAATTAAAATTAATTTTCAATTGTAAGATTCTCCCTTTTGATTCTTGGGAGATCATACCTCTCTTGAATCACTTAGCCCCATTAAAGTTATAAATCAAGGTATAGTAAAAATCATATATGTCTATCAGCCCATAATGTTTAGTAATGCTGAAGCAATGTTTCCCCAAAAAAATGCTGAGAAGAGTTAATATTTCTACTTGCATTAATACTGCAATATGAGTATGAGAATAGGGACTAAAGAAATTTTATCCTAGATAGTGTACTTTAATAGGATTAATTTGAAGGAGGATGGCCCCAAAACTTCAGACTTAATCTTATAGCAATTCATCCCTTGGTCAACTGAAACCACCAGTGACTGATGCATTGACAAACTCTGTCAGGAACAGTCCTCTTAGATAAGCAGGCCTTACAGAGCCAGGGGTGTATGAAGAAGGAAAGGAAGAGAAGGGGGAAAATTCAGTCTCTTTCCTTAGTAATTCATTCCCAATGTCCGTTTCATCAGTACATTCTGTCTTAGAACTCAGATTTTCTTGTGTGGCCATCTGGTTTCTGAAAACTTCTCTTGGTCATTCTGGAATGGGTCTGCTCTCAGAGCATCTCAGAAGAGAGATTTTTTCCCTAGGAGATCTGCTTCTCTGGTTCAGGTGATTAAAGAGATTCTTTGATGTTTCAACTAAAATGCAATTTAGTACAACTGCTTAAATTTTGCTTTTTCAATAACTAGTTCATGTGGTGAAAATCAGCTCAAACCTTATGGTTCTGAAACTATTAAACACAGAACTATAGGAAGAACACCAAATTAGGAAACTACAGTTCAATGAAAACTTCAGAGGATTTAAGTTTTTACATTCCTTTGGCTGTTTTAATTTTTATCTAAACCTTGTACCTGATATAGACACTGCCAACCAAAGGCTGAAGGAAGAATCTTAAAAAGAATCTATGAGGAGCTGGCTTGTAAAATAAGCCCTTCTGGTTAAAGATTTAATATTTACCAAAGTAAACATATAACCTAGGGCAAATTGTCATGTTGATATATTTAAGAAATTCAGATAGCAAAGAATTAAATATAAACCAATATACAAGATTAGGTCATCTTATATCTAATTGAAGGAAAGATTAGGGGCTGTCTGATTTGAGAGGGGGAGAGTAAACAGGTAAAATTCCTTGAAGTCAGAAAAAGAAGTGTCCTACCCACCCTCCCCCAAGTGTCTGTATTCAATCAAAGGAATGTGGAAACAATAACTGGCCAGCATGGGGCCAATCTTTAGATAAGACATATGAGTTGTTTGAGATGTATAATTATGAGAAAATTCTTTGCATCGATCTTTGGATCTGAGTTTCTGGTCAGCATAACCTAGGTTGTCCTTAGTTAAGGGTCTCTAAGCAACAGGTGGAGGTGGTCCAGCTTCCCAGCCATGAAGGGCTAGATTCAAACACTGCAATGCCCATAACTGAATAAAGTTTTCTCACAAGACAGAAGTTGGACTAGACCAGTGGTTCTCAACCTTCCTAATGTTGATACCCTTTAATACTTGAATGTGGGTGTATCTGCATGTGGGCGGACCCACCTGGAGAGGGATAGAGGAGGAGTGTCTCAGTTCATAAGACCGTAAAACTACATGTGTTTTCTGATGGTCTTAGGCGACCCCTGCGACCCCTGTGAAAGGATAGTTTGACCCCCAAAGGGGTCATGACCCACAGGTTGAGAACCGCTGGACTAGACCTGTAATTGAATAGAAAGGGATCTTAGCTAGATGCAGAAATGAGTCACAAGATGGAGTCAGTGCAGTTCCCTCAATTTCCACAGTTCCCTCAATTCCTCCTTTTGATTCTTGCGGAGGCAGCATGAATCACTTATCTATAAGACAAATCTATACAGTGTTTCATATCATCATAATTAGAATTATGGGTAAAATTGTAATATAATAAAAATGACAATTTTACCGAAATTAAATTATGTATTTAGTGCTATACCAATCAATCTACCCAAAAATTATTTTATAGAACTAGAAAAAATAGTAACAAAATTCATTTGGAAGAACAAAAAGTCCAGA
>CM053587.1:290661949-290702457 GCA_028646515.1 Pseudochirops corinnae | reverse complement strand
TTTTTTTCTTTTCCCAGTGATCACTCATTGGTTACAGCCCTTCTATATGACCAAACTATTGTACAATGTGAAAGTATTTGCAGATCCTATACATGATTGCATGCCACCATGGGGGGGGGGGGAAGGGAGGGGAGAAAATCTGAAACTCAAGTGATTGTGGAACTGAATCTTGTAAATTAAAAGTAAATGAGTAAATAAAAAAAAATTTAAAAAAAAAGAATTATGTAAGTCAGGATACATATCAAACTACTTTAAAAATCACAATGGATTAAGATAATAAGGAAGATTTACATGTCAGCAAGGTAACCAAGAAAACTTAAATATCATTGAGCAAAAATTCTAAGTAATAAAAAAAGGATCATCAGTATTAACTACATCAAGTTTCCTTGTATCCTAGTAAACCACTCCTCATGTCCTTTTAATCATTTCATCTTGTCTTGAGTCCCAGATGTCATATATAGTTGTCTGCTCTCTGGAAAATCTCTTCTCTTGGACATTCTGGAATAGGTCGCATCCTCAGGGCAGCTTGAAGATGGCTCTGCTTCTTTGGTTCTAGATCTCTTATAAAGATTGCTAGATAATTCTGCTAAAAATCTGCCAGTAACAAGACTCAATAAAGTTTACTCCAATCTCTTCAATTTGGTTTTCCAATACCTAATTCCTGTGGTGAAAACCAGCTTAAGTCTTATGTTTCTGAAACTATTAACAACAAACCTAAAAGAAGAACATCAAATTAGGAAGCCATAATTCACCTGAAATTTTAGAAAATTTCCATTTTTATATACCATTTCCTTTTTCTAGCTCAACCTAAACCTTGTACCTGATATAAGAATCTAAAAAAATTCAAGTGTCTAACTGGAAAATGAACCCTTTTATCATTTAAAATTATGACAGATACTTTAAAGTGGGAAAATAATTTCATTTTCTTTACAGTTATCAATGCAATTTATTTTTATTTTAGTCTATTGCCTATTCCCAAACTCAACATTCCACCTCCTGCACCAGCAGTTAGCACTCCCTCTCTTTCTCTTCCTCCTTCCCTTGGTGTCTGTCTCTGTCTCTCTCGGAATATCATTGTATAACTTTATATATACTTTTGGTTTGTATATTATATCTTTGAGGGTAGTGCCTGTTCCTTTTATAAAAGGGATTTGTATCCCCAATGGTGACACACAGTAGGAACTTGTTAAATTGTACCATCCTCAAATGCCATCTCCTCCATTAAGTCTTCCTCATTCCCTGCAGACTTGTTAACAACTTTCCCCCCAGACTTTGCATTGCACTCTGCTTGTTCTTCTCCAAAACACTTAATTAACGTTACAGATCTCTGTGTTTGTGTCTTTTGCTGCTTTTAGATTCTAAGTTCCACAAGGCAGGGGCTGTGTATTTCTTTCAGCACAGAGTAGGCATAAATGAAAAGATGGTACCCAGGGACAGACTTCAGAAAAGAGAGAGACCAATATTTTTGTGAACTAGTAGATGAGATAGGGAAGGCTTTCTCCTTTTTTTTTTTTGGAGGGGGGAGGGCAGGGCAATTGGGATTAAGTGACTTGCCCAAGGTCACAAGGCTAGCAAGTGTTAAGTGTCTGAGGTCAGATTTGAATTTAGGTCCTCCTGACTCCAGGGCCGGTGCTCTATTCACTTCGCCACCTAGCTGCCCCATGCACCACTTAGCCACCCTGGAAGGCTTTCTCTAAGAGTGGAGAATGGAAAGAGAGGAAGGATGTAGAGAGGGGGGAGGAAAGGCATGAGGAGGGGGCATTTGGGAGGAACTCTCCAGGAAGGGAGAACAAAGACATGGAGACAGGAGACATTCAGGGAGGAGAGAAGACACCAGCCTAGGAAGGGGGTTTGAGACCAGATCTCGGAGAGCCCTGAGTACTGGGCTGAGCTGTATGGGTATTTTCCAGAGGAAATGTGGTATATGTGATATGAGAAATTTACGTGGGGAAGGAACTGTGAAAGGGGATATTAAATCTAGCTTGATTAAGTCATAGCAAAATAGAATTAAAATAAATTTACTACTTTATAGTTCTGGAGGTATCACTGATAAGACTTGGCAAAGGATTAGATATGGAAGGAAGAAGTGAGAGAAGTTTAAAAAAGGGGAAAAAGGAGGATTTTTAAAAATCTCTTATTTTCAAATTGAGTCTAGCACCTATATTCAATTTTTTTCTCCCAGTTTCCATAATAGATCAATCCACAATAACTTTCTTCTTTTTTTTTAATTTGACCTGATTTTATGGACTGGACTTTTGTGTGGTTGGTTGTTGTCCTTCATTCTCAAAGAGGACCAAAATGACATCACTCTGCTAAAGTCAAGTTTCAATGTGTCCAGCTGTGGCTGATCAGACCAACCCAAGCTCAGAATGCTCCACCACGAGTCGGGCACAAATAGTCTGTGTGAACGTTTGGGATGGATTCTCTGAACGTGCACATCTTGCATTTCCCTTGAGCTGCTTCAATTCTGCTTTGTTCATAGAGCACAGCACCTTCTCTGATGTGGGCATGCCATGCTGAGCAGTCCCATGCCAGGGTCTCCCATGTCCCACAATCAATTCCAAAGTTCTTGAGAGAGACCTTGAGAGTGTCCTTGTATCGCTTCTTCTGACCACCATGTGAAGGCCTGCCCTGTGTAACTTTCCCACAAAAGTATTTTTTTTTAATTTTTTATTTTTTAAAAATCTTTTGCAGTTGGGGTTAAATGAGTTGCCCAAGGTCACATGGCTAGTAAGTGTTGAGATTTGAACTCAGGTCCTCCTGAGTCCAGGGCCAGTGCTCTATTCACTGTGCCACCTAGCTGCCCCAGTCTCTTTAGCAACTGTATATTTTGCATTGGAACAAAGTGGCCAGCCCATCAGAGTTGTGCTCTCTGAAGCAGAGTTTGAATGCTTGGCAGTTTAGTTTGAGTAAGGACCATGATGTCTGGTACCTTATCCTGACATGTTTTCTTCAGAATCTTCCAAAGACAATACAAATGGAAGTGATCCAGTTTCCTGGCACAGGGCTGGTATACTGTCCAGGTTTCACAGGCATACACCAATGAGGTCAGCACAATTGACCTTCAGTTTGGCAGTCAGTCTAATACCTCTTCTCTCCAATACTTTCCTTCAGAGCCTCCCGAACACTGAGGTAGCTCTGGCAATGTGTGTGTCAACCTCATTATCATTATCAACATCCCTGGAAAGTACACTACCAAGGTAAGTGAACTTATTCACAGCATTCAAAACCTCTCCATTTGCTGTAATTGACAGTTCCATGTAAGGGTAGTGTGGTGGTGGCTGATGGAGCACCTGTGTTTTCTTGGTGTTAATTGTTAGGCCAAAATGAGCACAAGCAGCAGAGAATGGATCCATACTTTGTTGCATCCCAACTTCAGAGGCTGCATTGAGTGCACAATCATCTACAAACAGAAAATCATGCACCAACACTCCCTCCACTTTGGTCTTGGCTTGTAGCCTTTTCAAGTTGAGGAATTTATCATAAGTATGGTAGCTGACCTTGATGCCATGCCCATCCTCGTTGAAAGCATTTGACAACATGGATGAAAACATCATGCTAAAAACGATGGGAGCAAGCACACAGCCTTGCTTCACTCCACTGGTGACTGGGAAGGCATGAGAGCATTGTTCATTATCTAGAACCTGGACAAGCATGAAATTGACATACAATGCTGATGCATTTCTCCAGGAAACCAAATTTTGACATAATTTTTCAAAAATCCTTCTTGGCGCCACAGGTGTGAGTTGGGTGGAACGGGTGGACCAAAGGTGGAAAGCAGCCCTGAAAAGAGCTAGGCAGCCATCACACCAGAGGTATCAGTCCTCTCTGAACACACTCTATACCCCAGTGGACTTTTGCAATGACTTGCTGGAGGATCTACCTGCCTCAAGTCTCTCCCCATTCCATTCCATTCTCCAGCCACTAAGATGATTTTACTAAAGTACACGTCTGACCATCTCACCCCCATACTTGATAAATTCCAGTGGTTTATTATCACCTCCAAGAGCAAATGTCCAAGTCCTTCATGACAAGCCCCTCCTCCCTCCCCAGTCTTCTTATGCCTTACTTACTGCGTGCCATGTACTCTTCAATCCAGTGGCACTAGCCTCTTGGCTGTTCCACAAACAAAATATTCTAGTTCTTGGTCCAAATATTTTCTCCAGCTGTCCCCCATGCCTGGAATGCTCTCCTTCCTCAACTCTGTCTATTGTCTTCTCTGGCTTTTACAGGAACCACTTTCCCAACCACTCTTAATTCTAGTACCTTTTCTCTATTAATTATTTCCCATTTATCCTGTATATAGGTTTCCTTGTACATATTTGTTTGTATGTTGTCCCTCCCACTAGACTGCAGACTCCCCAAGGGCAAGTACTGTCTCTGACCTCTTTTTCTATCCCAGCACTCAGCACATCACCTGGCTTATAAGGCAGGGTAATAGTAGGTGCTTGATGTTTATTGATTCACTTCACTCTTCTGTACCACTGTTTTGAGTATGAATACCTTATTTGTCTCATAAAAAGAGTTTTGGTAGAGTGCCTTCTATTTTTTTTTTTTTTTTAGCATTTATTAAATATTATGTGCTAGGTACTTTGTCATGCTCCGGGGATACAAAAAAAAGTTTAAAAAAAAAAATACAGTCTTTGATCTCACGGAGGTCATAGTCCAGCAGGGGAGACAATGTGCAAACAACTATTTACAAACTTAATAAATTGAGAGGAGGGTTTTTTTTATGTGAAAAAAATGCTTTATTCTGCATTCAGACACCATCAGTTGTTTCTCTGGGAATAGGTAGCATTTTTCATCATAGGTCCTTCAGAATTGTCTTGGATCGATGTATTGCTGAGAATAGCTAAGTCATTCACAGCTGATCATCTTACAATATTGCTGTTACTTTATACCCAGTACTTTTCACTTTGCATCAGCTTATATAAGTCTTTCCCCATTTTTCTGAGAGCATCCTGCTCATCATATTTTAAAATATTATTCCATCATAATCACATGCTACAACTTGTTCAGCCATTCCCCAACTGATGGGCTTCCCCTCGATTTCTAATTCTTTTTCCTTGAAAAAAGCTGCTATAAATATTTGTGTACATATAGGTCCTTTTCCTTTTTGTTTTTTTTTATCCTTTTTGGGATAAAGACCTGGTAATGTCATTGCTAGCTGAAAGGGTATACATGGTTTCATAGCACATTGGACATAGTTCCAAATTGCTCTACAGCAGGGATTCTTAAACTTTTTTCCACCCAGGACTGCTTCAGCACTTCTTAAACTGTGCATCACGATCTCATATAGATTGGAAACCCACAGTCCACAGGGTGGTTGAATCAATTCATAACTCTACCCACAGTACATTAAAATCTCATTTTTTCTACATCCCCTCCAACATTTCTTGTTTGTCTTTTCTGTCCTATTAGCCAATCTAATAGGTATGAGGTAGTACCTCAGAGTTGCTTTAATTTGTATTTCTCTAATCAATAGTGAGAGTATCTTTTCACATGACTTATAGATAGCTTTGATTACTTCATCTGAAAACTGATCATATCTTTCTATCATTTATCAGTTGTGGAATGGCTCTTATTTTTATAAATTTGACTCAGTTCTCTATATGTTTGAGAAATGAGGCCTTTATCAGAGACACTTGCTTCAAAATTTTTTTCTATTACTATTGTTAACTGTATTTCCCTCCATTCTATCCCGTCCATTTATTCTGCCCTCTCTCTCATTTCACCCTATCCCTCCTCAAAAGGGTTCTGCTTCTGTCTACCACCTCATCCCAGTCTACCTTCCCTGCTATCACCCCCCGACACAATAGCCTTCATTTTTTTTTTTGCTTTTTTTTTTTTGGAGGGAGGAATGCAGGGGAATTAGGGTTAAATGATTTGCCCAAGGTCTCATGGCTAGTAAGTGTTAAGATTTGAACTCAGGTCCTCCTGACTCCAGGACTGGTGCTCTATTCACTTAGCCTTTTAGCTGCCCCACAATAGCCTTCTTAATAGTTACCTTTGTTATAACCAACTTCTCATTCAGATTTGGAGGGGGATAGTGCTTTGCTTGCTAAAGGTTTAAACGTCAGGCATGCATATATCAGAGGATTAAAATCTTAGAGACCATCAAGTCTCACTTCCTACTTTTACAAGGGAAGAAAAGAAGGAAGTTAAGTGACTTACCCAGGGTCATAGGACTAGTGAGTATCTGAGGTGAGTTTGAACCTCCAGGTTTTCCTCACTCCAAGTCCAGTGTCCTATCCACTATATTATACTGCCTCTCAGTTAGAGGGTATTGGTCAAAAGGAGGAAGTCTGTAAAGTTATAAAGTGTTATTAAAGAGATAATAAAGTATTTCCTAGACTTAGAACTCAAAGCTTCCATATAGGATAAAGGTCAAATGTTCTAGGAAGGACAATCCAAGTCCAGTCAATAGACCCCTAAGACTTGAAATCTCCAAGATAAAGATTTTGAAAATTGGCAGAGGCTGGAGGTCACGTAGGCAGGTCTGTGGTGTAGTAGGTAAAGTGCAGCACTTGGAGTTAGGAAGACAAGTTCAAATCTGGTCTCAAATGATCCGGATAAGTCACTTAACTACTAAACTCTCTCTGCCTTGATTTCCTCATCTGTAAAATGGGAGAATAATAGTAATTACCTCCCAGAATTATTGTGTGATGACATATGTAAAGTCCTTTGCAAACCTTAAAGCTACATATACAAGCTGATTATTATTAGAACTGCAGAATGAGACCTTTATTTGCAGACAACAGTCAATGCATGGATTTCTGTGATTATATTTATTTGTTACAAGGGAAAGTTTTTAAAAAAATGATTTTCATGGTCATTAAAAAGAAAGAGAAGGGGTGGCTGGGTGGCACAGTGAATAGAGCACTGACCCTCGAATCAGGAGGACCTGAGTTCAAATACAGCCTCAGACACTTAACACTTATTAGCTGTGTGACTTTGAGCAGGTCACTTAACCAAAATGCCCTGCCTTCCCCTCTCCAAAGAGCAAAAACAAAAAACAGGAGAGGAAAGAAGTTCATTTTCTCATCAGGTTGAATTCTGGATTTCTCTCAAGGGCAATAAATGCCCTTAAACTAATCCCCTAATGGAGATGAGCTGACAATTACACTGATGCTGCTGTACAGTCATGTCCGATCCCCTGGTGACCCCATTTTGGGGTTTTCTTGGCAAAGACACTGGCATCTTTGGTTTGCTATTTCCTTCTGAAGCCCCTTCCTCTGATTGGATGGCTCCTCCCAAGACCCAGCCATCTCTTCATTTCTCACCAGGCTGAGCTTCTCCATTACACCTCCCTCCCTTCTCTCTTCCTCTTGGCTTCCTCTTATGTGTTGTTTTTCTCATCCCTCGGATTGTTGGCTCCTTCCAGTCAGGGACTCTTTGCTAGTTGTTTGTATTCCCAGTGTTTAATGTGTTACCCGGAACCTGGTAAACACTTAAGAAATGCTTGTTGACTTAATGTCACCTGAGAAGGGGACATGGACAAACAGAGCAGTTGTGGGACTACCATGCATTAAATTGAAATGGACAAAAGCCCAGAATGCAGCTATTGGAGGTCATGGCTTCATAGGCAATCTTCCTTCCCTGTTTTTTATCTAGAGGGAAACATTCATTTCTGTGGCTATCTGTCAAGTATGTTGATAGTAAATAATTGAATAGAAAAAAAAATGTTACCAGAGTAGGTTTAGAGATGGGACTTTTTCTATGGAAAAGGAATGAGCTAGAAGCCCCTCTTCACAGAGCTGCCATCTACACTGGCTGTTCCCCAAAGGACTGAATCATTGTAAATATACTCTTCTGTAAATAAACTGTTCTAGGATACATATACTGTATTTGAGTTGTCTTTCTGTTTCCCTGGAGAAGCCAGGGACTTACCACATAACTGCTTGGTACTAAACAATGGAGAATGGACAGGGGACACAAATAACCTGCCCAGCTCTGAAAATTAGAACTTCTAAGCCAGAACTCACAGCCTGGTGGGAAATAGCACGCTGAGACTTCTTCCTAATGAGTATTGTCCTCTGGGTTCAACCAGCACAGGAAAGGGAGTTCTGAGACCTTTTCCCCCTCAATGCTGCCTACTATACATCATAGGTAGCAGTGTACCAGGGGCAGCTAGGTGGCACAGTGGATAGAGCACTGGGCTTGGCATCAGGAAGATTCATCTTCATGAGTTCAAATCTAGCCTCAGATACATATTAGCTATGTGACCATGGGCAAGTCACTTAACAACCCTGTTTCCTTTAGTTTCCTCACCTGTGAAATGAGTTGCAGAAGGAAATGGCAAACCACTTTGCCAAGAAAACCTCACTAGGGTCACAGAGAATTGGACACAAGTGAACAACATCAGTGTACCTGTCAGCTCATCTTCGTTAGAAGATTAGGTTCTTAAGGGCATAGATTATTGATTATATGGTTTTTCATCTTTATACCTCTCATAATGTAATACAAGAAGCTGCATATAAGAATCATATAATAACCATTTCTTAAACTGAATGGATGTCCTAAACGATAGTTTTGCTATTGTTTCAGATTTCAAGAAAATTGGGTCAAAATTGCAATTAGTCTGCCACTTATCCGAGCATCAGAGGACCTCTGGTCTCCAACCAGCTTTTTTGGCCTCAATTAATTTAATTTCCCTTTATTTTCTTGTCAAACTATATTTTAGCTGTTCCCCAAACTATGTAATCCGCTTCCGATCTTTTTGCCTACTCACCGTCAGATCGAGGACTTTATCTACAATCATGGGGAAATCATTTAGCTTCTTAATAATCGGGGATGACAGCGGTAGTGCCTACGTCTCAGAGTTGGGAGGCTCTAATGAGATAATGCCAAGCACCAGGCAAACTTGAAAGTATTTACACTGGGTGTCCCAGAAGTCCTAAGGTATTAAAGCTGAAAACAGCAGTCGGACTTTTGGGACCCCCGGTACTAATGCTGCTTACCATTTCCTACCTCTACCTCTAAGACTTTCTTTATGATAGTTTTAGTTCGGGTGTGATTCTTTCAGTCATTAATCCTATATTCCTCCTCAAATTACCTTATATTTACTTAACTGTGTACATATGTTCTGTGCCCAAATTAAAAGGTGACCTCATTTGGGGAGGGGCTCCCCTTTTGTTTGCTTTTGCCTTTGTGCTTGTTCACAGTATCCTCGGTGCCTAGGCATGCATTGCACAATGTAGGCACTTAATGGTAATTGAACTGAGTTTGATCTAGCACTAACTAGGCTCATCTCTTCCCTTCCCCCCAGCCCCCAATTTTTTCATCTGTAAATGAGAGGGATGGAGCAGATGACCTCCCAGGTTCCTTCCAGCTCTGATCTTGATTGACTTCAACAGGTAGAGATGTGGCAGGAATACCTTCCATTCCATGGGGACCAGCTTCAGGAATTCAGGGGTGTAGGAGAGCACAGATTGAAACTAGGGAGGAGCTATTAGTTTACTTTGGAAGGACTCTAGGGTGACAAAGGAAAGTAATGTGAAACAAGGCTGGAGGAGTCGGATAAGTCCACAGGAAAGACTTTGAATGCCAGGATAGTGGTTGTATTTTGAACTGTAGACAATGGTGAGCCCTAAATATTTTTGGCAGAGTAGTGGAAGGGTAAGACCAAGGAACTGGGAAAATTCTTTTGAAAGCTTTGTGAGGGAAAGACTGGAAGTGGGGAGACCAGTTTGTGGTCAATAGTCTGAAGAAGAGGGGAACTCAAAGTTGCCTTCTCATTGACTTTCAGCCTGCCTGAGTTAATTCCAAGACTTGGTTACCCCTTTGAGCACTTTCCTGAACTATGGGTCAAAGCACTGATGAAGATGTAAGTAAGACTAGGGCCTTCTTAATTGTGAATCTGGATGAGGGGAAAAAATTACATCTTTATTTTCACTAAGTTCTGAGGTTTAGCATTTTATAAATATAGGTAAAAAAACAACAACACAGTACAAAGTAGAATATAGTATTTGTGACCTTGTGACTGAATAGAAATCACATATATTTTTATATCATAAGTGTGCCAAAATCTCCAAATATCATTTATGCTCATTACTACTTTAAAATTACTGCGTTTGATTAGACCCATGCTAGATAGATTGCTATGATCATAAATTTTAAAAGAACTATTTAAATAACTGTATTTCAACATAACTGATTTGCTCTGTTTTATACACTTTAAAACATTCTGAGAAGGAGCCCATACTGCCAAAGGGACTCAGGACATAGAAAAGGCTTATAGACCCATGTAGGATTATCTCACCATGGAATTCTTTTGTGTAACTTCAGAAAGAACTCTTGACAGGTTCAGGAAATCCTCTTATATAAATAATTATTTCTCTAGCCACCTTTTACACACACATACACACAAACACAATTTCACTCCCTCTTTTACTTTGATATAGAGACAGAAGCTCTCAATCTAGGACCTAGAAGATGTGGGTTCCAGTCCTCCCCCTACCACAGTGGAACTTCACCTTTGTATAATGGGAGAACATTCCCAGCTCTGCCTCCTGACTAGGGTAACTGGACGGAAGAAGGAAGCTGAGGCATGGACACTTCTAAATGCCAATGGCAAATACCATAAGCATTCTGGATGAAGTTTTCTCATCTAACCTCAATATATCTCAGAGAATCAGACAAAGCCCACAGGGAACAGCCAGGACATCTTGGCCAACTTCTACCTGAGCAGAAACTTCCCCACTTTGTGTAGGTCTCCAGCACGTGTCCACTGCTCTGTCCGGCTCCCCCTTCCACACTGGATTCCCTCCAACCTTTCATTTTCCCCCTACTCCTTCCCAGTAAAGGGCAGAGGAGATCAAAGCAGCCAGGAAGAAGAAAAACATCATGTTTATAAAGATTACATGAAGTGGTGACAAGGGCACCCTCTGGAACTCACCCTGGGTTATTCTGCTCTTCCTGCTCCCCTGTGTCTACCACAAAGGGTGCAATAGGAATTCCAAGAGGCCTGAGGGGCTGGAGGACCATGAGGTCACCCGAGGTAAGAAAGGGGTGCAGGGATAGTGAGTGATGAGTCCTGACTCACCCTTCTGGTGGAAGTTTTTAGGATTTGTTGCATTTTAGGATGTGTTGAAAACATTTGTAGAAATTCTCTCTGAGGCTCTACTGAGAGTGATGGAGATAGGGACTCCATGTAGGGCCACCACAACATAGGAATCATCAAAGAGCATCCCAGAAAAGTATTTAGTGTATTACACAAGGTGACAGAAGGGGTCAGAGTTCAGAGGCCAGAGGGCTATGCTGAGACCAGTTCAGAGTCAGAGAGTAGAGGGTGGACAGTGAAGGTGGAAGTGAAGAGGGTGACATGTCAGTCAGGTTGCCCAGAAGGGGAGCCAGGGATCAGAAGGTGATGTTCTCCTCATACAAAGACAGCACCAGCAGGATGACCCAACCACTCAGGAGCCCCAGATTGTGCAGGAAGAAGAGCAGCCAGGGCCTCTTGTCCCTCACATTCATCATTGACGGCAGCTAACAGAGAGAAGGGAGGCAGGTTCACTGCATGGTGTCCACCCCCCACCTCTCAGCTCTCCCCAGCACCAGCCAACCCACTTCTCTGCCCCAGCACTGACCATGTCACAAAGTGCCACGTAGAGGAAGAGCCCAATGGCGACTGCAAGGATCCAGATCTCACTCGCCTCGTTGGACCCAATCCCCAGAGCCACATAGAGCCCAGCAAAGGCCGTCAAGCTTGAGACCAAGTTCAGAAGCAGGGCACGACTCACTGACAGCCCTGCATGGAGCAGGGCACCAAAGTCCCCTGGGGAAAGGAAGGGGGTCAGTACAGGGCATCAGATGCTCCTCTTCCCCAGGCACAATCCCTTTTTTGGGTCACCCACACTGCTTTGTTCCACCTCTTGGGACTCCAGGCCAGCCCCCATGAGTCTGGATCAGCTTGTTCCCTGGGATCAAGAATTTGGGGATAGGTGCCTCACCAAGTTCATGGGGCACCTCATGGCACAGAACAGCCAGGGAGGTAGCCAGACCCGTCCTCCATGAGGCAGTAAAGGCAGCGCCCACGGCCAACCCATCTGCAAAGTTGTGAAGGGCATCTCCAAGGGTGATCATGTAGGGGAGAAGCTTCAGCTCTGGAGGAGGGGAAGAGAGAAGCCAGGGCTCACCAGGCAATCTGGGGAGGGGAGTCTCAGGGAATCCTCAAGGGGTTCACATAGGGGAGAAGGGCAGCTCTTCCAGGTACTTTCCAAGGAGTACTGTGTTCTATTTTGAAAAGACTTTTGTAAAAGGAAGTATTCATTCAGCAGATGCAGGACTCAGTCAAAAGGGTACATCCAAGGACCACAGGAGGTTATATGTGGCCTTTCCTTCTCCCCAGGAAGGTCACTTTCCCTTTTGTAAAATGTGGGTTTTGGATTAAATGATATCTAAGCTCCCTACAGGAACAGGTAGGTAGTTAAGGAGGGCATGGGCCTAAAGTCAGGAAGATCTGAGTTCCAATGCAGCCTCAGACACTTACTCTCTGTGTGACCCTGGGGAAGTCACTTAACCCTGATTGCTTCTCCCCCGCAAAAAAGTGATCTAGACCAAACCCCTCCTTTTATCAGGGAAGAAACTGGCGCCCAGAGGGGGCCAGTGATTTGCCCAATGTTGCACAAATAATAGAGCAGGGATTTGCATCACAGTCCTCTAAATCCACATCCAGTTCTCTTTCCATTGCACCGAGCCCTCTGTGGTATGGCTCCCATGGCTGCCACAGACCCTCTTCATTATTACTTCATCTTCTTCCTTTTCACCTACCCTCTGTTCAGTCAAACTGACCAACTACTACCACCTAATATAGAGACAGTCTCAGGAAACTGAAAGAGGCTAAGTGATTTGTCCAGGCTCACACAGTTAAGAAGTGGGATTTGAACTCAGATCTTCCTGACTTAAAGTCTAACACTTTATTCCAGGGAAGTCTTATCTACTGCCTATTCCTAAACTCAACATTGTACCCCCGGCATCAGGTGTTAGCATTCACTCTCTCTCTCTCTCTCTCCCTCTCTCTCCTTCCTTCCATCTTATCTCATCTCTCTCTCCCTCTCGATCCCTCTCTCTCTCTCCTTTCCTTTCTCTCCCTCCCTTCCCCTTCTCTCTGCCTCTCTCTCTCTCTCTCTCTCTCTCTCTCTCTCTCTTTCTCAATGTCCACGTGACAGGGGCTGTGTATTTCTTTCAGTACAGAGTAGGCATAAATGAAAAGATGGTACCATGGGACAGACTTCAGAAAGAAGAGAGACAAATGTTTTTTTGAACTGGTGGATCAGACAGGATTGGCTTTTTTAAGAATGGAAGAAAGGAAGGATGTAGAGAGTGGGGAGGGGGCATTTGGGAGGGTCTCTCCAGGTAGGGGGAACAAAGACATGGAAACAGGAACACACAAGGCACATTCAGGGAAGAGAGAAGAGACCAGCCTAGACAGGAATTTGAGATCAGATCATGGAGAGCCCTGAATACTAGGCTGAGCTGTATGGATATTCTCCAGAGGAAATGTGGTATATTGGAAAGAGTGCCCAGATTTGGCATCAGATTATTGGGATTCAAACTCTAGGTATGTGACCTCAGGTAAATGCCTTCCTTCCTCAGAGCCTGACTCCTCCTTAGAAATGGGAGGCAGTAAAAAGGTGGCACTAGACATAATGCCATAGGAGACCTGAATCAGGATCCTGGATCTGTCATTTACTAGTCATTTGACCGTGACCAAGTCACTTTCTGTGTGGGCTTCTCTTTTCCTATCCGTAAAATGGGGGTGATGTTCACATTGTCTGCCTTACGGGTGTGTTACAGAGGAAGAAATATTTTATAAACATTAAGGGGCTATAACAATGAGCTGGATGATGGCGTGTAAGGATCCTTCCAGCTTTAAAGCTCATGATCCCACTGGTCAAGGAGAGCTAAGGGAGGAACCCAGCTTCAAGATGTGGAGGAGACAGCAGGGGTGGGAAAGAATGGAGACTGTTGCAGTGACCCTGGAAGGGATGAGATGGAGAAGGAGGACTGTGCTTGGGAACAAAGGAAAAGGCAGGAAGGAAAAGACAAGAGGAAGAATGGTCAAGTGGTCAGGCCAGGGTGACAGCAGAGCCCGGGCAGACAGGACTGCTCTGTGCCTGGCTTACCTCGATTCTGTTTTTTATGATCCTGATCAGAAAGCTCTAGGTTCTCATCTGATACCTGGGGAGAAAGAAGGGGAGACAGAGGCTTAGGGAGGTTTGCCAGAGGTCAGGTCTCACACAGGCTCCTGCCATGACCCAGGCAGTCCAGGGTCATAGAGGTGGGAAGGCTGATTTGGGAACTCCTAGGAGCTGGTTTCACCCTTCTTTCTGGAGGTCCTCCTGCATGGGGGTGAGGAAGCTCTGGCAACACTTTTGGGCTTCCTAGAACCTAGGACATTCCCTCCTATTGTCCTCCCCACTGTATAAGAAAGGAGCTCAGGAGGTAAGGGGGAGTGAGGAGGAGAGAATGGTGAGCTTGGGAACTAGAATTTGTCCAGGGTTGTGGCTAGGGCAGGGACTGGAAGCAGGGACAGAGGCTCAGGCTGGGCTGCTGCTACACATGCCTGTTGTAGCATCCTCCAGGGGATACTGCCTTTGGTTCCTTTAATTCCAGCTTCTAGCACTGGGTCTTGACCACAATAGGCCCTTAATAAATGCTGGTTGAATGGTATGGAGGCTGGGTCATGGTCACAGCCATTACCAGGTCTGTCCTGGAGCCTTCCTGCTGCTGTTGCTGCTTCTGGTGTGACAGTTCATCCGTCACCATCTGCAGGGACATTCCATGGCTGTGGTTGCAGGTGCCGCTGCCCTCTTTGCCCTGCAGGGACAATGGATGTCCAACCCCAAAGTCCAAGGGACACCCTGCCTCTTCTCTCTCCCTCCAGACACTGACTCTCATACAACCTCCCCAATCCCAGCCCTAAACACTCTCCTTTCCTTCCCTTTCTCCATCACCCCTTCAATTACTAGGGTCTCCTCACCTCTGAATCTCGGGACATCAGGATGTTGAAGAAGTTCTCAAGGAGGAAGAAGGCATAGAAGCCTCCCAGTACTCCCAAGAGCCGCCACACAAGCTCAGGACTCTCATGCTCACTCTCCTCCCCATGGGAATGTTGGCCTAGCACCTGGAGGGAGAGAGCCAGGGGTGGGGGGGGGGGGGGGGAGAGAGAGAGAGAGAGAGAGAGAGAGAGAGAGAGAGAGAGAATGTGTGTGTGTGTGTTCTTTGCCTTTCTTTTTGTCCCTAGTACTTAGCACAGTGCCTGGAATGCAGCAGGCACTTAATAAAGGCTCACTGACTGCCTGACTGATTCTGGGGCACAGCAGCTGGGTCATAAGATGGTCATGAGATAGTAGGGAGGGAGAGGAATGTTTCACTCATCCCTGGGAGGAATGAAAACTAAGGTATTGAGCATACCCTAGCAGACCTGGGGAACCTGAAACCTCAAGGCCACATGTGGCTCTCTAGGCCCTCATGTGTGGCCCTCTGACTGACTGCAAACTCCACAGAACAAATGTCCTTAATGAATGGATTTGTTCTGTAACACTTGGGACTCAGTCAAAAGGTTGCACCCAAGGACCTAGGTAGTCACATGTGACCTTGAGGCCTCAGGTTCCCCATGCCCACAAGCAAGGTGACCGCTGGCAAAGGGGAGACCTCACCTGGGTCCCCACCTTTTACTGTCCTACGCTCAGGGGGCAGTTGTGGGGGGAGGAATTGTAGGAAGGGTCAGGCTCTGGGGGGGGTAGTTCAGGGTGTACTTTGGGAGGACATACCTTAGGGATGAGATGAAGCACAGCATCCCCAGTGAGGGAACCCACGGCCATGCCCAGGAAGGTTTGGATGACATAGTGGGAGATATCTTTGCAGGAGGCACAGAACACAATCACCAGGCCAAAGACAGAGGCAAGGCAGATGATCAGTGTGGCTAGAGAGCTATACAGGTATTCTGTGGGTACAGGCAAGGAGAAGTCAGGGCTGAGGACAGGGCACCTGCTGCCCTCTCTTCTCCTAGGGCAGTGTAAGGAGGAGTGTGGCTAGAAAGCTGTCCTGTGGGCACAGGTAGATGAGAAGAAGGTAGAACTGGGGACAGACAGGTACCCCACTGCCCGCTTTTCTCCTGGGGCTCACATGCACAGGGAATCTTAAGCTCTTTCCCCCCTATGCTGGAAATCATGGAGATGGGAGAGGAGAGAGGGGAAAGGTGGAAACAAATAGGGATGCTTGACTTGGGAATCCCGCTGTGAGAGATCCAAACACCCTGATCCTGACCCCCCCCCCTCCCGCCCGCCCCCCAGGCAAATGATCTTCAAGAAGGAGGTGGGGCAGTGAGGAAGGTGTTGAATCAGAAAGGATGGGGAGGGTCAAGCTCAGGGAAGAATGGTGGGAAGCAATGGTTCAGATTCTAAGGTGGAAACTTTTTTAAAAATTTATTTTAATTCTCAGTTTCAAATTCTCTCCCTCTCTTTACCTCTCCCCCACCTATTGAAAACACAAGGAATAAAATACTTATTGTATATAGTATGAAGTCATGCAAAACATATTTAAAGTAGAAAGGGATTGAGTATCCACGTCCGACATAACATTCCTTCCTGGTAAGTCAAGCATTCCAGAAATGGAAGTACAGAAAGCACCTAGTCCAACCTCAACCTGAGCTGAAATCTCCTCTGCAGCATTCCAGACAAGGGAACATCTAGTCTTTCTCTGGGGAGACTTCTAGGGACAGGGAGCTCACTACCTTTCAAGGAAGCCTGTTCCCTTTTGGTTCAGCACTAATTACTGGGAATCCTTTTCTTGGAGCAGAGAGGATATAGCATAGTGTAGGGGTGGGGAATCTGTGGCCTTTTTGACTGGCTGCACTTGAGGATCTAGAAGGCCACATGTGGCCTCAAGGCTGTAGGTTCTCCACCCCTGGCATAGTCATAGTGTGCTGAATTTGGAAGTTAGGAAGACCAAGGATTGGTCCTGCCTCCTCATACTTAGGCTGCCTCTTGGACGGTCATTCATGGAACCCTTCTCTCACAGAGGATTGATTCTCTGTGGCTGCCTGTTTCCACAGCCCTTTGCTGTTGTAGCCAGGTGATATTCTGGTGGGACTGGCCAGTGATTGAGGTTGGGCTGTGTAAGGACTAAGGGATTACCTACCCCCTTACCCCACCCCCCTCAGTTGACAAGAGAAGGACTGAGCATGAAAAACAAAAGGAAGCATCCCCAAAGGCCAAGGGGTAAATGTAGGCTGAGAGAGATGGGGTCTCTGTGGTCTCAGCCTTAGAGGCCAGCCTCTACTGGGTGACACTCACTTTCAGTGACACTGAGGTCCCCAGGGGTGGTGGATTGGACAGATGCACAGGCCCCACTGAGCTGCTGCTGGAGTAGGGCTGGGCTAAGTTGGGCCCAGGCTTCTGGGGACACACCTTCCTCTTCTGATAGCCCATATACCTCCAGGACCTCAGAGGCACTAAGGCATACCTAGGGGCAGAGAGAGGAATGGAATTAGGAAGTAGGGGAAAGTAGCCTAACCTGGTCCACCTGGTCCACTGCTTTCCTCCCTTCTCCTGCTCCTCTTCCTCTTGACTTACCGTGTCCCATACGCTGTCAGAGTCCTCCACTTGGGCCTGTTGAGCAGTCCTCAGCTGGTGGCTTGCCCTCCCTTCCAGGATGTACTGTCTGTGAGCATGCTGGGGCTCTTCATCACTGCCATGGTCATGGACCTCAGCCTCCTTCCCCACATGCAGCTGGCTCATCAGAGCCTGTAAGTCTGGGTAGGGAAAGGAGGGTGCTGCCGCTAGCCTCAGCTCCTCTTCTCCTCTACCCCCCCTTCCCCAGCTGCCTCAGCCCCACTTCTCCAGGAATATCTGCACTGAGCACAGTGCTCTTTTCACGTGATGGGCGCTTAGTAAACGTTGGCCACGGCCAAGGACTGCGAGGGAAGGAGAGAGGTGGAGATGAGTGTGTGACAGGAATTGAAAGGTGCATTACCCCATTTTGGCATTGACTGGGGTTTGTTGGGTCCTTTAGCCTCTCATGGGCCTGTTCCTAAACCTGTTATTTCTTTTCTTCCCCTTTTGGGGACTTTCTGCCATTGGTCTTCCTTCTTCCTAAGTCCAAACCCTTCTATACCTAGAGGTCAAACGAACTTTCCCTAAAGGGAGCCCACGTGAAGACCTCCATACCCTGAGGTCCATCTGTCTTTTCCATCTCTCCCTTTCATCTCTAGTCCGACTCACTACTCCTTACCAGAGAGAGTGAGGTTTCGTGACTCATTGCCATGAAGTCGGAAGACAAAATCGATGAAGTATTGGGGACTGGGCAGGACATGGAAGGAGGACCCAGCTAGGGCATGGTCCAGGAGGGCAGCCAGAGCCCGGCTTGGACCTTGGCCTTCAGTCCCCTGGGCTCCTGATGCTTCCTCCAAAATCTGGTGTATGTCCACACAACTCTGAGAATCAGAGACCAAAACTCAGGCCCTTCCTCATCCCAGCACACTTACCTCTTCTCCCCACAGGGCTATGGGGGAAAGGAGAACTGCATTTGCTTATGGGAGTGGGGTAGAGTGTGGGAATGAAGGCATGCAGATGGCCCCCAAATGTGCATTTCAGGCCCTGACCTCTCTCTTGAGCTCCAGCCCTACATCTCCAGTGACCTAGAAATCATCTCCACTAGGGATAGCCAACTTTACATGCATATCCCTAACTCGGCTTCTTTCTTACCTTTCCCCTGAAACTGTTCCTCTGGTACCGTGTACCTCCTCACCCAGGCTTGCAACCTCAGCCACCTTCCCTCTGAGCTTCCACATGCAATCAATCCTCAAGTCCTTTTGATGTTGTCTCTACACCTTTCAAAGTCACCCTCTTGATTTCCATTGTTACTGCCTTAGTTCAGGTCCTAGACCTCTGGCCTTGACCCCCAGTCAGCCTCCAAGCCCTCCCCATTCCAAATCCACTTTTGCAGATCTTGAAGAACAATCTTCCCGCTGTACACAGTATCAGAATTTAGAGCTGCTAGCACCTTAGAGATCATTTTGTCCCATGTCATTTCTTCCTTTAAAACTTTCAATGGCTCCCCACTGTCTACAGGATAGTCCAAGCACCGTAGCTCAGAGTCCAAACCTCCCACCCCATTTAAAAAATAATGGAAACAGGTCCAGAGAGAAGAGGCATTCCCAAGGTTATACAGAGCCAGGACTCAAGCACAGATCTCTTCCCTTCCATACGCCTTTTGCTTTCCCCCTGACACAACAGTGCCCTCACCTTGCCTGGTTCTCCTTGGTAGTGCCCTTGGATCTGCTGAAGAAGTTGGTTGAGGATGCTGGGGTAACGAGCTCCAGCAGAGGCCAAGGAAGTCAGGAAACTCTCTGTCTGGGAGCCCCAGTTGCCACCCTGGATAGCAGCACAAGTGCCCTCTGGATCCTTGAGATAGAGAGCCATCCCAGCACAAAACTGGGTCACATTCTGGGAACTCAGAATCCAACCCTGCCCTGCCAACGCCAGGGCGTTCTCCACAGTCATGCACTGCAGGCACAAAAAGACAGGTCTAGAAGTCAGGGTAGTAATCAGGGTGGGTAGCCTAGGGGAGTTTGGGGCAATAAGTATTTCAGGAGCCATTTTTACAAATATTACTCATTTGATCCTCACAACAAGCTGTGAGGTAGGTGCTATTGTCATCCCCATTATACAGTTGGGGAAACTGAGGCAGTGGCCTACCCAGGGTCACACAGCTAGCAAGTGTCTGAGGTGGAATTTGAACTCTTGACTCCTGGTCCATCTCTCTATTCACTGCCCCACCTCAGGGGAAAAAAAGGCTAGGATTCCTCATCTCCAGTCCTCCCCTTGGCTGCCCCCATCCTTTCCTCTGAATCCCTGTCTTCCCTGCCCCCTCCTCCCATATCCTGCCTCCACCATTTCCCGGCTCTAAAATACACATAGTTATTCCAAGCCTTAACACCATGCCCAGGTCCCCCAGGATGAGACCATGGCATGTGACAGATGTACCTCTGGGCATTGAGTCAGGAAACTGGGGAATATGTGCTCCTGTGTTCACAAACTAAGAACAAGAGAAAGGAAGGAAGGCCCCCCCAGGGGGGAAGTCCCATTGTAGACTCAGGGAGTGCCGGCCCCTCTGCCTTCATCTTTGTCTCTCACACAAATGGCTTGGAACTCTGTTGCCCACCCATGTACGGAGGGGCCATGTCTTCCTCTTATACACATAAAGCTTCCATCATAGAGCAAGATGTAGGGCTGTCTCCCCCAACCCCCATTCACACACATACACAGGGGCTCTGGCTCATCCATGCACAAGGAAAGGAATGACACAGGAGAAGTCTCTGTCTCATCCAATCAGGCCACATCCCCTGGTCGTCCCACATCCATGGAAGACTACAGTTGCTAACTCTTCTTCAATTCAAGTGCCATCTTTCTCACACATGGAAGAACTCTGTCTTTCTCTCACCCATATGTACAAGTTCTTTCTCTCTAACATACACCCATAGATTCACTCACTCTCACACACAGACACACAGACACACACCAATGTCTTCTCTCATACCAAAGTCTTGCAATCCTATTTGCAATTGCAAGCACACTAGTCTCACACCAGCATTGAAAGTCCTCAATCTGTCTCTTACACACACACAGACACACACAAACACACACACGCGGATGCCAGCTGTCCTATTTGCTCAAGAACTCAGATGGGAGACAAGGAGAACATAGAACATACAATCAGTGGCCCCTAGGCACCATCCACACTTCTGCCTCCAGGGTGGCTTTGAGCCTCTCAGTTAAGACTCTGAGGGAGAGGATCAGGCCTTGTGGGAAAGTCTGGAGTCTCAAGGCAAAGAAGGAAAAGAGGGGGAAGGAAAAAATGGGGGAAGAAACATAAGAGGAGACACTTGTCTGTCCCAGGGCTCCAGACTTCCCTTCCCTAATAGGGAACAAGCCACTCTCTTCTTCTCAAGGAAGGTCAAGGCAAGTCTGCCCACCCCTCCCTAAAGCCAGCTGCTAGTCTCTCTTCCCACCCCATTTCCTAAGGTAGCATTGGATGGCAAAGGCCTGGCCTGCCCCCCCTTTCTGCTTCCCATCCCAAGCCAAGCTCCCTCTCAGTCCCTGGGTTCTTCTCTCTCCTGGAGCGTTGGTAAAAAGTGATGGCTTGAGGTGGGCCCTCTAAGGTCCCTTTTCTTCCCTGGCTGCCCCATGTCAGCCAAGACACCCATGTCTAGTCCTCTCCTATCTTCTCTCCTCCCTCCCTCTTGGAATTTGTCCCCTTTGCTCACGTCCCTGGTTAGGGGTGGGGTAAGGGAGAGGGAGGTTAAGGATATTTGCTGTCTCTTACCTTTCCACACGGCTCATCTAGGCAGTGCACACGAGCCGCCAGTGTATTTAACAGGGAGCCCAGGGCATCCTGGTCCATAGTACTTTGGTTGGAGGTAAGTACAGTCAGTAGACTGGCAGGTCTTGGGGTAGTCCCCAGGGCTATCCCCAGCCATGCCCCCAGCCAGAGACAGACCACAATCTGCATAGCTCAGGTTTCCAAAAGACTCTTGACAAGGGTCAGGGTAGGTTTCTGGGAGTGGGGTGCTAAAGGATTTCCGGTAGGTGGAGGTGGGGACTTGGGGGGTTGGGCTATGGATCTATGGGGGCCTAGTTGAAGGGCAGAGTGGGAGCCCCCTGGTGCAGATCCTGGTCTCAGGAAGAGGAGAAGGAAGACGACCGTACTGCAGCTAGCCACAAGAAGTCCTGGGCTAGGGCTGGGCTGGGCTGGGCTGGGCTGGGCTGGAGGGTTCTTGGGGAATCTCCCAAGTAGGTTATTTCCTGCCAGGCATTGTGATTGGCTGCTGCTCAGATGGCCCCAGGTTAACCATTCCAGCAGTTGATCCTCCCTAGATAGAGCAGTCAGAACTATCCAGCGCCCATCTCCTCATTCCTTCTGCCAGCACCTGGCTTTCACTCCCCTCTCTTTTGAGGGCCCTAAACTTTGAGTCTGTTTGTCCCTAACTTTTCCCCTCTGTTTCATGGACCTACAGAATTATTTCTGAAGACCCTATGCAAAGTCTCTCTCCTTCCTTCCCTCCCTTCTTCCTTTCTTTTTTCCCTTCCTCCCTCCTTCCTTCCTTCTTCCTTCCTTTCCCCTCCCCCCCCCACTGGCTCCCTGTCCTATTATGCAGTCCTTTGTCCTGTGAGATCTGTTCCTCTCACCTTTGTCTACAGAGAACCATGAAAGCCTGAATTACCCCACCAAGCTGGGAACAGACAGTTCAGGGTCTCCTCCCTGGACTACCCAGGAGCTCATGCAACTCTAATCAGGCCATGATACTGATGTAGGTAGGCAGAGAGGGCCCATGGCATGCCAGTTCCAGTCTTACTGTTTGCTGGGCCTGGGAAATAGTGTTTATGGGTATCTGTGCTTCGATATTATAGACATTACACAAAGAGACATACAGCTTTACATTATCACTTATGGATAGATAAACTCAGATTTACATGAATACAAAGACAACCAGAAACATGTCTGTTCTTAAAAGTCAGTTTCCTTAGACCAATCAAGCCCCAGCCCAGACTGGGGGAATCTTTCCTGAATTTCATCCTGTCCTCTGGGTCATGTGTTTTGGAAGAGGCAGGGGAGAATGGTGTTTAGGTCACAGACTTCCTAGAGTCCATGCCATCCCTGTACCTGTTCTGGACTCCTATTACTCCCTCCTCTCCCCTTCTCTTTCTCCTTTTCCCTCCCCTTTCCTCCAGAATCACATCGGAGAAATTCTCTTGGCAACAGTTCTAAGACTGGGTGAAGAAACAGGAAAAGAAGAGGGATCAGTGGGGAGAATGGCCCAAGGAGAGAAGGCTTTGCTGTCCTGGAGCCAGAGCACACAATTCCTGGGGATTTCTCAGCACTGGGCAGGGAGCTGCAGACACTTCCCCTCCCTGCTTTCTTCCCCCTACTTTACCCTTCCCCAAATCCATTCTAGGCCCTGAGCAGAAGCAGTCTAGGAGAGGCAACTAGAATTCCTGAATTTTGTCATTTCATTCCTACTCTTTCGTAATTCTAAATACCCGAGTTTCAGGGTGGGGTGAGATGTTGACCTGGTTGCTTAGAACTGAGTACAACTGGGGGAAGGTCAGAAATGGGAGGGCCCTCAGAGATTCTGTAATACCTGAAAAGAATTCCCTCTCTTACACACCAAAGTGGTCATTTAGTTTTTTCTTGAAGACCTCCTGGTAGGAGAAAACCCTTTATCTCCTTTCCAAATTTAGGTGGCTCTCTTTATTTGGAAGTTTATCCTGCTACACGCCTCTTTGTTCTGGTTCTGTCCCCTGGGGTCAAACAGAAAAGTCTTACCCTTTCCAAGATAACCATTTTGGAGTGGGGAAAACTTCATGACGAAACAAGAGGTAGAGAGCATTACAAAATGCAAAATGAATAATTTTGATTATATTAAATTGAAAAGCTTCAGTACAAAGCCAATGTTACCAAGATTAAAAGGGAAGTGGAAAATTGGGAAAGAATTTTTAGAACCAGTGACTGATAAAGGCCTCATTTCTAAAATATACGAAGAATTGAGTCGAATTTATAAGAATACAAGCCATTCCCCAATTGGTAAATGGTCAGAGGATATGAACAGGCAGTTTCGGAAAATGAAATTAAAGACATCTATAAGCATATGAAAAAATGTTCCAAATCACTAGTGATTAGAGAAATGGAAATCAAAACAACTCTGAGGTACCACATCTCACCGGCCAGACTCACTAAGATGACAAAACAGCAAAATGAAAAATGCTGGAGAGGATGTGGAAAACTCAGACCGCTAATGCATTGTTGGTAGAGTTGCGAATTGATCCAGCCATTCTGGAAAGCAATCTAGAACTATGCCCAAAGGGCTATACATAAGTGTATACCCTTTGACCCAGCAATACCACTTCTAGGTATATCCCAAAGAGATCAGAGAAGTGGGAAGAGGACCCATATGTACAAAAATGTTTATAGCAGCCCTTTTTGTGGTGGCAAAAAATTGGAAAACAAGGGGATGCCCATCAATTGGGGAATGGCTGAACAAGTTGTGGTACATGAATGTAATGGAATACTACTGTGCTATAAGAAATGAGGAGCAGACAGACTTCATAATAACCTGGAGAGACTTATATAAACTGATGCTGAGTGAGAAGAGCAGAACAAGGAGAAATTTGTACACAATCACAGACACAATGTATGTGTGACGACTAACTTCAATAGACGGGGGCTCCTCTCAGCAATAGGAGGTTGTAGGACAACTCCAAAAGACCCATGATTGAAGGAGATATCCACATCCAGAGAAAGAGATGCAGAGTCAGAGTGCAGATTGAAACAAACTACTTGCTTTGTTTCTTTTTCTTGTTTTGTTTCCTCTTCCCCACTGAGTATTCCATCAGTTACAATCCTTTACAACCTGACTAATGATCAATGGGAAGATACTTGTGGATCCTGTATCCATGTGCATGCCACCATGATGGGGGGGGGGGGAAGGAGAGGGAGAGGGAAAAAAATCTGAAACTGAAGGGACCGTGGAACTGAATGTTGTAAACTAAAAGTAAATAAACCAAAAATAAAAAATAAACCAAGATATCCATTTTGTCCTCTGTATGCCTGACAGAGGAGGTGGTCTAGGGGTCTTGGGCTGGTTAATAGTGAAGGGACTTAAGAGGTCCCTGGATAGTTGATGGGGTGGAAGTTTTGAGTCAGGGCCTTAGACTGGTCAATTAGGGAGAGATCACCAGAATTTTGAGCAGGGTGTTGCTCAGACATCCTGAGAGGTTCAGCAGGTTCTGCAAAGAAGGGTCAAGGACTCTGAGCTAATCAGTGGGGGAGTTTCAGGGACTTTGGTTAGGGATTCTGGGGTTCCAAGTGTATTGGTGAGAACCCAGGGAAGACAGAAACTTTTGCTTCTTCTCAGAGCCAGAGCCGGGGATCTGGAGCATGACGAGGGAAGACAAGAAACTCATTGCTGACAGTTACTATCCACATGTTCCAGTTTCCTGACTGGGAGCCTGTGTTCCACAGATGAGGTCCCAGTACAGCCATGCTTTTTATGGGCATCTATGTGGGATGATTGGGAAATCAAGGATATGAGGGATAAGGTGTCCCAGGGGTGGGGCTTTCGGCTCTAACATACATGGACAATTGAGTATGGTGATAGATCTCAGGGGAGGAGGGAACAGAAGACAGCCTTTATTTTACCAGAATAGTGATAGTACCTTCCATAGAGTGTGTATGGCTGCATTGATATCCATTCTCTGTGGTTGCCTTGAAGCTAGGCTTACAGAGGAGGAGGGTCTAAGAAACCATGTTCAAAGGAGGCGGAGGGTGGGCTGGGAGGCTAAGGGTCAAATCTAGGGTGCTTCTTGCCAAGCCTTCTTACCTTATCAGCCTCTCCCTGCCACGTGCCTTTGTGGCCTTTGCCCATCTGGTTTTATCAGGCGGTATTTAGCCAGCTCAGCGGGTCTGGGCACCAGACCAGTCAGAGGAAGGGGCAAGTCATCCAGTGGAGTCGGTCATTGCTTAGGAGCGTCTGGCTCCAAGAATTCAGATAAGCCAGCCAGCTAGACACCCAAAACTTACAGATGGAGAGACGCGATGGTTGCTGTGGTAGAGGCCACATTAATCAGCCACTCTTTATTCACCCCATTACCTCTCCAAACACCCAGAGGAGGTCCTGGGATATTGTCTTGTTCTAAGTCAAGTGGAACAGTCTATAAGAATCTACTTCTAGCCATTGTTATGGTGTCATGGTGGAATAATGATACTGAATAGTTAACATGCAGATGATTTAATTAGCAACGAGTGCAATTGCAGAAACAAATCCAGTCCAAGGCTCTTGATCTGCATAAGGACAAGGACCATTAGTTTTTACAGTCATTACATCTGGGCAACAGGACAAACCTAGGCAAGCTTCCCCACGCTATTTGGCACTATGCCTCACTGTTCTTGTAGGGAATGGGTAGAGTGATGAACATACCCCAAGACCTTTAGAGAGGAGCATCCCCCTGATAATCAGTCACAGGGAGAAAGGGAAGCATTCTCATACATTAACGTTCCCCAACTTGCGTGGGAGAGGATGATCACGTCTTTCTGGCCCACAGCTGGGTGAACATTAATTCTAGAAAGGGCATTTGCCTCCTAGCCATTTAGTACTCCAGTTTTGGTTCCCAAAGTTCCAGTCATTAAGAGCGAATGACCAAAGAAGTCCAAGGGTGCTAGAAAGTATTAGAAGTGACCACTAGCAGCTGCCCCTTTGGGAATCCTGAACCTTTTTCATCTTTCTTTGATGCCTAAAGGTAACAGAAAATTGCTGGGAAAAACTGCAAGTATTACATTCAAAAGCTTAACCACTTTTTGGAAACATATCTGTGAGAGTAATAAATAACCTACTCAAATTTCTTAACAATTAGAGAAATGCAAACCTAGGCAACTTTAACCTAAGCCTTACCAGCAACAAGAAAGGTAATAAAATGCATACCCTTTGATCCAGCAATGCCACTACTGGGTCTGTATCCCAAAGAGATCATCAAAAAGGGAAAAGGACCCACATGCACAAAAATATTTATAGGGGCTCTTTTCGTGGTGGCAAAGAATTAGAAATTGAGAGGATGTCCATCAATTGGGGGATGGCTGAACAAGTTGCAGTATAGGAATATAATGAAATACAATTGTTAGAAATATACTTAGTCTAGGAATAAATAATAGTCACTGGAAATCCAGGAAAGTTTTCATTATATTTATTTTGCATTTATTCTTTCTGAATAAATGGGTAGCTCCCTTAATGGAGTACCCCAACTCAGACAAATGTGAGCCCTTTTTCTCCACTGGCTAAGTGCAACCTCCCTGAACTGCCTATGTCATATTCCCCTCAGACAGCCAGTCAAGCATTTTGTACAAGCCTCTAATCCCCCACCTCATCAGAAAAGCCTGGCTCTGCTGGATCAGAGATCTGATTAGAATCAGTCACTTTTGACCCACATTCTGCTATCACTCAAAGAGAGGAGCACTTAATTATATGGAAACAAAATTCTTCCCATCATTTCTCACACTATTGTTCCATAAGAGATGATGAGCAGGCAGATTTCAGAAAAACCTAGAAAGACTTACATGAACTAATGCTGAGAGAAGTGAGCAGAACCAGGACACTACACAGTAACAGCAAGATCACTCGATGATCAACTTTGATAGACTTAGCTCTTCTCAGCAACACAAATGATTTAAGACAATTCCAAAAGTCTCATTTTGGAAAATGCTATCCACATTCAGAGAAAGAACTATGGAGTCTGAATGAGGATCAAAGTGTATTATTATCTCTTTTTTTGAGAAATCTTCTTTCTCATGGTTTTTCCCTTTTGTTCTGATTCCTTTCACAACATGACTAATATGGAAATATGTTTGATTGTACAGATAACAGTATATATCAGATTGCTTGCCATCTTGGGGAGGGAGAAAAAAAATCTGAAACTCAAAACCTTATAAAAGTGAATGTTGAAAACTATCTGAACATGTAATTTGAAATAACAAAATACTATTAAGTAAAAAAAAGAATAAAATTTGGAATGCTAACAAAAGCAAAACACAAGATTCAACATTGGTGGGTCTAGGGAGAAACAAAGAGTTCCATTAGGCTGCCAGTGGGAATACAAAGTCCCACTCTTTAGAGGATAAAGTGGTGATATAAAACAGAAGTTACAAAATACATACATACATATATATATATATATATATATATATATATATATATATATACACACACACACACACACACACACACATACATACTTTGATTCAGTTATTCCATTCTTAATGTATCACAAAAAAGTATCCATACAAAAATGTTAGTTGCTCTTTATTTGTAATGTGAGAGATGGCTCACAGTGAAGTTTCCTCATTTATTTTAACTCCCTGTTACATTCCTATCTCTTCCCCATATTTTGTAGACCAGTTCAGTCTCGGGAGTAACTCACGATTTCCCTGAAATGAGGTGATTTGAAAGAAAACCATACTAGTCCACTTCTGATTGGGCACTTCCAAATTCGGTGAATGGAAATATATAATGAAGGACTGAAACTACTTTGTGTCAATCAGTTAACACTAATGACAGATTGTGAGCTTGCCTCACCAGGCAACGGTGAGGTAGGACAGGTGTTAGAGGGGGAGTTAGGATCAGCACAAGAGAAGCTCCCAAGCTTCCACATTTTGCACTCCATGGCAGACGCTGTTTGAGCAACAGGGACGGCGCCCTTTCTCATGAGAAAGAATAAAGACCTTTTCTGATCTCAGACTCAGACTCCAGAACTTTTTCATCTCACACAGTTACCCTGGAAAACTGGAAACAACCTCTGTATTCAATGGTATACACTGGCACTAGAAAACACACAAATAAATATGAAGGAAAGGAAACACAGAAAGACCTGAGTGAAATGATGCAAAGTGAGATTAACCAGAGCAAAACAACATATACACATTAACTACAACAAGAAGAAAAAGTGAAATGTCAGACGTGAGAACAAATCTGTCAATTTGGCTTTACATTGTTAAAGTATCCAATATACTATGCTAAGGATTTTATGTAAAATTCTCTTTCTTATTTTGCATGTTTTATTAGTCCTGTTGATGGTTGCTTATAATAAGTTGGTAAAAAGCATCATTGAAGATATAGGTGAAGAAAAGAGAAAGAAGTAGCTTATAAATTGTTATGCTTTATAGCTTAAACATCAGGACAGACCTGTCCACAAATCATTTCCGCGCTCAAAAAGCCTAGGTTAAGCTTCCTGTTGCCTCTGGGGTAAAATACAAATTCCTCTGGGTTTAAAGCCCTTTACAAAGTGGCTCCAACCTATTTAGAACCCTTTGGAACAGCTTCCTCTCTTGCTCCCAGGACTGTCTCATAAAGACCATTCTGTCTCTTGCCTCCACTCCTCTACCAGGGTTGTCCCCGAAGCTTGGAATGTTCTCCCCAACCTCAGCTTCTGGCAATACCCGATTTCCTTCAGGTAGCCCGACCCCCACTCACCGTATATACACATACACGCATAGAGTTTTCGCTTTACCTAAGCGGGCCATTCTGCAGACCTCTTGGCAGAATGATTTTTACTTAATGCAAATTTGCCCACGGACTTTTGGATGGGAGGGAGGCAAGTAGGAAGGGGGCCAGTACTCAGTTTAAGGACACCTGGGGAGGCGGGGAGTGAGAGGAAGGAGCAGGAACAGGCAGGGGCAAGGCCAGCCAGCCAGCCATGTGGGGGCCAGAGATGGAGGTTAGGTGATTTCAGATCGGGCCAGACTCGTGGTGCTCAAGTGTGTATAGAAGGAAGGCGGGCAGAGCTACAGCGACTCTTCCACGTACTTTCTTTCACTTGGGGCTTTTGGGGTTTGGGGGGGTGGGGGTGGAGCAGCGGGGGAGGGACTACAGACAGTGAGCCGAGGGCCCGGAGCATAGTAGGGTGCAGCAAAGTTAACAAAAGCGTCTTTCTGGAATGCCGGTTTCTTTCAGAATTCTTTATGTAGTTGAATTTGTATAACGAGAATTGCCTTAAAGTGAGAACTCTCTGTAGTTTATGTTGACTTGCCTGTGTACTTTTTGTTTTAATAGACTTGAAAGTTAAGTTAAAATAGGTTGAAAGCAGGCACTGCTGTTTCTTAGTATCCCTGCACTCAGCTAAGTGCCTGGTTCTCATTAGTATCTTAATGCTTGTCAAAATAAATGAAAATTCATTTAAAAAAAAACAACAAACTCCCCCCCACAGCGCTGTAAAACCGTTTCACTGGCTTGCTACTAGGTTCAAGGGGGCAGATTGCTTCCTGATGACAAACCTAAGTCCAGGAAAAACTTCTTCCCTTCTTTGCACTCTCTTCCAGCATTAACAATCAACCAACACAAACCTTGATTTTAGTCTGCCTCAAATTCTTCTCCATTCGTTTCCTGGTTATTTTCCTGTCTTTGCTCACCCTACCCTTTATGCCAGAAATGAACCAATACCAGCTCCATTTGTTAACACCCTGCATATCCTTCCCTGGTCCCCTGGGTCTCCCCCCCCCCAGTCCAATGGACTCTACTTTGTGGACACGGTCGTTCCATTTTTTGTTATTTTAAACCATCTTCTCTGAAAGACACTAAAGGCCCTGGAATTCAGGAGTCATTTGGATTTAATTTTGTACCTCCTTCGGCACCAACAATAGTGCTCTGTCCATCAGTCATTTAATAAATGTTCACTGAAGTCTCAGACTTCTTAGAGTCAGGAATTGTATCTTCCTTGACGTTTTAATCTTTCCTTGCAAAGTGTTCTGTACGAGTAACCAAACTAAGTGCCTCATATGCAAAAACATCAAAACAATAGTTTCTGCCCTCAAAGAATTTACATTTTCCCAGGGGACATATGTGCACAGAGAGATAAACAATCTCAGGAGGGAGAGCATTAATGAATATGGAAGGCTTCATGAAGGAGGCACTCCCCTGAGTTCACAGGAAGCAGTTAAAAATTGTTAAATGAATGATACCAGGAGACCAGACAAGATGACAGAGAAGCAGGAAGAAATACAGCCCAGCTCCTCCAAGATAACTCCACCAAGATCTAAGAAATACACCAGACTGAATCTTGATAGGGAAAAAAAACCCAGTCATTTTTCCAGTCCAGGTCACCACGATGAGGCATAGAGGTAACACTGAAAGCTTTCAGATCCACAGCCTGTTCCTGAGGTCCTGGAATGAACCAATACTCTATGAAAGCAGTAACAGGACCTGCCTAGACCCTTCCTCCAGAAATGCTGCAGAGCCCAGGCCTAATTTCAGATCCGAAGTCAGGAAGAAGCCTAGAAGAATGGGCAAACAAAAAAAAAAGAACCCCACCATAATGGGCCATTATGTTGGCAGGGCTGCTTTGTGACACAAAGGCAGAAAAAGAGAATGACTGAAATATTCAAAAGCAAAGGCCCCTGTGAAAAACAGATTGAACACAAACCCAACTAGAATTCTTGGAAGAGATGAGGCAAGAGTTAAGTTTTTTTAAATGGAATGAGATGAAGAAAAATGTTACCCACCTCCAGAGAGAGGAGAAAACTACCAAAGGATTACTTTATAGAGCTAGAAAAAAATAATAACAAGATTCATCTGGAAGAAAAGATCAAGAATGTCAGGGGAATTAATAAAAAAAAAAGGGTGGGGAAGGAAGGAGGCTTAGTCAGGCCTTAAAACTATACTACAAAAGCAGTGTTCACTCAAATGATTTGGTGCTAAGAAACAGAGGCTGATTAGTGGAAAGGATTAGGCACACAACATACTGAAGCAAATGAGCACAGTAACCTAAAGATCCTAGCTACCAGAGCAAGAACTTACTTTGCCAAAAAGCATCAAGGTCAGCTACTGACCTGATGGTAAATTATTTTAGGGTTGGCTAAGTGATGCAGTGAATAGAGCACAGTCCCTGGAGTCAGGAGGACCTGAATTCAAATCCAACCTTAGATACTTAACACTTAATAGCCATGTGACCTTGGGCAAGTCACTTAATCCCAATTGCCCTGCCTGAAAAAAAGAACTTACTTTGTCAAAAACTGTTGGGGAGAGAAAAGCAGTATGGCTGAAACTAGGTATAAACCAAGAGCTCACTTTCGATACCACCCAAATTGGAATACGACTTAGACATGAAGCCTGGCATCACAAACAAATTAGAGGAGAAAAAAAAGAAATGACCTTTCAGATCTATGGATGAGGGAAGATTCATGACCAAACAAGAGAATCACAGAAGGTAAAATGGACAATTTTGATTACATAAAATTATGAAATTTTTGTAAAAACAAAACCAATGTGGCTAAAATGAGGACAGGTGAATGGGGAAGAAGATCCTTGCAGCACATTTCTTTGATTAAGGTCTCATTTAATAATAACTAGCATTTATGCAGCGCTTTAAGGTCTGCAAAGCACCTTGCAGGTACTATCCCTTTTGATCTTCCCGACTCTGAGAGGTGGGTGCTATTATTATCCCCATTTTACAGATGAGGAAACCAAGGCTCAAAGAAGTCAAATGACTTATTCAAGATCACACAGCTAGTAACTACAACTGGATTTGAACTTGATCCACTGTGCCACCTGGCCCAGATAATACAGGGCAAAGATGTCAAACTTTTGCCCTCTCCTCCCCAATCGCCCAGTGTAGTGCGAACCAGATTAAAATAGAACTGGAAAATGTTTAACAAAATAAAAACACAACATAGATAATAGGTAATGTTAATTTGTTATTTCCTAAATCATTATGTGGCTGGCAAGGATCCATTTCTATTGGAGTTTGACACCCTTACCGAAAACTGATTCAAATTTATAATAAAAGACACCCCCCAGTTGATAAGTACTCAAATGAAAGAACTATGCCATGAATTTTCAAGGGAAGAAACTCAAGCTATCAAAAACCATATGAAAATATACTCCAGTTTACTAATAATTAGAGAAATGTACATTTAAACAACTTAAATTTTAAACCTGACAAAAATGGAAAATGACAAATGCTGAAGGGGCTTTGGGAAAACAAGTACATTGATGCACTGTTGGTGGTCCAGCCATTCCAAAAAGCCATTTGGAATTATGTCCCAGAAATGATTCAATTGTGCATACTCTTTGACCCAGCTATACCTATGTCTACTCCCAGAGGGATCAAAGAAAAAGGAGAGATCTATTATGTACAGAAATCATCATAGCAGCTCTTTTGTGGTGGCAAAGAATTGGAAATCAAGGGGATGCCCATCAACTGGGGAATGGATGAATAAATTACGGTATAGGAAACATGATGTAACATTACTGTGCTATAACAAATTATGCAGGGGCAGCTAGGTGGTGAAGTGAACAGAGCACCAGCCCTGAAGTCAGGAGGACATAAATTCAAATCCAACCTTACGCACTTTAACATTAGCCATGTGACCTTGGGCAAGTCACTTAACCCCAATTGCCTTGCCTTCCCCACTCCAAAAAAAAAACAGATGCAGGGAATGATTTCAGAGAAATTTGAAAAGACTTGTGTGACATGACACAGAGGCAAGTGTGCAGAACAATTTATATAATAATATTATAAAGGCCACTTTCAAAGACTTTGGAACTCTGATCAGCATAATGACCAATCACAATTCCAGAGTACACGTGTTATCAACCTCCTGACAGAGATGATAAAACTCAGAGTGGAGACTTTTTAAAAGAAAATTCATGGCCACTAGGGGAATTTGTACTGCTTGAGGGCATGTTTGTAACAGGTTTTATCTGCTATCTCAGAGGGTGAGCGGGAGAGAGTGCCCATCAGATAACAATTTTTTAAAATGTGACTAAAAGCTCCTTGAAGGATAGACCCTTCTTTCTACTTTGTGTTCCCTTTAGTACTTAGATTGGAGGAATAAGTGCTTGTAGACCCTGAGAAAGGCCAGAGAGGAGAGGAGAAATAGAAAGAGGGTAAAGAGAGATTCCAAGGATTTTCTGAATTCCGTTGGTGGCAGTGTGGTGAGCAGGAAACAAAGGTGATGTGGAGGTTACATTAAGGTCAACCAGCTTCTGCATTCATATCTAGTCCCTCATTCTGCCCTGGTGGAGAATTTATACCACAGTAAGGCTGGAATTGGTCACTCTGAAAATGTACATTCAAAGACACTCATCTCATTCAGGTCTGGTCTTAGTTTTTTCATCTTCTACTTAGTACTAGAAGGACCAGAATTCAAGAATACCTCAAACAACTAACCTGCATTGACTGACAAAGAGCATTTCTTTTATTCTTAAGGCAAAAGAAATAAAAATTTTTATTTCATAATAAAATACAAAAAATTTTTGTCAATTGATGAATCTGCTCCTTTTAGAGTCAATGACCTGGTGATCTCTTCTCTATCCAGCTGTTCAGTCATCATTAAAGTTTCTTATGTGAAGTGGCTCATGCTCCTTTCAAATTCAAGAATACAAGGATAGCAGGCCAGAGCCTAACACTCACAAATCAGAATTGGAAAGAGATCTTGGAGGGGTCATCTAGTCTGATAATCCATCCAATGCAGAATTTCCTACTAAAGTGGTCTAACCAAGCTACCGTCTGCCAGTGCAAACGCCTGCACCAAGAATGATCCTACTGACAGGGATCAGAACCACGGGTAGATAGCAGAAACTTGGATTGAACAGGTGTCGGACTGTTGTCATTTCCCTAGTAACTGAAGATCTCTGGGATTATGACTGGATACAATGATGCAGACTTCTCATCCACGTTAGCTAATATTTACACTTAGACTCTGCTCTTATGGAGGCTATGGAGCAGGGGCAGGGGCAGGCTTCGGTGCGTACCTAAACTACCCTCCAGGCTCCAGACAGTGATGGGTCCAAGAGGATCATGACAAGGAGCCAAGTATCTGACTCTGTAAATGCTTTAGGCAAGTGGGGTCGACTTGGTCCAGTAGAAACTTCCTTGTTAGTGTAGGGAAAAGGGTAGAGAACTTTAAGTTTCAAGGAGTCTAATGGGCAGAAATTAAGTTCTAACCCTTCATTCCAGTGCTTAGAATTTAAATTGGAGATTTAAGGGAAAGGGGAGTATTTATATGGTGCTTACTACATGCCAGGTGTTGTGCTAAGTTTTTTACAAATATTATCTCAGTTGATCTTTATGAGAACCCCGTGAGGTGGATGCTATTATCCCATTTTATAGCTGAGGAAACAGGCTGAGAGAGGTTCAGTGACTTATTCAGGGATCACGCATTAGGATCTGAGGCTGCATTTGAACTCAGGTCATCCTGATTCTAGATACAGGGCACAGTCTTTATTCTGTGAGACCAGCGGGACGAGACAGGATACTATTTCCTTAGCCCCACACACATCCCAGCCCTGTTCCAAGGAAGAGAGATTAAAAAGGCCAGGGGTAGATGTGGGTTATGTGGACTTGGAAAGAAGGAAAGAGGAGAGAGCAGGCTCCAACGGAGCCAAGAGCCCCTGATGACTCGTTTCACATATGATGCCAGTGCACCCGGGGTTACAATGGCTGGGCCAGCCCAAGCAGAAGGCTCTGGTTCGGATGAACCCCAGGCCATCACTCCGAATCATTTCTTGAGGAAGTGGTGAAGGAAAAGCATTCTCACTGTGACCCTGAGACAGGTCCCCTCCCAACCCCTGCCCCACCAAGCTGGAAGAAAGGAGGGAAATGAGCAGTTTATTCTTGGGTCCAACCCCACAATTCAGGGATCCTAGCCCTGTAAGCCATGGTCCCAGGGTCTCAAACGACAGTGAAGTGGGATGGACCAAGAGCCCCCGGTTTAGGCGTGCAGAAAGCGGTTGAAGGCATTGTAGGCAGACTCCAGATCAAAGAGCATCTGTCGGACCTGAGAATCATCCAGCTCATCTGCAGCTGACATGCCACTCAAGGTCTGTAGCCTGTGGGAGGAAAGAGAGGTCACTGGGGGCCCATAAGGGCTCAGACACTGGACTTCCCCTTTGAGCCTCTTAACATTATGGAAGTGTTAAAAACTGTCCGGTTCTTCTAGCTCTTCAGGATGCTGTAACGTGGAGATTCCCAGATACCTCTCCCACAAACAGTCCTATTTAGGCCCCTTTCCCAGTGACCCACCACTGCCAAGCCATCTCCCCAGGCACTCACCACTGGCTGACCTTCTGTCGACCCTCAAAGTCAGGAGGCAAGTGGCTCATGCGGTTCATGGTCTCCATCAATTCTCGAAGATCAGGCTGAATCTGAAGGTAATGTTATTTCAGATTGCAGGGAGAATTACCCTTCCTTTACACTCCTGCCCAACAACCAAAGCTTTTCCTAACACGTGCAGCACTCGGCTCTGAGGGGTGCCCCACAGAGCCAGGGCCTCTTGAAACAAGAGCATTCCTTTCTACCTCTTTCACTCAGTCAGGTGACAGAGGCTGAATTTCTGAATGTCCCCCTGTAGAAACCTTACCTCATCCATGGCACGGATTTCCAGACGGAGTTTATCCATCACAGTGATAAAGAGCTAGACAGAGAAAACAAACTTTAAGCATAGGCCTTTCAGTCCTAACTCTGACAGAGACTTGAGGATCCTTGAGGGAGGGCAGAGATGTCCTCCCTAATATTAAAAACAAAGGGTAGGGATGTCCCAAACATCTCTTTTTTCAAAAGTGCATTTTGACTTTGACGTCTATTACCTTACTCTTCTTCCCCAACCTGTTTACCTTTTCAGCCAATACCACTTTTGGCTGGCATCTAAACTTGTTTCTTTCAAGTTTCAAAGGATGCCCCCTTGTTATGGATTTAATATGGTGCCTATGAACACCCTTCATAAGCAGTGCTCTTGATTTGACCCCCTTTGTTTTCCCAGGTCAGAGCCCTTCTGGGGCACCCCCTCACTCTGGTCCCCAATGCCCTCCTCGGGACACTGTTTAGTTCCGACACTAGGTTGTGTGAAGTACAAGGAAAAGAAGATTCTGAACTTGGAAGAAAGCTTTGAGATGATCTAGTTGAGCCTTTCTTATTTTAGACACTGGGAAACTGTGGCCCAAAATGCTAGAATGATTTGACCAAGGTTATAATACAAGAGTTAAGAAGCAAAGCAAAGACTGGAACTGGAAGCCTCTTGACTTTCAATTTACTGCTATTTCTTGTTGGCAGGGACGTGCCAAGCTTCCACACCTACTACTTTTCTACTCAATGGTTTGAATGAAGCAAAGAAATTTTGTTTTATTTCCATATCCGTACTGATGCTCAGTTCTCTGTAGAGCCCTCTGGCCATACCTACACGTTTGGCTGTTGTCTGGGAGAGTTCTCCAGTGATTCCTGGGTCCCTTTTCTTGCTTTGTAACCAATGGTTGAGGCCATTATAAATATTGGATGTCCCCAAAATACAGACTGGTTGCATTCCATTAGGTTCACTTCATTTCCAAATTAGCAGTTTGGAAACTGAAGACTACATTGTGGCTGATTTCGAGTAGTTGTGGTATTGTCTTTTTTTTTCCTTTTCAGTAGTGTCCAACTCCGTGACCCTACTTGGGGTTTTCTTGATAAAGATACTGGTGTGAATTGTCATTTCCTTCTTCACCCCATTTTACAGATGAGGAAACTGACGTAAACAGGATTAAGTGACTTACCTAGGTGTCACCTAGATTGTAAATGTCTAAGGCCAGATTTGAACTCAGAAAGATGAGTCTTCCTGATTCTAGGCCTGGCACTCTATTCACTGTGCCATCTAGCTGCCCTACAAAAGCCTAGTTATACACAAAAGGAAGCTGTTCCTCAAGTTTATCCACATGGCTTCAGGCCTCTGCCCCTGGGCCTGAGTTAATCTGAATGGGGAGTAAGGGCCTGAATACTCACCTCATCCCAAACCATCTAGCACTTGCCAGATCATGCTTCTTCATGTGCCGCCTAGCTGGGCTGGATATCAGGACCTGCCCAGTTTGGGCTTTTTCCTAATATACCCTGTAGTACATGCACCTTCTCCCTACTTCTCACAAGAATGCTTATGTGTCCTCTTCATGAGCTGTATGCCATCATTGCCCTGACAGGTCTTTCTGACTCTACAATCCCTGCTTCAACTTGTCTTTCACATGCTGCTAGGCTCATCATCTTTAAGAAGAGATCTGGTCATGTCAGTCTTTTGGTCAAAAATTCCGAGGTCCTTCTGACTGCCTACAAAGTACCATTCTCTCTACTTTTTATGATCTCTTGGATATCCAGTTCAATCCCAATTTACAGAAGATGAAATTAAGGCCTGGTGAGATCAAATAATCTGCCCAAGATAACTTGGCAGGGCTGGAATTCGAACCCAGGTGCTCAGATTCCAGATGCAGTCCTCTTGCTTCTGCCAGATATGACCATACATTAAAGAAGTAAATGATTTCGCCCCAAAGGTGCTTCACTATTTGGGGACACAGTAATTTTCCTCACCTGGCTTCAGGAGCATGGGCCCCATCTAGCTTACAGAACCAATGAATTGGAAGGCCCTCAGAGGCCATCCAGTCCAGCATGAACCTCAAACAAAAATTCTTTCTACTTCATTTGTGAAAAAAGGCCACCTGTGACTTACAGTTCTTGAGTGCAGGAGAATTCATTACTTTCTGAAGCAGCCCATCTAATTTTGTATAGCTCTGATTAGTTTTTCCTTCATCCAGCCTAACTTCAACTGTGCTCTTTGAAGCAACTATTTCTATACACTGTTCACAGTATAGTCCTGAGAATCCAAGCCTAGTTCTGCTTTCTTCAGTACTTGGGAGAAAGCTATCATGACCTCTTACTGTCTTCTCCACAGGTCGAATATTATCAGATCTTTCAATCAAGCTCCATATAACAAGAAAATCAAGGTCCTTCCTTATTCTGAAGGCCCTCCTTTGAAAGAACAATCAACACCCCTTCTAAAATGTGGCCTCTAGCACTGAACAAAGCGCTGAAGATGACTTCTGATCCAAGCAGAGAAGAGGACTCTGCCTCCACATCCTAGGGGCTTAGTCTTGGCACAATTTTGGCTGCCAGATCACATCACTGATGCTTACTGTGCTAGTACAAATAACAGGCATCGAGGGGTTGCACTGGTTACAGCACTGGGCCTAGAGTCAGAAAGATCCAAGATCAAATTTGGCCTCACACTCCAATTAGCCAACTAGCTATGTGATTGGGCAAGTTGCTGGGCAAACCTCTGCCCACCTCATCTGTAAAAAGGACAGTAAGAGCACCTATCTTGAAGGGCTGTTGTGAGGATCAAGTAAGATAGCACTGTACTTAGCACAGTGCCTAGAACATAGCAGATGCTACACAAAGTCAGCCACAATCACTGTTGTCACTGTGTGGCCCTATAAAACAGGGATCACAGCAGCACTCATAGCCCAGAGTTTTGTGTCAAATGAGATCCTATCTACAGAGCACTTATGACAGTACCGGGCACACAGTAGGTGCTTAACAAATGCTTGGTCCTTTCCCTTTAAAGTTCACAAAAGCTCCTGGACAGTTTTCATATGCACTGCTGTCTAGCAACACCTCCCTCATGTTCTATTTGGCAAAGCTGCTTTTTTGAACCCAAGTGTAAGATTTTCCATTTAATCTTATTCAATTTCATTTTATTAAATTTGGCTCAACGTTGTAGCTTCTTTCAAGGTCTTTTGGGATCTTTTCACCCAGTGTACTACTTATCCCCCACAACTGTCATCTGAACATCTGATAATCATAGATTTTGCATTAATCCTTCCTCATTTGCCTTTGTTTCCAACTCTTCAACAGTCTTTTAAAGATTAAAGTTGATAATTTTCCTGCGCATTCAAGTCAGTATCTTTGGTGATAACCTCAACTCCACTTTTTTCCCCTTACTACTAGAATTGTTCCCCTTCAGAATTTCACTCTAGAAAGCATCTTGTTGTCTCTTTTGAGCAGACCTTACCCAAAGAATTTAGTTCATTGGTCCTTATCTATCTCCCCAGAGGCCTTTGAAATCTGCTTTCTCTAAATCTAGTGGGCACCTGGCTGGGTTCCTGAGATTTTTGTAGCTATTGTGGCCAGACATTCCACCTCACTGTCCCCTAAGCACCTGGGGCTTTGCTGACCTGGTGGTCTGAATTATAAAAGGAATGGTCTTTTGGCTTGAGAAGGCCAAGGATGGAGCATGGGGTAGGGGTGGGGGGTAGTTAGGTGGTTCAATACTGTTTTTTAAACTTCAATGACTGCAGTAGTTTTAACTGGATATTACAGTTAATGAGTACTTCTAGTTCTCATTTAAGTGTACTAATTCCCCAGACCTTTCTTTCCCCTCATAGGGCTTCCTGTGGCCTAGCCCTTCTGACACCCAAGTGCTTTCAGCTTCAGTGACTGGGGTCAAAAGTGAGAACTATCTTTTGTATTAAAAATAACAACCTGAACCTACTAGACTAAGCGAAACTCAGGCCTACCTCACAATATAATACATCAGACTCTTGCTTTCCTCTTCTTTTTTTAAAAATGCCAAATCGGGGGGTGCAGCCAAGATGGCGGCGTAGCAGCAGCAACATATCGCAGCTCTCACATAGCCACCCCAAAATACCCATAAAATAGGACTCTAAACCAATCCTAGAACTCCAAAACGCACACAAGGATACTTCCCACTAAAGTCAGCTCGGCTACGAGGACCAATATCAGCACTGTGAACAGAAACCAGCCTGGCCTGAAGCCACGGCTGTGCCCTGGAGGCCGCTGGGCGGGAGGAGCCCCTCTGGTGAGTGGATTAGCGGCAGGTGCGAGTAGGGATTATGAAAGGGGGAGATAAGCAGTCCCACTGAAAGGTCTCCAGAGCATAAAGAGAAAAGGCAGAGGTTTTGCACCCGCCTCCACTTTGTAGCTTCCTGCCCGCGGCCTGCAGACAGCAGGGGGACTGAGCGATTGTTTTCAGGCCAGTGCTCTCGCGTTGAGCAGCCTGGATCTGGATCGTTGTCTTGGGCCTCGGTCTTGGAGTCTTCATTGTCCAGTCAGCCGGAAGTCTACGGCAGCCGGGAGGACCCCAGTGATTTGGGACAGAGCTTTCCCTTCTGGAAGCAGAGCCCCACAGAGATTTTTTAAAAAAAATTCACG
>CM053587.1:290570778-290661449 GCA_028646515.1 Pseudochirops corinnae | reverse complement strand
ATTGATGTTTTTCCATTTAGTTAGATCTGACTTTATTTGTGTGAAAAGTGTTTTGTAGTTGTGTTCATAAAGGTATTGGGTTTGTTTTGGCAAGTAGATTCCCAAATATTTTATGTCTACAGTAACTTTAAATGGGGTTTCTCTTACGATCTCTTGCTGTTGGACTTCGTTGGATATATATAGGAATGCTGAGGATTTATGTCGGTTTATTTTATGTCCTGCAACTTTGCTAAATTTATTTATTGTCTCAAGAAGTTTTTTACTTGATTCTCTGGGATTCTCCAAGTATATCATCATATCGTCTGCAAAGAGTGATAGCTTAGTCTCTTCTTCACCTAATTTGATTCCTTTGATTTCTTTTTCTTCTCTAATTGCTACTGCTAACATTTCTAGTACCAGATTGAATAAGAGGGGTGACAAAACAGCTTCTTGTACAAGTCCTAGGTCTTCTAAGGGTAAGGTCATGTTTACTGCATTAGACAGGGAGTTCTCTTAGGAAGGAGACTCTTAAACTGAACGTCACATGAAAGCAGTAAAACCCATTAGACCCCCTCTCTTCTGGAGTGGGGCCCATGTCTGCCCTAACAAACTGAGGATTGCTAGGAAACTGGGATTATGTCTCCTCTCCACAATAGGAACCTGGTAATCCTCTTTCCTCCAGTTTTCAGTAAGTGTTCAGAGGGAGGCTAAGTATCCAACAGTCACTCTATGATTATGACTTCCATTGGCAAAAGAGGCAACATGGTGCAGTATCATGACTGCTGGGTTGGGAATCAAGAGATCTGGGTTTGAATCTTGGCTTTAACACTAGCTGTGCAACACTGAGCATGTTTCACTTTCCTTCTCTATGCCTCAGTTTCCACATCTGTAAAAAAGGACAATAAAATATGCACTACACCTAAGTCATACAGTTGTCATGTGAAGAGTACACTGCAGAAATATGACCTATGCTTGTTACTTATCCCCACTGACTAAGCACTATTGTGGATGTGATGCTATGCTGGTGGATACCACATGTGCCTTTCAAAGGCTTTCATTCCAAGCGGAAACACTAACCAGGGCAAACCAAACGAATACCAACTTTATCTCCCTTCCTCAAATAGACAAGCCTTACCTGGAAGGTGTTGTGGTTTGGGAGGCCAGTAGCAAGGTGGTGTAGGCCATCAGTACCCAGGTGGTTAGATGAGAGATCAAGGAGGGTCAGGCCAGACATGGTGCTAATAGTGGCCAGCAACTCCACCGCTGTATTGTCCCCAAGCCGATTCCCTACCAGGTGTAGTTCCCTGAGTGATGTGTGCAGCTTCAGGGCACGAAGCAATGGGGTGAGCTGGGCTGGACGAAGGGCAAGGGAGCAGGCACTAAATGAGGAACCTGAGCCCTGCTGTTCCAGAGCCTGGAGAACTAGCTGGTTCTCAGCTAAGGGAAAAAGGGAGAAGACTCATATCACCACATCTGGGGTAGAGTAGGTATGAAGAGAACAAACTCCTATTACTGCTTGACACTTATCATCTCAGTTTATTACAGTCATAGTTTATATTCATTTTTTATAAAATCCTAGGACTGCTCTGGAGTCTTTAAGAAATAGAGGAACCAGAGTAAGCCAGGAAAGGCCAAGTACAAGCCGAATTGGGTGTTTCTTGTCTTTCTCACTCCCAAGCACCAATTTTCTCTGCTGGGTTTCTAGCTGAGAATCTGAAAGTCAATATGATGTAATGGAAAGAATTTCATAGAGATCAGTTTCCTCATTTGTAAAATGAGATGATTAGAATATATGACCTCTAAGAGCCCTTCTAGCTCTAAATCTGATACTATAATCCCTTCCAGATATACTTCCCCCCGCAGGGGGAAGTCTCATACCTACGAGACTATAAATTCATAAGCAACATTCTCCTTAACTTCTACATCCTGTGCCCAAGGCATGTAGTTATACTCTATTAGAGAAAACAAACTGAAAAATCTCATAGTTTGAAATAACTTCAGAAGTAATTTAGTCTAATTTAGTTCTTAACAGGAAGCCCCTCTAAAACTTGGTATACCAAAAGCAAGAATCTAGCTAATACTTGCAGAATAACATATCAGAGTTGGGACTTTAGAGACCATTTAATCCAACCACTATCTGAATGAGAAATGCCTCTACAATAAATACCTGTTAGTAAGCACAAAAAAATATACAAAACAATTACTATAGAATTATGAGGGGAGCAATTTTATATATTTGCCTCAGGAACAAAATTAGCTAGTTCAGCCTCTGTACTCTGACGAAGAGGGAGTTCAGTCTCTGCTCTAAGACCTCCTATGAGGGAGAAGCCATTACCTTCCAATGCAGTACATTCCACTGTGGGATAACTCTAATATGTTAGGAAGTTTTTACTTACATTGGTTCTAAATTTGTCTTTGTCACTCTGACCTATTATTCTAGTTCTGCCCTCTGGGAACAAGACTATTTCCTTTTCTACTCTCCAAAAGACAAGATTTCCCCTCTTCAAAAATCTCCAAATCTTTTTGGTTCATAACATTAACTATGTGAAGAGACAACAGGTTCTCTCTTCTCTGTCTGTCCAGCCACCTATCCAGTCTCATCTTCACTGACTACTAATGCTACTTCCTCTCACATATTCCTGGAAGGCAGCTTAAAGTAGAAGACTCTAATGTCATTCACATTTAGCTATCCAGTTCACAGTGTAGTTGGCCTATTTGAGATGAAAATCAATTTAATTTAATTTCTTATGCCAACCCATGATACATAGAAACCACGATGGGGAAAATCATGATGTGGAAAGGATAACTGTAGTCAGTTTGGGACCCACCTAGAATATAGGTCCCTTTTTGGTAGTAGTGGGAAAGGGAGCTCAGACCAACACTCCAGGAATAAAGGCCAACAAAGACATAAGGCTAGTCCAGGAAAACTGCCCAAAGGGGTTAGGATGGCCTGATAGCAAACCTAAAATGCGGGTGTCTCTGCCCATTTTGGTTAAAGAACTATTTCATATTTTGTTCTCTCTCTTTTCCTGTACATTTCAATAGGGAATGCTCAAAATCTACAAAAGGGGTCCCTAACTCCCTATTCTATTAAGTCAGATTCCTGGGCCTGGCATTTACGATCTCCTATATTGTGGCCCTGACCTACCTTTCCAGCCTTATCTGCTATTATCCCTCAACATGCCTCCCTTGCATCCAGCTCAATCAGGCTGGTTTCTAATATATGATATTCACTCTTCTCAGCCTGTAGTAGCTTTACGTCCCTTACTTCTGCTCATTTCCTTTTTATGAGTTGTCTTCCCTTAGCAGAATGTAAACTGTTTGAGGGCAGGGACTGTCATTCTACCTGTGTCTGTATTCTCAATTTAGAGATTGGTACAAATGTTTGGTGACTTGTTGCTCACCATCCACCACCCTTTAACCCATCCAAATCCTATGGACCCTTCAAGGTCTGCCTCCTAATGGAAGCCTCCCCACCCTGGCTCTACCCAGTGTGCCTTTGCTCCTGCTCTGTCTTCCACAAATCAGTGAGGCCTCACTAAATAGCCCCCACTGGCTAACTTTCCACCACCTTCTTCACTCCCTGCCCCCAGCAGTAAAGGGAGCTGGAGAGACTCTACCATCTCTGCCATTAAACAGGAGTCCTGGGTGTACTTCTGGTTGGTCTCCCGCTATCTCCTTACCTTCTTTGAGGTTTTGACAAACCTTTCGGTATCGGTCAGTCAAGGGTGTTAGGTCACAGGAAATCACTTCAGCCAGCACCTGAATCAGAGGTGATTTTGTGAGTTTGCAGGAGCTATCTTGTTAGGGGAACTCCTAGATATGTGTATATAGGAAAGGGAATGCTCCAACTCATTTGAAGAGTAGGCAGGCTTTTCCAACCTCTCTTACCTCCTCATTGCTCTGCAGAACATCAGTGATGAGGTCTTCAGGGGCTAGCAGGGCCCCCTCCTTTTTCAAGGTAAGCCAGGTTAGCAGCCCACACATCTGGTAGTATCTCTGAGATGCCTGGTCTGCCAGCCATGACACAGGGTGTCTTTCACTGCCACCGATGAAGAATAGATTAAAGCATCTATGGAATCATTGTCCCTCCCCTCCCCAGGATTCTCACTCCCTTCTAAGGTGGGAGGAATATAAATCCTTCAATAGGGGATCTTCAGAAACAGCAGTCAGCAAATCCACTGAATTATGTGCTCAAAACAAGTCCTCATTCAGGACCTAAACTCAACTTTGATTGTTTCTTTAGTCTATGCTACCTCAACACTTACAAATCCTACTTCTCTATTCCACCAATATTCACGTACAGAAACTAGAAGTGATTCCCCCCATACTAGCCTGCTTCCTCCAAAAATGGAAAAGGTATTACTGACAGTTTATAGAATGAAGTTCAATTAGGAGCTAGAAGACTTAGATTCTCTTCTATATTAAGCTACATGTGATTTTAGGCAAGTCTCCTCATCTTTATCACCTTAGGCCTGTCTCTTTCTCTATTAAAGGAGGGCACTGAGCCTGCATCTGGTCCCTGGAAACATTTCCTGTCATGGTCTCTCTTCATCTTGTCAGGATTCCTAGACATCCTTCCTCTTTTCAGTGATTCCCAAGTGCCAAATATTTCAGCATGGCACCTGGTCCCTTCATAGGCCTATCCTTCCTAGTCAACCATACTTCCTATCATCCCAGCAAAAATCTATCTGCTCCAGCCAGGTTGGCTTCTTCATTGTCCCCACCCCAGGCTCTCCAGCCCAGTCTCCTCACTTCCAATTCTACCATTCTTCAATGCCAGCCCATATTCTGCCTCCTCCAAAACTACTTCCTAATGAGAGTAAACTCCCGAAAGACAAGGACTGTTTCTGCTACTCCTCTGGTACCTCCAAGTGCCTAGAAAGATAAGACCACAGAATGGGTGCCCTGTAAATACCTGAGCTGAAATGAATGAATGACAAAGGTGAAAAGCAGGCAGGGAGGCTAACTTCTTACCTCTGGGGAACTGGAATAAGGAAGACATCATCCTGTACCCGAACCCGGACCCGGATGGGTGGGGGTGCAGCTGGACACTATAGAAGGAGGGAAAGAAAAGTTAGGGCAAATGAGATTTCTGGTTGTTTTAACAACTCCCAAGACTGTCACGGAGAAAGGACCCTAATGATCCCAGAGATACAGACTCAAGAGCATGCTGTTACTTTGAGGGTGGCATCTTGTTTGGCCTGTACCTGAAAAATCCCCTCCCCGCCTCCAATTTATTAATTTTAGTTTTCAACATTCACTTCCATAAGTTTTAAATTTTCTCTCCCTCCCTCCCCAAGAGGGCATTCAATTTGATATGGGTTCTACACACACATTCCTATTTAACACACAATAATCCCTTTTATAAAATTTCTAGTGAGCAATCATCCAGCTTCTGCTCAAAGACCATCATTGACAAGGAATTAACTCCAAAGATGACTTGTTTTCCTTTTGGATAGCTAATTATCAGGAAGTTTATTCAGCATCCCCTGGTATAGTGTTTGTCCTGCCTCCTCCCTTGGTCAGGGGATGTTCCCAAGGTCAGAGATTATCTACCCCAATCTCTCCCCAAGAGCTCCTGGCTCACTCACTGGTGGGTATCCTGCTGAGGGGCTCTCTCCAATGGCACCTGAAACCCTGGAGACAGAGGGGTTTTCTTCTGTCAAGCTACTGCTCCCACTGGTTCTGCCCAGCACTGTCCTGTCCACAATTCTAGTGAGTCGGCTCTGTCGGGAACATGGCTTAGAACTAGGGTAGAGAGTTCCACCATTAGTATCTGACCCAGATGTGCAATCTGACCCATTGTCTGGGAGACAGTGGTTCTTCTTGCGACGGACACGGTGGGACTCCATATCATCCTCCAGCCAGTCTCCATCCAAATACTCTTCCTCAGGAATAAGGGCTGCTTGGGTCATGGGGATCTCGCTTGGCCCTTTTGTTATGGTCTTAAATGGGCGCCGGGCCTGGGCACTGCCCACACCACGGATAGCTTCCTGGTACACAGCCCGGCTGGCAGATGCCACATCTGAGTCTGTGTTCTCAGGGGAGTACAGTGTTGCTTCTTCTGCCAACTGCCCCAAGTTGAGAAGTCTTGGTCTCTTCTTAACTGGCTGGAATGGGACCATATCATCGTCCCCTTCAGAGCTACTGGTCTCATCTCCAACATAACTTTGTGGCCTGGTGATACCCAGTCCTTGTTCTGGGGAGGTTAAGGGCTTGCTAAGGGACCTGTTCTGGGGAAAGGGATGGGGGGCCTCTGAAATGGCCAGGAAATGGGAAGACCTGAGGGTGCTGGAAGAGGGGGAAGTCTCAGAATCAAACAGAGAATTGGTCTGGATGGTTTGGGAAGTAAGAGAGCCTTGGGATGCTGTAGGAGGAAAAAAAAATAGTTGTGAGAAGTCAAAGCTGGCCTCCCACACAACCTATCCCATGGGCTTATAAAAGGTAGAGGAACAGAGAATGGATTTATGATTTCATTGATAGAGGGAACTCTCAGATAAAGAAACTTTTTCCACCAATGTAGGTTGGCATCTTCTCTGCAATTTATACTCTTACAGAACTGTTCAGAACACTGAGAAATTAAGTAACTTTCTCAGATCACACAGATAGTGAGTGTCGGCGTGGGAGCTTGAACTTTCACCTTTCTGGCTCTAGGGCCTGGGCTCTGTCCATTATACCCCAAATATCAAGCAGAACCTATTCAGGAACCCAGTTGTCTTCACGGTCTGTGACTAAGGTGGTGAAATTCCTTGAGCTCTAGAGGAGAGTCTTCACTCTCTCCAAAGTATCCCTAGCCTCATGGGAATGAGTCCTGCATGCTGAAATAGGGGATGGAAAGAATCCCCAGGAAATCCCCTGGGGGAAGACTACCTGCTCACCTTGACCCAGTGAAGCTGTCCGATGCAGTTTTTCCATAGCCGTTTGCTGCAGCAATTTTTCCATAGCTTGGGCTTTTTGACGTGTTTCCTGATCCAGGTCCCTCCCATAGAGTTTCATCCACTGCCGGAGGGTCTCTCGGGGGCTGTGACCCTATAGAGGTGATAAAAGTAAACATTAGTCCTTTGTCTTGAAGGTCATAGTCACCTGAACCCTGGGGTCCCAGAGAAAAACCCTCAGTTTTTATTCTTCCACCACCTTTCCCACAGATGCCCTCACTTCCAAATCCTGAGTGACCTCCCCGTTTATAAGGAAGAGTTGCGCTCTAGATTGCTCTCCCTGTAACACTACATTCCACAACAGAAGCAAAGAAGCCCACCCTCCCCACCTCCAACTCCCCTCACCTTGCTATTTTTTGTAGTGACTGATGCTCCCCTCTCTATTAGCAGCTCAGCCACCTCAAAATGGCCACAGTTGAGGGCGTCATGAAGAGGAGTGATACCCTCACAGCCTGGGCCCCCAGGATCATCCACTGCGGCACCATGATCCAGCAGGAAGCGAACGATCTCTAAGGCCCCAGAATACCACGTCAAGTATAATGTCACTAGCTGATCAGAAGCCCCATCAAGTCCCCAATTCAGATTCTCATGAGTTCCAGGTTCCCCTTCCCTCAGTTCACTCTCTCCCATCCACTCTGATTCTTTATTCACAATTCCCTGCACTTCCCCTAGCCCAGCTCTGTTTCCTCTCACCCCATCTTCTACTCACCCAAACCCTCCCCCCTCACCTAGATGCCCATGGTTGCAGGCTTCATGTAATGGGGTCCAGCCACAATAGTCTCGGGGATTTAGGGGATGACCCTATGATAAAAGAAAGGAAAGACCCAGGTCCTGGACATGATTCTGGAATCAGGACCCAGACCTCACTCCAAGAGCCAAAAGGAACCACCCTAGCTCTTCAGTTCTTTTTGCTTTTTGGAGGGCAATTGGGGTTAAGTGACTTGCCCAAGGTCACACGGCTAGTAAGTGTTAAGTGTCTGAGGCCAGATTTGAACTCAGGTCCTCCTGACACCAGGGCTGGTGCTCTATTCACTGCACCACCTAGCTGCCTGGCTCTTCGGTTCTTTAACAAGTTACCTACTCAACACACAAATGAGCTTCCTGACCCTTGAAAATACTTGAACTTCTGCAATAATTTCAAGGTAGAGCAGGAAACTTTAGGAATCAAGGACCAGGGGCCAAGTGTTAGTCACTTAACTGCTGACCCCTAGACCTTTGTACTCTGTCTAAACAGTGAAAATTATCATAAGGACAATAATTACTGTAGGCGTGGGGGCCTGTCAGAAACACGCAACTCCTTCACTACTGCCTGAACCTTGCCCCCTTAAGCACCGAGGGTAACATCACCTGCCTAACCAGGAAAAACTACTTAGGGTATCAACAATAGGGAGCCGAAGTTCTCCTCAGCTCATTGGAGTTAAATCCTCGGGAGGTGCCCACATAGCTTCAAGAGAAGCTTAACTCCATGAAGATAGCCCTGGTCATTTGGACACGTACAAAAGAACATAATTCCAGTCAAAACTCTACCCCTTGTCCTAGCTACTGATCCTACTGAAGCCCTAGCCACAGACTGATCTCTAATTGACACCTAAAATCTGGCCTAACCACTATATGTACTACTAGTTTAAAAGGGGAACAGGTGTGTGTGTGGGCAGATGGTTATATACAAATCACTCTACCCTTAGATCCCGTGGTCTACTAAAAGGGGACTGGGTCATAGCACAACTTTCATACTGATCTACCCTATGTCCATTACAGAGCCCTACCCCTCTGGGGGGACTCAGGAATGATTGTATACATGAGTTGGACCAAATCTATGGCTCCCAAGATGGACAACGAGACAAGGATGGTGGGGGAAGTCCTGTCTAAATCTCAGTGGGAATACTTCTGTATCTGATTCTATCCCTGGTTCTCCCTTTTAAAGGGTTGGAGTCATACCTGTTCCACAAGATTGCGAACTCGGCGCTGCTGCCCATCAATACATGCTCGATGCAGCATTGTCTCCCCCATATCATTTCGTCGATTCCACTGTTGATCCACCAGATGGAAAGAGAAATGGAGACAGAATGTATACAAGTCAGAGTGGGAGTGGGGAAAAAAGGAGGAAGGAAACTTGGGCATGGGAAATATGATGTCTGAAAGTTTGTGGCTACTCCTTTCCCTTCACCAAACCTACCTTATTCACTTTTCGACGGCCAGGGCCAGTCTGTCCATAGCTCTCCATTTCCTCCTCTCCTGATCGTAGACTGCCAGCATCTTCATTCTCTGGAACAATCATGATGGGTAACTAATCCCACGTCCTAGTGACATCATTACCTCTGGCTGGCAGCTACCTGGACACATGGTCCTAGATCAGTGGTTTTCAACCTTCCTAATGCTGTGACCTTTTAATACAGTTCCTCATGTTGTGGTGACCCCCAACCATAAAATTATTTTTGTAACTACTTCATAACTGTAATTTTGCTACTGTTATGAATCGTAATGTAAATATCTGATATGCAGGATGCCTTTTCATTGTTACAAATTGAACATAACCCACAGGTTGAGAACTGCTGTCCTAGATTATAAGCCTAGATCAGGCCCAATAGCCTCTCCCACAATCCCAAAGTGCCTTTTCTACTAGTTTGACACTGTGTGCAGATGCTATAAGCTGAGGATCTTTCCAACTACAGCTAAACAAGTCTCTAGCATTTTTTCAGATTTAGTTGTTGTGTCCTGTCTCTTGAATCAAACCAACAAACATTTCTTGAGCCCATGCTATATTCTCTGCAAGGTGCTAAGAGAAATACAAGATGAATGAGATATGGGTCCTGCCAGTATGGAGTCTAGTGAAGGAAATAGAAATGTACACAAAAAAGGAAAAAACAAAAAGAAAAACATAAATCACCAGAAGGCAAGATATAAAAAGGGCCATAAGAGAGGTATAGACACAAAAGTGTTATGGAAACAAAGAGGAGATCCCTTCCACCTGAAGGAGAATGAAGGAAAGCTTCATGGATAAGTTGGTATTGGAGATAAGTCGTTAAGGATAGGGATGATTTTTGACCAGCAGAAATGGATGGAGGGGCAGGCTAGGCATAGGTATAGTATATAAGGGCAGATTCAGAGACTAGCATATAATCTAACATGGCAGGAGCACAGGTAGTATGAGGGCGCAATGGAATCTAAGGCTAAAAAGACCAAAGTATTCAAAGAAAATGGGAAGTCACTGAAAGTTTATGAGAAAAATGGGATAAGTAGATTAGATGGCCTCCCAGCTCCAGATCTACAATTTTCTGATCCTACGACTATAAGAAGGGTGATATGAAGCTGAAGTTTAGGAAAATTAATCTGACAGGGTAGAAGAATTAAAAAGGAAAATACAGACAAAGATACTGGTTAAGATGATTGAGCGATTCTTGACAAGTGATGAAGAAGGTGTGGACTTCTGACTTCTTGCCCCACTTCAATTGTCTTCTCTCTGAGATGACTTCCAATTTACCCTGTATCTATCTTGTTTGTAGGTGGCTGTTTACAAGTTTTCTCCCCCATCAGAATGTGAACTCCATGAGGGCAGGGACCCTTTTTGCTTTTCTTTGTACCCTCAATGCTTAGCATAGCACCTGGCAATAGTAAGTGCTTAGTAAATGCTTGGCTGACTAAACTAGGTGAGAGGGATGGGAATCAAAAGGAAGAGAGGGAAGCCAAAGACACTTCAGAGGTAGAGATTTGGCACTTAGTTGGATTGAGGGGGCAAAAGAAATGAAGTGAGACGTAACTGGAAGTGTGAATGACTACAAAGATGCTAATATCATTCATCAACTGGAGAAGTCAAGCAAGGGAGCAAGTTCTGGATGAAGAGTTACATTTTGTACATGTTGAAATGGAAATTCAGGTCTTAAGCTTGGGAAAGAAATCAAAGCTGGAGCTAAAACCCAGACAATGGATAAGATCACCAAGGAAGAGCAGAGAGAAGACAGCCAAAGGCAGAGGATGCCTAAAGGAATTGAGCCACACACCCACTATCCCTCATAGGAGGAGCAAAGCCATCTACATCCCTTATTCCAAAAAGTGCCCTGAATAGAAGCTGATATCAGTGGGCACTTGATCAAGAATAAGTGATGGTGATAGGAACTCACCGAATGACGTACCATGCACTTTTAAGCACTTTGTGTGTGCCTTGCCTTGTCCTAGGCCTGAGTACAAAGGGAAGCAACAGTCCCTGACACTAAAGAATTTTAAGCTGAGTTGTGTTGACAATGGGAAGGCTGACCAGAGCAACAGAGAGAGCTGGAATTCTACAGCAGCCTGTGGCCAAGTTTTCCCAAGGCTTTCTGGCTGCATTCCTGATAACCTTGGGCATTCACTCACCACTTTCTGAGAGTTCCACTTCACTGTCCTCCAAGATCTCACTGTTCTCCAGATCCTCTTCCTCCTCCTCCTCAGTGATTTCCTTGGATGGGCTCCAGCCTTCTGTACAGCTCAGCTCCTGCAGCTTGGAACTGGTGCTGGGGGCCTCGTGGGGCTGGTGTTTCAGCTGTACAGTATGGAGGTGCTGTAGGACCTGCCACTAGAGGATGTAATTGGGATCAGAGACCATGACTCACAAACTCCAAGGGAGAAAAATCCATGACAATTAGGGAGGTGAGGATTGGGAAGGTCAGGACTTCCTAATAAAATACTGTCTGGAAAAGCATGATGGGTGAGAATCTTAAAGAAGGACCCAAAAGTAAAACTGAAAAGTGTTGTCAAGAGAAAAATGAGCTATGCGGAGTCCAGGGAGGTGGGGCTATATACAGATCTCACCTGTAGCCAAGGCTTCTTGGCCTCCTGTGAACAGTGGAGGGCACTCTGGAAACATGGTTTGAGCTCATCATAGGGCTTACCAGCCTCTTCCTTGGATAGGGCAATGTTCAACCAGGTCTTTGCCTCCTAGGAACATGGAAGGGAGAAAGAGAAGCAAACTTATCACCAGTTATGCCCACACTACTCCTCAGACAAGGACTGACTCATTGTAATGACCCCAAGCAACTTTTTATACCCCCCTTTCTGTTACCTACATTTAAGAAGGGCCTCCCAAAGATGGTCATCATTTATATCAGTTGCTGCATGCAAAAGCCTTCCCCATGCTTTAATTTCTCCCCTCTCTATCCATCTAAGTGATATTCCTAAAGCACAGATCTGACAATGTCACTCTCCTATAGTGTCCTCTAGGATAATCAGTTAATAAACATGTTAAGTGCCTGCTATGTGCAAACCACTGTACTAAGTGCTGGGAATACAAAATAAGGCAAAAAATAGTCCCTATTCTCAAGGAACTCACAGTCTAAAGAAAGAAACAGTATGAAAACTATGTTCAAACATGATATATACAGGATAAAATGGAAATAATCCACAGAGAAGTCACTAGGATTAAGAGGGATTAGGAAAGGTTTCTTGTAGAAGATGGGATTTTAGCTGGGACTAGAAGCAACTAGGGAGGCATGGAGGCAGAGGTGAAGAGATAGAATTCCAAGCATGGGAGAAAGCCAGAGAAAATGACTGGAGTTGGAAGATGAGAATATTTTGTTCAAGGAACAGCAAGGAGGCCAGTATTACTGGATCAAAGAGCACACTGGGGGCCAGGGGTGAGAATAATGTATAAGAAACTGAAAAGGCAATGGGGAAGCCAGGTTATGAAGAGCTTTGGATACCAAGTAGAAGATTTTATATTTGATCCTGGAGGTAATAGGGAGCCACTGGAGTTTACTGAGTAGGGGAGGGGATGACATAATCAACTGCACTTTAAGGAAAAATCACTTCGATGGCTTAGTGGATTTGGAGAGAGGAGAAACTTGTGGCAGACTGACCAACCAAGAGATTACTACAATAATCCAGGCGTAAAATGAAATCAAAAGTTCTTGACAACAGCTTGGATGTAGGGGATGAGAGAGAGAGGTGTCATGGATAAGGTCTAGGTTTCAAGCCCAGGTGACTGGGACAAGGCTGTACTCTCAACAGTAATTAAGGAAGTTAGGAAGAAGGGAGGATTTTTTGGGGAAAAAAATGAGTTCGGTTTTGGACATGTTGAGTTTAAAGATATCTATAGGACATCCAGTTCAAGATGTCTAGTAGGAAGTTAAAAATGTGAGACAGGAAGTCAGCAAAGAGGTTAGGGCTAGGAAAAGATTTGAAAATTATCAGCATAGGAGAGGATATGGAAAAACTGGGACACTAATGTATAGTTGTGAACTGGTCCAACCATTCTGGAAAACAATTTGGAACTATGCCCAAAGGGCTATAAAACTGTGTATACCCTTTGACCCAGCAACAACACTAATAGGTCTATATCCCTAAGAGATGAAAGAAAAGAAAAAAGAATTATTTCCACAAATATATTTATAGCAGCTGTTTTTTGGTGGCAAAGAAGTGGAAATTGAGGGGATGCCCATCAATTGGGGGATGGCTGAACAAGTTGTGGTACATGATTGTCATGGAATACTACTGTGCTATAAGAAATGATTAACAGGATGGTTTCAGAAAAACTTGGGCACACTTATGTGAACTGCTCCAGAGCAAAGTGAGAATCAGGAGAACAGTACAAGCAATATTGTAAGGATGATCAACTGTGAAAGATTGAGCCACTCTGATTAAAATAATGATCTAAAAAAATTCCAAAGGAAAATGCTATCCAGAATATGCTATTCCAGAAAGAGAACTGATGAATTCTGAGTGCAGACTGAAGCATAGTTCTTTTTTTTAACTTTATTGTTCTTGGGGATTTTTTGTTATCTTTTGCAACATAGCTAATATAAAAATAATATAATGTTATAAAATATTATATTATTATGATTTATAAAATTTATTATATAAATTATATAATATAATAATATGAAAAATATGTCCTGCATGACTTTACATGTATAACTGACATCATATTGCTTGCCTTCTTAGTAGGTAGGAGAGGGGGAATGGGAGGAAGAGAATTTGGAATTCAAAATGTTAAAAAAACAAATGTTAGAAAATTATCAGCACAGAGATGATAACTGAATCCATGGGACCAGATAAAATCATCAAGTAAAGTAAATTAAGGGAGAAGAAGGACCAGGACAGAGCCCCATGGAACCTCCCCAGTTAGTCTATAAAACATGCTTGAGGATCCAACAAAGGACAGAGCCCCATGGGACCTCCCCAGTTAGTCTATAAAACATGCTTGAGGATCCAACAAAGGAGACGGAGAAGGAGCTGTGGAATGGGTAGGAGAGAGTAGTGTCAAAAAAACTAAAGAAAGTAAAGTATCAAGGAGAAGAGGCTAAAAAGAGGTTAAGAAAGATAAGCACTAAGAAAAGGTTATTAAATTTGGCAAGTAAGATCACTACTAACTTTAGAGAAAACAGTTCTGATAAAAGTTTGAAGCCAGGTAGCAGAAGGTTACAGAAAGCTAGAGGATAGGAAGTGGAGATATCGTTTGTCTTCTCAAGGAGTTTAGCAACAAAAGGGAGGAGAGATATAGAAGAATAACTATAAGAGATGGATGATCAAATGAAGATGGGGAAGACATGGGCATGTTTGTAGGCAGTAGGAAGAAGCAGCTAGCACATAGGAAGAAACTGAAGATAAGAGTGGAGATGACAGAAGGGGCTATTTCCTTGAAGAAGAGATACCTTATTATGTAAGGATCAAATACAATTTTCTGTTTGGCATTAAAAACCCGTCACAATCTACCTCCATCTACCTTTCCAGGCTTATTGAAAGAAATGATTATTAATAACAAATTATTAATATTGGGCTCCAGGGGTTTTTCTCTTTTTACTTCCTCATTGAAAGCCCAGTGCTTGTAGGTCAAGTCAATCTCTGAAGGACAGGACTGACCATGAGATTGGCCTAACCTTCCAGGAACATTCTCCTCAATCTTGAGTGGGATGCCACCCAACTGGGAGAGCTTATTTCTGATTAAAATGTAAAGAGAATCAAATCTAGGTGAATACGGGCCCAAAAAAGCATTAGGCTCACATCCTTGAAACCCCACCATTGTTCAATTTAATTGGTTTGGGTAGAGATGGAGCCATTAGTTTGGAGACTCAGGCTGAGTCTCAAGATCAAGTCAAATTCTTAGCAGAATGAACCTGAAGACTTTCAGCCCACCTCCTCATTAATATGTTCACCCCTCACTGATTGTTCACCAATCAGGGTTGATCTTCACCTGTCAGTGGCACCTTTTTCATTCCCCCTCTTCCTCCTACTGAGAAGGCAAGCAATATGATGTCAGCTATACATGTAAAGTCATGTAGGACATATTTTTCATATTATTATATTATAGAATTTATATAACAAATTTTATAAATCATAATAATATAATATTTTATAACACATTATATTATTTTTATATTAGCTATGTTGCAAAAGATAACACAAAAAATCCCCAAGAACAATAAAGTTAAGCATTCAATGATCACCATATGAAGTTTTCTTGGCAAAAAGTAGTTTGCCTTTTCCTTCTCTGATGGATTAGGTCAAAAGAGGTTAAGTGACTTGCCCAGTGTCACAAAGCAAGCGAGGTTCTGAGGCCAGATCTGAATTCAGGCCTCCTGACTTCAGGCCCAGCACTCTATCCACTGAGCCATCTAGCTGCCTTTTACACTTACAGACACACACACATATGGTTTCCTAACGTCTTAGTACAGTTTTAAGGTATAATAGCTTATATAGAAGCTTATATGTACATATTCATATACATCTTATATGCCTACATGTCCATTCTCTCATTAGAATGCAGGGTCATTGAGGGCATGGAAATTTGTTTTCTTTTGTATACCCCCAGAACCTAGTGAAGAAATTATTGAGAGATACAAGAAAACAAAAGACCCTGCCTATACCCTGAAATACCTTCTGGTATAATGAGACAAACTTATCATAGTATTGGGTATATTATAAATATGAAACATGACGTTAACAAATATTTTGACTTGACTTGTTTTTGAGGGCTCCTTGGTCTCGAGGGGGGGTTATATGGACTTATTCAGGAAAAATATACAAAAGAACACATAACCAAGTATAAGACCAACTACAACTGAACCAAGTTTTGGAGAGATGGAGTTCAGTGGAATCAATCAGGTTCAATAAAAGGAGGTTCCTTGGAGAAGAAGGGAACAGAGAATCAAGTCTGAAGAAGTGAGAGAGGCACTTTACCTCTAGAGGGTTGCCCTTCTGTAACCTCAGCTCCTCCTCATAGTGTTCCACAGCCCGACTGTAGTTCTTCAGGTCCCCAAAGGTGGCAGCCAGTGAGACATGAATGACAGCCAAGTCCTGTTTCGGTATCTTCAGAGATATGGCAAACTGCAACTGAACAGGAGCAGCCCCATTAAAGCTATGGATGATCATTCATCCATAGCTTTTCCAACTCCCTCCTGATTTTTCTTAGCCTTGGATCATTCTTCAACTCAACTCTATTCACCCTCCCACCTGGTACATCCTGGAAGGCTTCTTGAAGAAAGTTCATCCCCAAAAAAGAATGGCCCTGATAAAATGGGAGGGTGACACATCAAATCCAGCCTGCAGGGGGTACTCCCTTACTTGTTTCTGGTAGGCCTCAGCTGCCTTGGGGAAGTCTCCAGATTTAGAGAACAGGTCCCCAAGCTGCTCACAGATGCCTAGGGCTTCATGCAGGTCACCTCGTTCGGCCTCCTCCAGCCTTTGCTGCAGACTCACCACTTTTAGCACTGCTTGGATATGTGGTGGAGGAGGAATCCAGAAAGTGAGATGTTATAATAATGGCTCGTATTTTTCAAAATTTTCTTATGTGATACTCCAATAACCCTGTAAAGTTGCTTGCAAAGGTATCATTGCTCGTATTTTATAGATGAAAAAAAAGTTAACACTTATATAGTTGATTAAGCATTTTTGTCACAAGAGCCCTGTGAAGTAGGTAGTGGAGGTATTATTGTACCTCTATTAAGGAGACAAGTTAACAGACTCAGAAAGAGAATGACCTGGCCAAGTTCACACAGCTAGTCAGTGGAAGAGTCAGAACTAAAAGTCAAATTTCAAATCCCAAATCAGCAGCTCATTCCACTGTACAATACTGCCCCCTTAAGGAAGGGTGACACATCATCATCATCAGCATCATCATCAGCATCATCAACATCCATCCACTAATCATTTGCCTGTCTTGAAAGTAATCAAAGCATCTATTATCATGTTAATGTTACCTGTCCAAAACCACATTAAATGTATTAATTTATTAAGTATAATTAACGTATTAAATGTCAGAGACAGACTTAGAACCATGGTCTTTTGGCTCCTTATACAGTGCTCTTTCCATGATTCTTCTCTAGTAAGTTAGTGAGAACTAGAACTGTGATCTACATTTCTTGGTTCCCAAAGTATTCTAATACATCGTGTCGCTAGGTCAGAAATCTGAAGGGGAAGGAAGGAACCCAGCCCAGTACTCCTGGAAGCAATCCAATTCAAGCCTCACCGTACTTGAGGCTTCTGCAGATTGTATGCCGTTGCCTGGGCTGCTGAGAGCCTAGCCTGTAGGCCTTCTTTAGTGCCCTCTTGGCGGCCACAAAATCCCCCAGGTCCTGGAGGATCTGAAGAACAAAGGAAGGAAATGTTCAAATCCTTATCTTGGTTCATACCTCACCCTTCCCAAACTTCTGAGGTATCCCTAAGAGATACAATAGGGATAGTGCAACTAACCCTGTCCTATGGTCTCTGAAAGACAGGACACCCCAGACATCAGACCATGGACTGGGGCAGAAATGGGACGTAAGACACTGCTAATTACCTGGGCAACAACAACACAACACTCGCTTTCCATGAACTTCCTCTTCATGATTCGGGCACATTCCCGTGCTCCCTCCAGGCAACGCATAGCCTTTGAATGCTGCCCACCCCGCCAATGGATAGTGCCTAGATTGTATCGAGCACGAAAAAGGTCCTCATACAGGTGATTTTGCCTATAATCAGAAAGAAAATATGAGTCAAAGGCACTCAAAAATCTTCCCACTTTGCTCAACCCTCCACAGCTCAAACCAAACAAGAGAGCTGCTGTTTGGCAATACTCTATATTCCATACAAATTCTGTCCCAATACACCTTGCGCTTTCCTGCTGCTAGGACTCTGCTCATGCTGTTTCCTCTCCCATATAAAAGAATTTCCTCTTTAAATGATGGACTTATCAAACACTGAACACAAACCTCTCAGGACATAAAGAAGAGAAAACGAGGACTGTATTTGATTCTGAACTTCTATTATTGTATAGCTTTTTTCTTTTTAAGATTATGAGCTCCTAGAAGGCAGGAACAGTCATTTGCCTTTCTATCTAGAGCATGTAGCATGGTGGCAGGCACATAGCTGGCACTTAATAAATGTTTATTGAATGACAAATATATTTTAAATTTAACATGATGGATAGTAACAAAATTGTTCTGCTTGCCTGTGTCCCTTTCTGAACATTCCTCTGCTTTTTGTGTATTTTTTGTTTCATTGCTATTTTTTCCCACTGCTCAACAGAAGCCATCCCTTGTAATAAATAAGTACAGTAAAACAAAACTAATACAGTGAAAACTTCTATCTTGTTCTATACTTCTAGTCCTCTACTTCTTCACTCACTGAATTTCTAGTTTTCCTTCAAAGTCCAGCTCAAATGCTTACTAGAAGAGGTACTTCTAGTAAGATGACAATGGGCCATCAGTAACAATCTTCCCCTTTAGACCTCACATCACTTTGTTCTATACCTTCTTAATCCACTTATAATGTAATACAGCGTAATAATAATTCTCAGTGTTTGTACCTTATTCCCCTAATTTAAAAATCTTACCTAAACCCTGTCTTTCCAATGCTTAGCATAGTGCCTTGAACATAATAAATAATGTTTATTGAAATAAACTGCTTCACAAAAGGTGTTTTTTTAAAAAATATGTGTATATATAGCCTGATTTCTTCTTCAAGGCAGACCCCCCATGAGCCAAGTCTATCTTCATCAAACTGATGTTTCTTTAGGGCAAGGGCTGTGTCAAGGGAATACTTAGAGCTGTTTCATTGACCAGGCTCAAATACTGGGGCAGGGAGTACAACCCTGTTAAGAATCAACAAGTCTCCTCTTAAAGGAATGACTCCCCAACCGTGCCAATCTCTTGGGACTCTACTTTGAAGTACCCATTTCACAGGGTTGGGCTGGCAGAAGGGACCCTAGGAAAAAGAGACTTACTCAGAAAGAAAGATGCTCTTCTTGATATAGTCACTACACAGGGCTGACTGCTTCAGACTATCAAAGGTAAGGCCCAAGTTGAGGTAGAGACGGGTCCTCATCTCACTCAGTTCCTGCTGGGTCAGGACTCCTAAAAGAAATCCCCCCATCCAGGCCTTCAGTGAGTCTGTCCATTCTTTTTCCAAGGTCTCCAATGTACTCTGTCCATTTTTCAAATACCCAGTGTGATTGCTACTTTCTTTCCTCAACACACTTTCACCACTGATCTCTTTGGGGTTATCTCTGTGAGGGAAAAATTGAGGCACTGGAAAACTTTAAATTTCATTTGCATTTGGTAATGGTAAGTAGGGCTGTGTTTCCCTTCTTAGAAGAGAAGCTCCACAAGTCTCTACCATCAGACCAGGGACTTTTCAAAAGCAGGGGTTAGACCTTTCCTATAAGGCCAGGAGTTTTAACAAGTGTGGGGACTATGGCTCCACCTCAGATGAAGGGTTCACTGAGAGCAGAGGCTACATATTCCTTATTATAATTTTCAAGGGCTTTGTACAAGGCCCTCATTTCCCACTTGGGAAATGGAAATTTCTCTCTGTCTGACTCAAGGTACAAGGAAGCCAGTGGTTCTCTCCTAATAGCCACCTTTCCAAGATTAAGTAGGCAGGTCATTCTGACAGACTCAGGAAGCTGAGGAATGTCAATAAACTAGGGAAACTGATGTTACCCTGGTTCATGGCTGGAGAACAGGTCAGGATCCTAAAGCATTTCTTCTGCCCTCAATCTTAGTAAACAAGTGTTCTTTCTGTCCTGATTCCTACCTTGGAGCAGAAGGTAGCCCTCCCCTTCCTTTATCATCCATAAGGGAACTTACTCTCTAATTCCTCATCCACTATCGCCAAGCTCTTCTCAAAGGCAGTCTGTGCCTGCAGGAGTGCATCAACTGATTGGCTGTGGTCATAACTGGCCAGATAAGTTCTGCCAATGGTTGCCCAAGCCCTTTGCTGCTCAATGTAGCTGGACAAGGAATCTGCCAGTTCTAGATGACGATGCTGGTGCTAGGGATAAAATGAGATGATCAATCATAAGTTGTCACAAACATATATACACAGAGTCACCACTCAGATGTATATCTCCCCAAACAAAAAATATAAAGTAATAAAAGGCCACAGATTCTTCAGTTCCCACGACTTCTTCCTCCCTTCTAGAAACCTTATTCAAGTCAATAAGGATTTATTTGAGTAGCTGCTATGTGCAAGGACCTATGCTAGGATAACTTCAGCTTATCCTGGTAGCCTTGATCACTCTAGCAACTGAATGGGGATGAGAAAAAGGGCCCTAAATTAATATCTTATCAATTATATAACATATGTGAGAAAGACACACACAGAAACACACAGACACACATACACACAGGCCAAGTTTAGGAGGGTTTCTTCGTTGCCCAGTACAAGGGAGGATGTGTTGGACCAAGAAGTCCCAATTCTAATAACTTACTATGTAAACTTGCGCAAGTCCCCTTCTTTCTCTACATCTCAAAATGAACTGAATGACTGAGGGCCCTTTTGGTTTTGAACATATAACTTTAAAAGTATAGTCAGATTCAATGCTTACTATATATTACATACTAATCAGCAACTGCTAATTAGGTCCCAACTCCTCTGTGCTGGGACCGGAGGGGGAGTAGGGGAAGGTACAGGGAATGGCTTACTGCTTCCCACCTACTGGCCTCTGGACAGGGAGCTCCCATCATACCTTCAGGGCAGCTGTGTAATCCTCCAGCTCTGCCAGCCGCTCACCAATTTTTCGGTGGGCCACGGCACATCCCAGCACATCCCCAGTGATTTCCAGTAGATGAAGCTCCTGTTGGTGTTCAGCCAATGCTTCCCTGTAGCTGCCTGAATCAGCCCAGGAAAAAGGAGAGTCACCGTCAAGCTGGGGCGAGGGAAAGGAAGCAGGATCCACAAAAGGACAGATATTGCTTGTAGTCAAGTGCAGTCCCATCCATCTGACCCCATGATGCTCAGGCAGCAGGGCTAGATGTTGCATGGGTTCACTTCACCTGAGGTCTGGCCTATCACCTTCTCCAGTTCTCCCCAGCCTCCAAAAGGCTCAGTACAAAACAGGGAGAATCACTGCCTACTTATAGCACTCTTCATAGTCATGATGGCCCTTTCAGGCTGTGGGCCAAATATAAACTGACAAAAAGCCCTTACTGGTCTACTCTGCTGTGTTCCTCCCTCAAACCACCTTTATTCAGGGGCTCCCCCAATCAGCCTTGTTCCCTCAGCTCAAGCCTCTTTGTTCATTGGTCAAGATATCTACAGATGCCCATTTCATCTTTTTCCTTATTCCCAGCCCTTTCTTTCTTCTACATCACTGCCACCTCCCCCAGAAAGCACTCACCAAACCACCAGCCCAATACCTGGTCTCTTTCTCATTCAGTGCACCATTATGATTACTGTATGAAATAGCTACTGGTTCCGTTTATGGTCTACTTCTCTCTTAGACCATGAAACCTCTAAATGCAGGGCTGTCTTCCCCAAGGAATACCCCAAGTTCATGTGATAATTCCCCCATTAGACCCATAGCTCTATGAGGCTATGGCTATGTCTCCCCACCAATCATGCAACAAATCTTCCTTTCTTTCTTTCCTAACAATGAGATCTTTCCAAAAGTGGCACATGCTACTTCAGGACTTAGTGGGTTCCTCATCATTGAATATATTCGAGCAGGGGCTGAATGTCTATTTGTCTGAGATGTTATTAGAGAGAATTCCTGCCCAGGCAAGGGTTGCCTTGAATCACCTCCAGGGATACCTTCCAACATTGTGATTCACTGTATCCCAAGACTCTAAGTCAAACTTGGTTCTGAGGCCACTAAGAAAGTCACCACTGACTCACTGTCTCTTGACTTGTACCAAAACTGCCAACTTGAAACCTCAAGGGACCTCAAGTAAGGCCCAGGAAGAAAGATGTGTCTATTTTCCCTCATATATCCAGGATTGTCTGTATCAGGAACTTAGCTGTGCCACAGGTGAAGAGAGGTTATCCAGTTCTGCCTCTCTATTTGGCAGGAAGGGAAAGCCTGGGAAGCCAAACTATCATGCTCCATTCCCTCCCTTAGGGGTAGTGACTTGACTGTCTAAAGCAATACTTACCATGGCTAGCCAAAATCTCCCCGAGCTGATTGCAAAGTACAGCCTCCTCCTTCAGGTGTCCATTCTTCTGGGCCTTGGCCTTGGCCTTCTTTAACTCTAGGGGAGATGACTGAAAGCTTTAAAGGATGGTCCCCACCACCCATCCCTAAGAGAGTTAGGTGGCTCAGTGGATAGAGCATTGGATTGAGTCAGAAAGACAAATTCAAATTCCGTCTCGGACACTTAATAGCTATGTGAATCTGGGCAAGTCACTTAACCCATGTTTGCCCAGATTTACTGAGGATAAAACAAGATAGTATTTGTAAAGCATTTTGTAAACTTTAAAGTATTATATAAATGCTAGCTATTATAATATTGAAGAGTGTTGATGCTACTAGTAGACGATAAAGCAGGGCTTAAAGGCCCTCACTCCAATTCAGAAAAAGGAGGCCTTCACTGCTTATGAGAGAAGACTGGGGGGTGGAGTAGAAGACAGGTAAAGAAGCTGAGCTGACCTTCCTGAATTCAGATCTTTTATAGCATTTTGTACCTTAGTCTAATGAACTTAAAATATAAAAGGCTTTATAATTATTTGTGTTTGTACGTCATCCCTCTAATGTGACTGTGAAGTCTACGTGGGCCAGGGCTATTATCTTACCTAAACTTTGATCCTCCCTTGGCCCTCAGCACAATGCTCTGAACAAAGTAGGTTCTTAATAAATATGCCATACTTTCCTTTTGCCCCCATGGTTTTACTCACACTGGAAGATCCTCCCATCACCTCTTTACTTTTAATTCCAACCAACTCTACTATGAACTCTTCCAAGAAGCCTTCCCTAATACACTTGGCCAGTAATGAAATTCTCTCTTGGAACTCCCATAAGATCTGAATAAATGAAAAGAATAACATGACAACTGAAACTGAATACTATGAAACCAAAATAAACAAGTTTGGCACAAAGAAGATGTGAGAAGACATATTTCCTCTTTCTTTATAGAGGCAGGGGACTATGGGTGAGAGAAGCTGCATGTCAGATTTTTTTGACATGTGATTATTTTTACTTAACTGTTGTTTTTTCTCTTTTTTATTCTTTGCTATAAGAGATACCTCTATAAGAGAGAAATGGTGAAGGGATATATTAAGAAACGTAGGGGCATAAAAACAAGATACAATGAATGTTAAAAATAATAACAACGACTAGCATTTATGTACTTTAAGGTTTACGAAGTGTCACATGTATGTTTTCTCACTTTATACTCATAATAATCCTTTTAATTAGGTAAAAACGAGTATTGTTATCCCCATTTTACAAATGGAGAAACTGAGGCTCAGCAAGGCAGAGTGTCTTCTTAATTGTCACACAGTTATTAATTGTTAGAGGAGTTAAACCCAGGTCTTCTGGAACCACTATTTACATTACATAACACTGTCTCATACAAGACTTTGTACTTCTATTGCACTTTTCATGCAATATCATGTATTGTATTGACCGGGGTTGTCTTGCTGTCCTAATAAATGGGGGGAGGAGTCAGAAGCCCTGACACAGGGTATGGTCTGGAGAATCACTAGGGAGGGGGTGTGAGAAGACTTGGGGTGACCAGGGATACTGAGCAGACATAAGAAGGCCCATGACCTGAGGTGAGAGAATGGTGAGGACCATAAGGAACCATACTGATATTCTGAGGGAACGTGAGGGATGAGGTTCTGGAAGGTCGTGGTCAGGGAAAGGTGGGCACCAGAGAAATCCTCCACCCCCACCCCCACCCCCACCCCCACGGCATGACAGAGAAGACCAGAGGGGGAGGATCCAAGGGGATATGGGATATGGCTGGAAGGGAAAGGGGGAGACAGGTCTGAGAGGACAAGGGGAAAGGGAATGAGAAAGCGGGGAGGGTTCGTAGGGAGGAGAAGATCACAGGAAGCAGGCGGGTATCGGGCACTGAGAAGTGAGTGGGAGGGGACAGTGAGGAGGCTGGAAGAAGGGGGAAATGAGTGAGGGGGAGCAAGGGGGAAGCGAGTGGCAGGGACACGGAAGAAGCGAGTGGGGATGACAAGAGAGAAGTGAGTGGGGGCACGGAGGAAACGAAGAGGGCACAATGAAGAAGTGAGGATGGGACAGAAGGAGGATTTGGGGCGGTATGGGGGAGGGGGAAGGGTGCGAGGGGATGAAGGAGGAAGGTACGAGGGACAGGAAATGACCAGGACTGAAAGATGGGGTCTCACAGGCCCACGACCCCGCCCTTGCCCGCTCCCCTTCACTCACGGCGAATCTCCCGTTCCTCGCTCATGTCCCAGCCTCTCGGTCAGACAGTCCAGGGAGCTGCCCTGGCGGCGGCGGCAGCTGCAGGAGGAGCAGCAGCAACAACATACCAATTCGTTGTCCGCCGCTGCCAGTGTCTTCCCGCGCTCCGGCGGTAGCCCCACCTCCGTGCGCGCGCGCAGCTCCGTCATTGGCTCGCAGCCTGCCTCCTCCCTCCCCCCCGCCGAAGGATTCTGCGGAGCCTGGAGGGCGTGGTAACTCCCAGACAGCCCGGACCTGTCAGCTCCGAGCTCTTCCTCCTGAGACGCCAAGTCCTAGTGAGTAAGGCATTCTGGGAATGGTAATCGGCTAAAGGAGAACCGCATGGCGTGCCGGGAATCGTCCGAAACCCGTGACGAGTCACAATGCATTCTGGGGATTGTAGTCCGTATTGGGAGAAACGAAAGTCACGATGGAAATTGTATTCTGAGCATGAAGAAAAAAGCGCCCTGGGGATTGTAGGGTGTGCTAGTCAACCACCAGGAAATTCAGTCTGTTTTCTAGGGCAATAATTTTGAGCTCCTCCTCAAACGGGCCAGCCCTCATGTCTCCTAGGAAAGTTTATAAGGAGAGGGACTCATACTCGTTCCTAGAATAGAAGGGGAGACAGCTCCGAGAGGGTGGTTAACCTCCCTAAAGTCATAGAGCAAAACAGAAGGGTTCAGCAAGCCAGTTCCCCAAACTTGGACCCAAAGAGGAATGAGGAGAACGTAGCTCTCCTTACCTGCAGAGGTAGAAGGCCATAGTTGTGTAACACTGCATATCATGTCAGACCTGGTTAATGTATTTCGTTTTCATTTTTTAATATTCTTTATTACAGTTCTTGGGTGGGGGGATGCATTGGGAAATAAAGGTGATATGAAACCAAAATAAATAAATTACAACTTTTATTAAAATAACCTGGGTCTAATGCCCCGTAAAGCTGCTAGTTGACAGCTGACAAGGGGGCCCGAAGTTGGGAAGATGTGTTCAAATTCAGTCTCAGGCATGGTCACTAGCTGTGACCATGACCAAGTCACTTGAGATCTGTTTACCTCAGTTCCCTCATCTGTGAAATGAGGATAACAACATCCCCTGCCTCTCGAGTTTTTGTGAGGCTCAAATGAGTTAGCAATTGTAAAGCACTTAGCACAGCGCCTGGGACATAGCTGTTCAGTTGTGTCTGACTCCTTGTGACTTCATTTGGGATTTTCTTGGCAAAGATACTGGAGTGGTTTGCTATTTCCTTCTCCAGCATATTTTACAGATGAGGAAACTGAGGCAAACAGGGTTAAGTGACTTGCCCAGGGGTCACACAGCTAGTTAAGTGTTTGAAGCCAGATTTGAATGTAGGGTGATGACTCTTCATGACTCCAGGTCTGGCACTCTATGCACTTTGCCACCTAGCTGTCCTCTGGCACACAGTAGGTACACAATAAATGTTGGCTGTTATTATTAAGGTGACCCATCCTAGAGATAGAATCAGAAGGACCTAAGTACAAATCCTATCTCATACACTAGCTGTGTGACCTTTGGCAAGTCACTGAACCTCCTTCAGCTTCAGTTTCCCCAACTATAAAATGGAAATAACAGCCCTATTTCAACAGAATGGTTGTGGGGATCAAATGGGGTAAGTAACAGCTATAAAACACTTTGCAAGCCTTAAAGCCCTATATAAATGCTAGCTTGCTATTGAGGTTTCCCTACCCCATTGAAAAAAGAGCTAAGCTCCCTATGCCTCTCCAGTTTTTTGTTGAAAGGGGAGATGAAGGGATACTTTATTTCCACTGGGAGAGTTGGAAGTAGGCAGGGGAGGCAGCTTACTCCAGGGAACTTCCTTCGACTGACGACCTCATCTTAAGCTCCTAAAACTCTACTCCGAAGAATCCTTTCCACAGGACTCAGCTTCCTAAAGTTTGGGGCTCACAAATGGGAAGTTACTCAGCAAATATTCAGGTCTCCCTTCGACGGGTTATGTAATGGAGCTTCCTAAAAGTAGAAACTAGCATCTACACCATCCCATTGATTAATTCCCTCTTTAGACACCCTTACAGCTAATGGATATTACCTTGGGTAAGCCTCTGGGCCTCCCTCAGCTACCCCATAAAATGAAAATTAAAAAAGACTTTTTTGACTTAAAGGTCTGAAATGGGATAGAAGTAGGGTCAGAGTACAGGTACCGACCCCCTTTCTTTACTTTCCAGAGCAGGGCAGTAGCTTGGAAGAGGTAAGGGACTCTGGGAAGGTTTACTCTGAAAATTCTCTTTTTCCTCTCTTCCAGCCCCCAACTTTCACCAGTTAGAAACTGACTAGGGTTAAACAGCTCTTCTTTCAAAATACAAATGAAAAAGAGCAATGAATCCGTTAGTTATTTTGCTTTGCCGCTACCTAGATTCAACTGATGCCAAAATTGAGACTGCAGTTTACAACTGAACTCACTACATCAAGGCTTGCTTACACCTTTACGTGCATTTAACTGGTTTGGGATTTTAGAAGTGAAGTCAGGTGCCACTAGAACCAAGATGCTCTTCACAAACAGCACGGAGAAGAGCAGGTGGACAACAAACAGAAAAAAACTAAATATAGAAACAAAAAAACTTACAAGGTCCAAATTTTCAGGGCTAAAGAGTGCCCAAGCTCCACAGACCCCAGTCTCTGTGAGCACAACCTGATAATACCCAGCTCAGAAAAAGAAAACAACTCAGTGCTGGCCTTTGATCAAATGAGGGTTAAATTATATTCAGTGTGTTCTGAGGCAAGAAGGGGAGGAGCCTAGAAAAGATAGGATGAAGAGAAGAGTAGAAGTGGGGTGGTTAGTAGATCTGAGCTGAAATTCCACCTTAGACACTGTGGATGTCAACATGGTATAGTGAAGAGAACTTTGGGTTTGGAGTAAGAGGTCCTGAGTTCAAATTACAGCTCTCCTGTATATTTACCTATGCGACCACAGGTAAGTCATTTGCTTTATCTAGAAGGGCCTCAGTTTTCTCATCTGCAAAATGAAGGAGTAGGAGACCAGATGACCTGAAGTCTCTTCTAGCTGTAAATCTATAACCAAAGTCAGTGTTTAAGAACCTACTATATGCTAAGCACTGGATACACAAAGTCAAAAATTAAAGTAGCTGCCCTCAGCTTACATTCTATTGGTCAATCAACTAACATTTACAATTCATTACTACATGCCAGGAACAGTGTTAACTGCTGGCAATACAAAAAAAAGTGGGGAAAATAGACCATGCCTTCAATGAGCATATTCTATCTATCTGCACACAAAATTAAGCCAAGGGAATTTCTTTGAAGAAGTATTAGTTGCTATGGAATTAGGAAATCTCTCATGCAGGAAGGGGCTTATTATTCTGGATTGATACCTTCTCAGCCAGTGTAATACTAAACATAACTTTTTGTTTAATGATTCTCACCATTTCAAACAGGGAGTGGTGCTATGACACAGGTCATTTGCCTCAACATTGAATTAACTGTGTAGGCTTTGTGAGTTCCTGGTGTGATTTCTAGGGTTCTTCTATCTCTTCTTACTACTGGTATGGTCCTCTCTTCTTGGAGGTAGGGATCCACCAAATAAGCTTATTAAAACAGGCTAAGATAAAATGTTAAAATTCTCAAACATTCTTAAAGGGACAACTATTAGAAAGGGAAGACATGATTGCTAAGAGCCAGTGAAAACTCATCATGGTATTAGATCTAGAAATGAAGAGAACCTTCAAGGTCACTTAAGTCAACTTGACAACTGATTAATCAAGAAAAGGTTAGTACAGCTGAAAGGGCAGTGGCTCTGGAACTGGAGGCTGGGTCCCAATACTGCCCCTGAGGCTTATAACCTTGGGCAAACCACCACATCCTTCACTTTTCTCATCTGTAAAAGAGGCTGGATTAGACAGCTTCTAGGAAGGATTTATAATCCTATGGCTAGGTCAGGCTAAAATAACCTGATTTTTTAAAAATGGGTTTATTATTAGATCAGAAGAATGTTGTAGATATTCCTGGATGTTAGGAAGCCTTCTGCCTCCCAATATGCTTTTTGGACAAAATAAGAGAGGTGGGCTAGACAAAGGATGGTAATTGCAGGTTGGCTGCATTTAATTAACATTGTTAAGTCTATAAGAAAAAGTTTTTCTTACAACTAGACCATCAGGTAAGGGATGAAAAAAGTATTTATTGTGTTAGGTGGGTATAGAACTGGTTGGCCAACAGGATCCAAAGAATGTTTGTTTGGTTAATGTTGGTATGGGTAAGTTATAGCATGGCAGTACTTTATGGTACTTTGCATTTATGTCATTTGATCCTTTCTCTGTTGGAGTTACAGGATTTCATTCGTGGTTCTGTTCTCTATATGTAAATTTAAGGAGACAGGCTGGAAGATCTTCGACCTGGAAGAAAGTGCATAGGCTCCATTTCATAACTGTTTTTACAGTGCCAGACTCTCAAGTTTACAATTCACAGCTAATCTCTGAGGGAACCTGAAACTGCCAGAAGTCAGATATCATAATAAGGATGTCAACTAAGTCATAAGTATAAGGGGTTAGAACAGCAGGAGTGCATATAGAAAACAAGGCACAAGCTCCTAAGGAGCAAGGACTGACTTTTGGTCTCCAGGGCTTGATATGGATTACTATTTCCTTGGGATCTCGGGGTGAGGGAAAAGGAACGTCTCTCAATACCCATCAACTTTCCATCCTTTATGATTTCTCAGCCAGCTGGTTGTGGTCATGGTTAGGGACAGCTGCCCTGGATGATCCCCTCTAGACTTCTTGGGTTTCAATCATAGTGAGGTACAGTTGTTTATAGCTAGACTGTTTAAAGTGAATACCACTATTTGCTTTTACATGCTTATAGCTCCAGACCCACTGAGCTCCATCATGTCTACACTGTTCACTCAGAGCTGCTGTATTTGTGTCCCTTAGCAAAATTATACTGGAGAGTGATGGACCAATGTATAGGAGAATGGATAAAACCTTTTATCTGAGTTAGGTTTCTAGTGGAATGTCCAAGGTTTTCTCATTTTTTCTCTTGTTCAGTATTTATCATCACCGAATTAAGTGAAATCACTGAAATGCTTTAATCACAATTGTGGATCACCTGAAGCTGAGCAATGTGATGGTCTGGAACTGGCCTGGCTTCTCATGCTTATTTCAAATGCATGCACATTTCTAAATGGGCCTACTTCCTTAGACCTCTGATTCCCATCTTCCACACCTCTGCTTTTGCATCTATACAGGAGGTCACACAGGCTTAGAATATGCCTCTCAAAGATTTAGCTCAGGTACTAACTTCTGCAGGAAGTCCTCATTGATCCCTGTATTTCTTAAGTGTTCTTTTTCTCTTCAAATTGTATTTTACTAATCTGTTTGTAAAGCCAGCCTGGCATAATAGATAGAGGTCTCTTGAGTCACAATGACCTTGGTACAAAAGCCCAGGGTCATATAACCAAAGCAAGTCACTTACCCTTTCCATGCCCCTAGCAACTTGATGGCTGTTAAGTTGCAGAAGAGATGCTTATTTTTATCAATTGGGCTTTCTTCAGCTGGGAATTGCCCACATTAATAAAATCACAGTCTTGCCCAGCCCCCTCTTCCCCTCAAAAAACTCTGAGCACTTTAACAATGTAGGCTGGTGACCCAGACTTTTTTTTTCTTTATATCCTGTCCCTAAACACATAGTAGACACATGATGTTACTGAATGTAATAGATAATATATTGGACAGCAAAACTGGAATATGAAAAATGTCTTTAACTGGCTAAGAACAACAGAAAGTCTGAGGATTTCACTTTATTTAAGAAATAAAATACTCAAATACAAGACCAGGAAGGTTTTAATGAGCTGTAAGTTCAAAGTGAGCAAAGTGTGTAAGGCAGCTGCTAATATGATATAAAGTTGAATTGCTAGAAACACAGTGGGAAGGAATTAGGTTAAGATATTATGCTCTGTCCTGTTCAAACCAACTACTTCTGAAGATTTTAGTGTTTAAATTCTAGGATCCAGATTTTAGAAAGATCATTGGTAAGGTGGAGGATATACATGAAGGCATCTATGATGGAAAGGAGACTCATGTTATTTAAGAAACATCTGAGGAAAGTGGAGCTTTTTAATCTGGAGGGGAAAGAAAACAGATTTAGAGAAGCAAACTGATACCTCTTTTCCACAGGCAAGAGGGATTTAAGTTTGATTTCAGTTACTCCAGAAGACAAAATGGTAGAAAATACAGATGCAGAGCTCAGTTCTGTAAGAATTTCCTAATGACTGGTGCTGTCTAAAAAACAGAATCAGGTGGTTTAAGGAGTAAAATGAGATCCCATTATCCAAAGTATTCTAACAGTGTAGAAGACTACTGTCTCGAATACTGTTGATGGGGTGCCTTTATGGGATGGGAGAGTAAAAGGTCCCTTCCAACTGAGATTCTCTAATTTTGATGTGGGTTCTAGTCTTAACTCCATTAACCAGCTATCTGACTACAGTCAATTTACTTAACCTTTGTAGGCTTGTTTTTTTATTACCTGCAAAACAGATATTTTATCTGTCCTATCTCAAAAAATTATGAGATTTTAATGTGAGTATTTTAATGTGAGAAATGCTTATGTTACTATGAAGATTAGGGGGAGCCAGATCAAAATTAGTATATTCTTAGCTTTTGTGGGGTCCCAGCCAAAATGAGGGTATCAAATTGATACTCACCCAGCAAGGCTGGACCATTTCCGAGTGAAGTGAAGATGCCGGCAAGAACAAGCAAAGACCCAATCCCAGGAGGGCAATCCCTTCCCATCCCCACCCCTACCTCCACCTCCCTTTAAGGAAACACAGACAAAGCATAGTTTGGCAATTTTTTTTTTAAACTACAGTTACATACAGAAAATATCCAAACAGAACGCAGACCACAAAAGTAACATAATGAATCATTCCCAACAGCGTTAAAAACACTTTTCTCTTGCTTTTGTTTAAAAATTATTATTTTTGTAAATTTCTCATTTTAAGTGAATCAAAGGATGTAGTGCTTGTGGAAGGGGAAGAAGGGAGAAGGGAGGGAAGAAAGAGAGAAGAGAGGGAGAGGGAAGAGATGGATGGCTGAGACCCTAATAAAACCCCAGGCCCAAGCCTCCTCCCCCACCCCTGGAGTCACTGGAGTCCAGTATTAAGTACTTGTCTCCTAAACATCCACCCTGCCCTTCCGTCTGGACTTAAGGCCTCCAGAGTTTCCTGGTCTTCTCTCCCTGTATCCACTTTGCCAACACTATCCCTGATCCCCTCCCCCACATCAATGGCTCTCTACTAGGCCCTCAGAAGAGAGCCTCAAAAGAACAAGACGACAAATTAAAAATCAGGTTAGGATATGAGGAGGACACATGATCCTGCAGACAAAGCATTAGTTTCTCTTCGTTTTAATTACTTTAATCTACATTCACTAGTTAAATAAATTACCCACAGTGAATACTGCAAGGAGGTTTGTGATCTGCCCGTCTCCCAATGGGGCACGAGACACTTGCTACAATCTTTCAAGATGCCCAGTTCAGAACCAGGCAGTAAGGCTCAGCTGCTGTGTATGAACATTACAGGGGCCATGAGGGCCTAGGGAAACCAGAGGAGAATACTGGGGAGTGAAAGAGGGGAGGGGTGGGAGCAGGGACTGTTTGGTGACTATGGGAGAAAGGCTATGTAAAAACATCATGATTTATTTACAATTCTCTTTTGGACCATCACTGACAGACAGGTGTGCACACATACACACACACTCACACACATACCTTCCAACAGAAGGGGCCTAGGCTGTCCGGAGAGTAGAAAAATACTTCCTGTCACCAGTACCAGTTTGGCAAAGCATTTAAAAAACAAAACTAGACAAGTCTCCTGGAAATCACCAACTTTCCTACTGAGGTGACATCTTTTTGGACTTTCTTCCTGAGCTCACTCCCAACCTCAGAACTCACCCTTTCCCCTCTTCCAGCCCAACCAAATCTAGGATCCTGCCCTCATCCTCAACAGGAGGCTCTAGGCAAAATACTTGGGAGTTTTCTGTGGGAAGGAAGGTTGCTAATAGTGGGGTGCAGATGGGGGAAGAAGGGGGCAACAAAGAACAAGGAACACTGGTCCCCCTCTTTTATCCCACACAGCAGGGCCTTCTGGAAGCTAAAACACACACACACACACACACACACACACACACACACACACGCATGCATGCACCCCCCCCCCCCCCCCACAGACCTATAGCTGTTCCCATGACAGGATATTATCAGACACCACAAAGCCCACCCTGTTGAAGGTGGGAGGAGATGGTGATGCCCTTCATTATACTATTGGGGATATCACCCTGTCCAGTCTAACTGGCCATCTCCCTTGCCCACTTGCTAGAATTCTGGTGGACTGTCAAGGCACATGGAAGGTCAGGGATGGGGGCCATTTATCACCTGGGTTCATGTGATAAGATTCATTGGAAAGAGTGCTAGTAACAACATTTCTTAATTCAATGAAGGGACCAAGTGAAGAGAATTAACCTTCCTCTGGATTATCAACTTCACTCACCTTACATGACAGCCACCCATTTGACCACTCTGACTACCCTCCTGTATTTTATCAACTCCTGGTGCTGACAATGAAGATGTTGGGGTCATAGGTTGGTTTCACCATCATTCTCCCACCTGCTACTCCCATGCACACATACATTAACAGTAACAACAATAGCACTGGAGATCTGTCTAGTTATCCCAAGATCTGTTGTGTCTCCCCATTTTTTTCCAAGATAGAGCTTCTTAATCTGCAAAAAACAGAGGACATAACAGCTCTCAAGAGAAATCTGCCAAAATGTCAAGAGGACAGATCTTTCTCCCATCAGGTATTTTGAAATACATATAACAGTCACTCAAGAAACCAGAGAAAACAGTGCCATCAATGAGAGAGGCCAGCATCATTCCTAGAGAGATACTACAGTGAGGCTATACCTTTCCCTACTCTTCCAATTCCTAGTCCCATCCATTAATAGTTCCCTACCCACCCACTACTCTCTTTTTGCCCCTTACAAGATTTAACCAAAAAGATGACCTGGTACAAAGTCTGACAATAGTCAACCCTGAAAAGTCAACAAGAATTTACTAACTCACCCAGTGATGTGTACCTGTACTACACAGGAACTGAGTCAGTCATACCTGAAGAAGTCAGGGTGGAGGCAACATTAAAGAACAGTAGAAAGACTTATATGGCTGCTCCCCATTTGGAAACCCAAACCAAGAATTCTGTCTCCCTCCCCACCCTACTCCTTTTAAGGTAAAAGAGGTGGCCAATAATTGATTAATAGATAGCACTTCTTAGGATGTCAGCTTATGAGAATGGCCTCCCCATCACTGACAACACCAACACCCTCACATATCCCAACACACCCACGTACCCACCTTTATGCCACATGAAATTAGCCCATTTGGATTAGCAGCTGGGTTAACACTGGATTTTACCTGAGTATCTGATGGTATAAGAAGACAATGCTGAAGGTTTGGGGAATTCCTCCTTTGCAGAAGGAAGGAGAGGAGGCATGTGGGATGGAGAGAGGGTGAGAGGTGTTATTGGCAAAATGAGAAACTTGCCTAAACAGAATTTTTTACTTTAAAAGCTAAAAGCCTGGGCTTTCATGTACTCTGGCCTTTAAGGAAGTGTTTAAAAAAATTCACTTGCAAATCTCTTCCCCTCAACCTCACTCCCTCTGATACTTCCTAAGTGAGAGGTTGAGGTAGGGAGTACAGCCCAGAAAAATTGTCTTCTCTCTGCCTTTCCTCAACCCCATAGGATAAGCTTCCTCTTTTGAAATTTTGTCTTGTGTTTACACAGCAGAGAACCTGTCACGTAGATGTCAATCACATTCCTTCACACCTAGTAGAAGCTCCCTCCACCTATGCTTCCTTCTGGAGATGCTTGGAACTCAATGAACCTTAATATTCATTACTAGAAGTCCTATGAGGGCCTGAGAATGCAGATACAAGAGATTAGATTTCTTTCCTAATAGCAAAAGGGGAGTGGGGGCAGGGAGAAGGGGCAGTTCAGGAGATCCTAGGGTGCTCAGGGTAGAGGAATTTCCTCAGTCAGGGCCCTAGAAAAGCTTTGACCCAGTTGGCAGCAAATACTGAATTTCATCACAGATGACCCAGACACACTACAGGAATGAAGGACGAATCTTAGCTAAAAAAATAATTGAGCCTGACAGTATATGGAGTGCTTCACATCAAGATTCCCACTGCCAAGAAGGGGGCAAGAAATTGTATCTATGTTTGGGGGAGGGGGAGAAAGACCCTGGTGCTTGGTAAAGCCTGACCATTGTTCTTTGAGAAGGTCTGGGCTCTTGCCATGCAGCCTCCTAACTTCATCACGTTCATATATAAGAAAGACCTGCTACTTTTCCTTCATAGCCTCTGAACAGAATAAACGATCCTTGAGGTCAGAAGTTCTCAATTGGCACCCCATAAGCTGGCAAGGTCCTGAAAGGTCCCACACATATCCAACTCCTTGTCTAGTCCCTGGAAGGACTCAGACCAAAAGCAAGCATAGTGCAGGAAGTTAACCTTAAGACCCCAATCTTGGTTGCCATATCACTCCAAAGGACCCATGCTCTGGTTAATTTGGTACCACCTTGGTCACTCCTCCTTACTAAATGGGTAAGTGGGGTGAAATCTGACTTAATTCTACAAAGTACATGATGATGAAAGAGTGGGCCTAGTTTAAAGCAGGATTTGAGAAGAGAGGAAAGAAGAGGAGGACTAAAGGAAATACGGTTCTTTGGTATTTGATCAACACAAAAGCTATAATGGGTAACATTCTTTCAGAGCAAGGGGTAGGGGGAAGAGGGAAGGAGAAAAAGTTGTTGGTATACAGTCTCCAGGCAGCTTTCAGGGGGCACTGAGAGCAGGGACTGGGATCAGGAGAGTATAGAGCAAAGAGAGGCTCTCCCCATACTTGCCCTTTCAACCTTCCACTTTACCACAGACCAAAAAAAAAAAAAGCTTTGTCAGGAAAACACTGTACCTTTCTCCTCTTATTTCTCCTCCCCTTCCCATACATTCACACAAGTGTGCAGTGCATGCACGCATATGTGCATGCATGCGTGTGAGCACACACACTCTCACACACATACACACACACACATATATATGTATGATACACACATTCACATCCATCTCTAGCAAAAACTAAAACCCACCTATGGGTCAACAAGACAATTTTTGGAAACCACTTATAAATCACCATAGGGCTCACTCTAAAAGACTATGTTACCTTTACCTCCTGAGGGTCACTGAGTCACTGACACACAAGTTTCACCAGTTTACCACTGGTCACAACTGGAGAAAATGTAACCATGCCAGACTGGGAAGAGATGACCTACATCCAGGAGAAACCCAAAGCAGAGAAGCCACAAGTATTGCAGGCTCGTAGTGGATTTTACATGATGTCCAATTGGATTGATCCAGTTATTCCACAGACACAGTACAAAACCATGTCCCAAAGTGGCCAGTGTGATGGGGGTAAACTGACCTCAGATACCATCTACTAGCCACAATTCCATAGGACAGTTTCCCTCCACAACTAAGTCACATACTTCACTTTGCTAAACAGTGTTGAGCAAATATCCCTGTAGAACTCTTCACAGTTTGGTGAACGGCTATCCTGGGCCTGTCCACAAACATGCCAGAGACTTAATATATAAAATATATATTCTTTCTCACACTGGAAAATTGTGTAATTGCTAGAAGAGCCTCTAAAGAGGTTAATTTCTTTTTTTTCTGGGAAGAGACAGAATTTCACCCTGCATTCCGAAAATGTCTGTTGAGCCCCAAAGGCATTGTCCTGTCTCAGTGAGAACTGCAGCCTGGGCTATATTTGGCAAGTGGGTAGGGACCGGAGTGGGAGGCAGGGTACGGAACATGAAAATACATTGTGGCCCATGGTATTCCTTTTTTTCATGATTGAACATAATACAAAAATGAATGAGAACTCCATTATTTTAAGTGTAGGTTTCTGGGGACCCTGAAGGAGCTGGAGTGAGACTGGGAGAGGAAAGAGAGAAGCAAAAAGCTTATTCCCATGTGCCATAAATATTAACCTGAAGATAATGCCCTGGGAACCCAATCAAAAGCATGAGGATTCTGTGCTAGGAATTAACAAAAACTCGCGCCAGGGATCTAGGCTTAGAAGTCAATCCTCAGTCTGAAGTTAGCTCCCTTGACCCTTAAGCTGGTCTCTCCCAAAGGCCTCAGGATACCTTGGAGAGGGGGGGAAAAGGAGGGACATACACGCTGGGAGGAGAAGGGGAGAAGATGAGGAGGGCCCAGCTTCACACATCAGACAGCTTAAAGCAGCCCTTCCATCTCTGTCTACTTCCCAGATACCTGAGAGGCGGATGGCATGGGATGGTGCATTCCTTACATGAGGATTTCCCTCATTCCCCATCATCCAGCCCCTATCCCCAGAAACTTAGGCTTCACCTTGTTAGGTTTCTCAAAGATACCTCAACATTCCCATTGGTCTTTCCTGTGGATAAGTAGATTAAAAAAAGGGAAAGGAAACTGGACAACTTTCTGCCCTTTCCAATTCCCCATTTGACTGCATAAAATCAAAGAAAATAGTATTCTCAAATGTTAAACCAGAGCTAGACTTCTCCACCCAAACAAAAGAAAAAAATAGGAAACAATGTTGCCTTTTTAATTTCAATCAAATATGCTGTCTAAAGTCAGCCATGATCCCCTGAGCCCCCATGCATCAGGAAATTGTGCACTTAACCATGAACAAGCCAATACTGCTCTGCCACAATGTAACAGAGTAACAGGAGATGACTGGCTGTTTTCCCACACGCTCCCTGGCAGATGAGGGTGACACTGCAGAGGTCTCCACTGCTGTCTAGCTCCCCACTGACCTGGCCTGCAGAGGCAGTTGGGCCGGCTGTTGGCTGGGAAAGGCCCTGGCCCAGGGTATCTAGGAGAGGGGAAGAGAGAAGGCAGGCTGTGGCTGCTTACACTGTTGCATACGCATGCAGACTTTGTTCCAATTGGTTTGGTTTTTTTTTGTTTTTGTTTCCTCCCTCCTTTTTCTAAAATGATCCGATTATATTGTGAAATCACAACTGGTGCAGGCTGCCCAGACGAGGTAAGTACGGTTCAGTGGTGCTTTCTTTCTCCTTGAGCTTGCCAGCATGACCCCAGCCCTGCCTATTTCTGTATCTGGAATATAAAGAGCCGTAGGTTGATGTTCTTGGCGGCCAGCAGTTTGTTACACTCCACGGAGTCTATGATGGGGAGTGGCACATAGTCGGTCTCGTTGTTCTCATTGGTAAAGACAAAGTGATAGATCACAGGGTTGATTTTCACATCGTCATAGGGCCCCTTGAGCAGGAGGAAGGAGCACTCCATGGGGGAGCTGATCTTACTCTTCAGAATGAGCTGAAAGGAGAGGGTGCGCTTACAGGACAAATTTGGGTTCCTCTCAGAGTCGTTCACCCGCGCCTTCAGGACCCACGTCTGGCTCAGCACAATGAACCTCGGTGTCTCATAGTAGAGGCGTGTGATAAAATCGTCAGTACGGTACGGTCGGAACTGAACTTCTGCAGTGGCACAGAAAGGGACAGGGAAGAAAGACCAAGAAGTTATTGAGGGCCATTGGCAGGGTGGACAACCAGCTCACATTACCTGGGGCTACCGTGTGGAGCCTTCCTCAGAACGGATGAAGACCGAAGGGGTCCAACCGCTCGAAGCTGGGTTAATCTCAGGAAGAATGTGACTTACCGAGAAGAAACTCAATGCACTTTAATTTTTAAATGACAAGTTAACTACAGGAAGATTTTCAGATGCATAAGCTTTGGGGGGGAAATAAGATAAAATACAAACATGGTTAATTAAAATCAGCTGAAGAGAGACAACAGGTTGCAAGAGGTAAACAGCAAACCACTCTGTGGTATATACCAGGAGCTAAATAACAACATATTACATACCCCAAATCGTCATTCCTTGGCAGGTCCAACCTGTCCTATTAATTTTTATAGTTTAATTGGGCTGCTATCTAGAAGCATCCTGCAATTCTAAAGTTTTCAGCAAAAACTCTTCTGATCTATAGGGCCCTGCCAGGCATTGAGTGGGTGAGGGGGAAGCTCCTAGAGTTGGCAACTGGCACCAGTTATGGCTTCGGGAGACTATCTCATGGTGTGTGTGCCCACACTGGAGTAGGGGAGGAGAACAAGCAGAACACACAGACAGGATACGGTTCTGAGAACAATGTGCATTTTATTTGGATTTGGATACACAGCCGTCAACAAGGTAAGGCACATAACTTGGCATCGCCGCAGAGCAAACCAGAGGGCAGGGCAAGGGAAATACAGACTGTCCGTTTTCAGCAGGGTACAGAGAATGCCAGATGAGATACATGTATAGATTATGTATAAAGAAAACAATACATTGGGTTGAGCTGCTCTGGGCACAGATTTGCAAAGAGGCTAATAAATCAAACACAACTAACCAAACCTTTCCAGACATAGTCCTCTTGGCTCAGTCCAGGAAACCCTTAGCCAGCCAGGTTCACCAGAGGGCATAGCCAATGTTCTCAAGCTATCACCCTGGATCAAGCAGGTAGTTTCCATGTGTTAAGTCTTTACTTTACAAACCAAGAAATCTCAAAGCACAGCTACATATACAGCCTTATTGTGCAATTCATACAAAGGTACATATTTTCCAACATTTTCTATGAGAATTGAGCAAGCACAACATATCTGTGTAGTAAGGTTGACCAGTTATTTCAAGCTACACACAATTTATGGTATTAGCCTACGATCAACATTATCATTTTCCTGGAATCAATCATAACCCAAATGCTTCTCTGGCATCTTTCTCATCATGAAGTGTATACCTCCATAGGGGGCATGAGAGTGGTCCTAATCTGGCCTCCAACTCCACAGACTGCATCGGATATGGTTAACAGCCCTGGCTCATTCCCACCCCTCAACTCCCCAAAGATGGCTAGTGATGGAGAACATGGTCCTTAACTGGAGATTCCACCACAGAGCATAGCCCAAGCCAGCCCCCAGCATCTTGGGAGACAAGTCTCTTCTCTCAAGTGCATCCCTGCACTTGGTGCCAAGACAAGGACTCCTGTGTGAGGCCAAGGCTTGAGATTCCCACAATGGCCCCAGCATGTTCAGACCCAATGTAGTATGGCATTGCTGCCTGTTAAAGTCCCACGCTTAGGCCAAAGATCCAACGAGATCCAGCCAGCTAGTATTTAACAGCTCTGTCTGTTACCGTTCTGTCTCAGCAGCACCAAGGACAGATGAACTGTGTTTTCACAGCTAAGTCTGGTGTCTGAATCTTCTAAAAGGGAGACATTCTTTGACAGCTTTATACAATGCATTGCTGATTAATTGCCCGAAAACAAGGATGCCCTGCTGTTCTTCTTCGGAGAGCAAGAGACTTCAGGGCCCACAAGGAACTTCTCATCTCAGCCCCAAGGGTCAGTCATTTCTGAGTAACAAAAAAATCAAGTGCCCTATCCCATCTCAATGCAGACCCACACCCACACATTTAGTTCAGATCCACATAATCTAACCTAATACACTGACCAGAGACATATACAAAAGTTGTGAAAGATTATCAGTGAGACAGGCAACAGTCAACTTACCTGGGTCAACAACACATCCTTGTCTGTCCAAGATAAGGCATGTGGAGTGATGCTGTTTGCCAATTCCTTTTAATCACTCTTCCCCAATCCTCCCATCACCCCACACCCCAAGGCTTTTGCCCCTTAATTCTCTGCCCTTGGGGCTAATCAAAACTTAAGCCAGAGTTCCTAGGTACCTAAGGAAGGAGAGAACAGGCCCAAGACTGGGCTAACCTGAAGATGAACTTTGCTATGGTTTCTCCCTAACCTTTCAACACCAGGGAGAAAACTCACATGAGATGAATTTGGAAGAGACCTATCACATACTTCCCCCTCCCAGGGCCAGGTCGCAGCAAGGAGAGAACTTGTAATACCCACTTAGGTCAGGGAATTCTCTTGAAGCACAGGATCCTAGCCAGGAAGGCAGACAAGGAGTGTCTGTCAATAAGTACACTGTCAGATGTCACTTTGACTTTCAAGAAGACACAAAGGGTCATAGCAACAGTTTCCTAGATTTCAGATTCTAAGTTCTCCCTGGTCTTATGTACTTTGCAAGTGGCTGCATCTACTATCTTACCTCCATCCAACAAGGGAATCACCACACCACATCACAGCATAGCCCAGCCCAACACATATAAATCCTGTTCTCCAAGGAGCCTAAGCAGCTCCAGCATTTTCTGTCACTCTGAACATACATATGTCCCTATTCACCCCTCCTCCCCTAAGATGCCGTTCTATCTTTACTCTAAATCTCTATTCTTCATTGAGAAGAGAAGGAATACATACAGCTGAACTATGTTTCTATGTCAGAACGGGCTCCAAGTACACACAAAGTACAATGACTGCAGACAGTCACTGTGCAGCTTTTTATGAAAAGAGGGGCCATGAGTTAAATACATATGACAAAACATACTTGAGGAAATGCTCGGAGGAAGAGGAGTTCCCAGGGCCCCTCACAGGCTCTCAGATGATTACCTGTATAGCCGATCTTCTCAAAGCTGAGCAGGCTGAAGATGCTGTTATATAGCTGCATTTCCTTCTTGTGGGTTTGGTCCATCTCATCCAAAATCTCCATGAGCTCATTGCCAGTCTTGGTGGGATGTGTGCACTCTGCTTCATGCACAGTCAGCTCGTGGAAGGGGCCCTGCCACGGGCAACCGATGCGTTTGTATTTGCACTGCGTGACCCTGCCAGAAAGATGACCCATATGCATATGTGCATCACTGGAGATTCTGGACAAAAAGCATGCACATTGAGGGCATAACCAAAGATCTTGTAGGCCCTAGGGCAGAGCGCAGGACCCTGTCCTACCCCAACAATGTCACTTGGGACCCATGGGCATGTACCATTAAGAATCCTGAACTTGTGCTGCCCTAGGCAAGTCAGCACCAGCCTCAAGTCTCAGCACTACAGTTTAGTCAACATAAAGCTCTAGATTTATAATACACACAAATGATGCCCTGTTTTTCCTATATCCTTCCACCTTCATGCACTAATACAGCATGACACAAGCATACTATGCTAGTACTACTTCACTTTTGTACTGCAGAATGTAATGAAGGCTTTTCTGGTTAAGAAAAGCTATCTACCACTATTTGAAAACTCAAGTTCAATTCAATTCAATTCTTATTTAAGTCCTACTATGTAAACACAACCCTATACCTCCCAATCAGTGTTCCCAGTAAAAGAGTACTTGAAGGCAATGAGGAGTTTTGTTTGATGATGAACTCAGCCAAGAGGTGCCAGAAGCCTTTTAACTGGGCAGTCAATGCTCCATCTAGGAAACTCCTGGTATTGTATATGCCCAAACCCTAAATGATCTCTAACCCTGACTATGGCTGGGGCCATGGCCCTCTTTTCTACAGGAAAATTTGACAGACCACCCCACACTAACAGGTTTTAAACTAAGGTCCTGGAACTGTTAAATTAGATCAGGGAAGGGGGAAGGAAAGAAGCATGGGGAGAAGCCAAACTAGATCAACAGGACCATGAGCCCTACACAATGAAATTAGGCCTCTCTCCAAGGTGAAAGTTTCAGGCTGAGAAGGACCCTGACCTGGATCTACTGGTCAGGACTGTCCCAGATAAGATCCATATCACTTAGGTGGAATAGGAATTAAACTGGTTTGGGGAAGGGGTAAGAATGGGTAGGGTAGCAAAAGAGAAACATTTTCATTGAGCCAGTAGGGCACTCATGATTTCCCAAATCCTATTTGTCAGCTATACTGTTGAAAAGAGACCAAGAGAGGCCAAACAGGACAATTGGCCTTGAAAATAGGCTTTTTTAAATGGGTGATTTGCAAGAACACTTCAGTTAAGGCCCACAAAAGTGTTTTCTTGACTTCCTTTCCAGAAAAGGTAATAACTGAGTTTGTGACATGGTAACTGTCTATCCCAAAACCAGTGTACAGTCAGTCATGACCTGACTATATGCTTACTACTTTGCAGCGGGGGACCAGCAATAGCCACCCCAGAATCAGAATCTCATCTAATCAAAAACCTAGATTTCCTGCCAGCTCCAAGACACCCTAACTCCTGTGAGACCCTCTTTTCCCAGCCCACCAAATGCCTAGGTTTGGTTCACAAGTGGAGCCTTTGGGTCACTTCCCTATTGGGAGTCTTCCTCCAAGGGAAAGATAAGACAGAAGACCCAGGCAGGAAGTATCAAGAGTACAGAAGGACACCCAGAGGATAATTTAGCAACTGAAAACTAAAACTTAGTGGAATGATCAAAGGCTTGCTTAGCAGAGGTCAGATACAGTAGGATGAAAGAAATGGGGAGATGAAACAAAACTCATTTCAGCTATGACACAAGAAAGGGCTGGGACAAAGTATAGCTATAAAACTGTTCTGCCAAATTCTGAATTGGGTCACTTTTACAACCTTCACTCTGAAGGTAGGATTTAGTATTTCTAGTCAGTCACCCCTCAGAAGGTTCACTGAGTCATCAACCTTCTTCTGGAGTTTCTAAATTCCTCTGGGAGGCCCAAGCTGCAACAATTTTTGTTCTGCTTCTAGGCCTTAAACTTTGATTAAAGAATCAGAGATCTGGCTACAGGCTACAGGCCCCAAGCCTATCTCATCTCTAGTGCAGGATCCAAGGATGTTAGCTTCTAATTGCTTCCAAAGAAATATCACCTTACTCCTTTCAGAAAGGTCATTCTGGGACCATTAAGCCAGAAGGTCATGGGGAGAGCAAGAAATTAAAATCATTGATTCACCACATGGAGATAACCAAGCTCTCTCCCTACTGTTCTCTTTTTACCTAATGCTAACCATGGCACAATGGCTCCAGACAAGCCAGGCTGATTTCCTGCAGAGGAAGACCTAGGTTGAGACCAAAACCCTGACAAGATGACACTGTTTCTGTCCATCCACATAACCCTCTCAGGAGATCTCAAACTCCTCCCTCACCTGGGGGGAAAAAAACCAAAAACATACACACAAAAAACACCGAAGTACTCTAGTAACTGGGAGAGCTAAGGCCTAATATCTCAAAGCAGCCAGAACTCAAGAAGGATGAACATCAGCAGGAATCCAGCAAGATTTGTGTTATGTCACTTGGGTGAAGTGCAGGAGCCTCCTCTTCCCCATTCATACTGGGAGACTGGCTTGGCTAATAATGGGACGAGCGGCACATGATCTTAAGTCTCTCTTTCTACTCAGTCTCTAGCATCATATCCTAAGAAACACTACATGAACTTAAGCCAACCTTCAGGTACTAAACCAATGGCATTTAATCCAGGATACATGGATTTCATTTTTTCTGACAAGAATTTGGTGCTGTTACACCGAGGTTCCCCAACTAGCACCCACTCAGAAAAAGTGCCCTCATGAGTGCAAGAATGAATGAAGGAAGATCAGAGTTCATGTCTCCCAAAGGATTACATCAATCATGGGGAAGAATCTGGGGCAGATCTGGGTCTTTTGGGAATGCTTTGCTTAGTTAAATTAGGCCTGGTCTAGTACTCCAGGGTAGACAATGCTAATGTGAAGAAGTCTCTCTCCAATTCCAGATATGAAAGGCAATTCTCACTATCTCAAACTCGCTGCCAACCCTCACACATGGGAAGGCAAGCTGATCAATGGCTGGGCTCCAGAAGTGACTCAATTAACAGACTCTTGGCTGCCAGGGCCCAGGACTTTAGTTCCCTCATCACTGCTATAAGGCCAACTACCAGACTTCAGAGCCACACTTGTTCAAATAGCATCACCTATCCTAAATAAAAACCAAGAAAACCTAGTAACACTAAGCAGAGAATCAAGTTAGACTCCCTAGGAGAACAATAGGGCCTAAACCCAAGGGTGAGAAGCCTGCTCTATGAGGCTCTTTCCTGGAGATATGGGAGAAAAGAAACAAAGGCCTGCATTCTAGCTTTGACAGGGTGCCCAGTCAACATTGCCAGAGTTCACCACTGCAGAGGAACAACAAAAATAATTCTAACACCTCAAGGTTACAAAGTCTTTCCTTTAGAACAGCTCTGGGAAGTGGAGTATGTGAGTTCATCTCCACTTTATAGGTAAAAAGACTGAGGATCTGAAGTAGAGTGACTTTCCCAAGGTCAGACAGCTAATAAGTGGCAAAGGCAGGGAACTGAGAGAGCCCATTTCCAATAGGGCTGTGACTTCCTTCAAAGGGGGAGGAAGGTAGGAAGGGAGGGGCGGAGAGCAGCCACTGGGGGCGCTTTACCTGTCCTGGCACTCCTCTTTCTGATGCCTCTCCAGGAGGGAGCGGGGGAACTGGCGCATGCAGAAGCCGCACTCTGACGGCAGCTCACTCACTGCTTTTTCCACAGCCAGGTTTCGGCAGCAGAGGCTCTTACTGATCTCACAACGACAATTGGGGCATGTGGCCTGTTCCTCCTTCAGCCGGGCATCTGCTAGTAGGTGGATAAAACAGCCAGCGCACATCAAGTGACCATTAGTACACTGTGAAGAAGGAAAGGGAAATGGAGCTTCATAGACCTGGTGGGTACCCATACACAAATGCATGCGCGCAGGCGCTTCCTCCAACTCCTCCCACGAGGCCCCAATGTGCGCACAGAAACCAACACAGTACAAAATCAGCATCGTGGTCTGATTCAGGCTAGTGTGGGCTCAGAGGGCACTACTGTGGATAGGGCAATCTTCAAAGCCAGGTACAAAATGACTGTCTTCGCTCAGTAAAGTGGCTCCTGAGGATGTTTACTTCCTCTTAGGCTATCTGCCCGCAATTAAAGAAGCACTCATCAGGGAAAAGGCCATGGTTCCCAGGAATAAATGGGTAGGCTTTAGGAGATCGGCATGGCTTCTTTATCAATTTTCTCCAAAACAAAAACAGTATTATTCTTTAGAAAAGTAAGCAAAGAGCCTTCTTTAACCATTAGGTACTTCTGAATTGGATGCCCTTGTTAGAATGTAAACTCCTTGACAGGGATTGTTTCAGTTTATTTGTGTTTGTGTCTGCTATGTATCAGGCACCCAGCGCACAATTCCTGACATATAGCAGACACTTAATTAATACTTGCTGATTCCTTATGAAGAGAGAATTTTCCACCCAGAATTATGCCGACTACCTGGGAAATAGAACAGAGGGTGAAATAAGACTTCACCTAAGCTGCCATGCTTCTGGGAGTCCAGTTTCTTCCAAAGCATATGTACTGGCTAAGCTTTACACAAAAGGTAGACCGTTTCCTCACAAGGACCCCTTTTCCTTTAGCCACCTGATCCCTCAAGAGAGGGGCTCTAACTATACCATTCTCGAGGAAGATCCCCTCAAACAAGACCAACAAATCTGCTGAGCCACCGTGGGCCAAATGACAGAATCTGAGAGGCAGAAGGGACTTAGGAGGCAAAGCAGTCTAACAACTCACAACTGAAAAAAAACATCCCCTTTACAACATAACTAACAAATAACGATCCACTCTTTGCTTTAGGGTAAGGAGAAACCTAACACCCCCTGAAACAGCCTCTTCTACTTGGCGAAAGTTCAAAACGTTAGGAAGTTTTTCCTTATGTCAAAAGCCAGTCTGCTTCTTGATAACTTCTATCTATTGCTACTACTTCTGTCCTCTGGAGGCCCGTAATAGAAATATAACCCTTTTTCCCCATGAGAGGCCTTTGAAAACTTAAAGACAATTACTCTGTCACCTGAGTCTATTCTTCTCTAAGTTAAGCATCTCCAGTTTCTTCAACTGATCCTCACATAACACTCACTAGCTGTTAGACCACAGGCAAGTACCTGAGTCTCTCAGTGTCTCATTTCCTTCCCTATACAATGGGGATAATCATGCCCACATCACGCAGGTCGTAGGGTTGTTGTGAGGAAAATTCTTTGGGAACTTAAGAATTACTAAATAGACATGAGTTACTATTATAAACAGCAGAGTATGATGTCCCTGAAGATAAAGTAAAGAAGACAGCTTCAGAAGGAAACAGTAGTCATCAGTGGTAAAGGACTCAAAAAAAAAGTCTTCTATTTGTTGGTCATGTCATTTGTGAATTCTAAAAAAGCAATTCCAAAAGAGCAACTGCAACAGAAATATTATTGTTGCCAAGTTGTGAAGTATCTGGTATTCTATTCCTGAGCTAGATTATTCTATAGGTACTGTACAAGATCTGAATTGGGTCTCTTTACTACTGAAAGGGTATTCTGTGATGGTTTGATAAAAAGACAATTCATAACACACGAAAGGCTGTGTCACTAAACTTCAGACTAATGTACACCTGAGCTAAACAATAAAGACTAAAACAAAGGCAACCAAAGTTTGGCTAGCCCACACATTCCTAGGTGTAATTCACATAGAAGAATTTTAGTTTCTTTCTCCAACAACATTTCTACTTCCATTCCTCCTTCCCTTCTGTTTCCCCAACAACAGGTATCATATGAAAAGAACTATCTCCAAGATCCCTTCAAACTCAGTAGGAATAGACAGGAATAGCATGGCTCACTGGAGTCCATAGTTAATTCAAAGGCTCCAGTGTCCTCAGCAGGAAAAGCTCACTGGCCTGATAACTTCTCTCCTGAGCAACTTTCTACTGCCTTATTATTAGCCAAAAAACTTGTTAGACAGCCGAGGAAACCTGAAATGGTTCAGTGACAGCCAACAGGTGGGAAATAGCAAGAGTTAGCTAAGGGGCAGCTACAGTTCAAATTAATCAGACATTTAAAGCCCAAATGACTACAGAGGTTTTATTTTGTTTTTATTTTATGTAGTATAGTGATCCCTTTAAGTGTGGTAGGTTCATTCACATCCCTACTCCCATAACTCCCCCCCCCCCAAAAAAAAACCCAAACAAAAACCAAAACACCAGTCCTGCTTTGTGAACAACCAAAAATAAATCCCTTCTAACATGACGTTAATCCTAGAGCAGGCCTGCATGGAAAAGTATCATTGGGTCAGAGGATCTCAGTAAAAGAACTCCCCATCAAGAGTTACAGAGTCCTAATAAAACAAAAGGAACTAAATATCTTTGAAAGTGAGAGGTCCCTGGCTGGAGAATAGAAAGGTACCTGAGATCTGGCCCAGGTAAGCAGGCTATCAATACTTTCATCTTTCTTTTTGCATCTACCACTTCGATAAATCCACCTAACTATACAGGTTCTACTTCTCTTGCAGAAAACTACCCCTGGGTTCTGGGGCATTCTCTTTACCCCCATCTTGAATTATGTATTTGCAAATATACCATCCCACCCCCTCCTCGTCCTCATTTCTTAAAAGAGCCTTTTGCTAGCTCACAAGAAACACTAGGAAACATGCGTCAGTGAAAAATGCTTCAAAGTTCTCTATGTTACTTATCTGTGTAATAGATATATAGTGTTAGTGGTAGATAAGGATAATGCAGAGGTGGTGGAGGCCCCCACACAGGTTCAGAGACAATGCAGTTCAGGCCAAAAAGGGCTGAGAGGTGCCTAGGTCACCACAGGTCAAGGCAGATGGTATAGTGTGTTCTCCGGTGTAAATCTCCACTAAACGGGAGGGCAATGGAATTATTCCCTTTACTACCTCTAAGAGTGATAGAACAGGAAACCCATTATGGGGAAGGTGATAAAAACATTAGTACACTGGTAAAGGACTCCCATTCCCAGATTTTTGCTTGACTTGAAAATCTTTCTTATTATCAATTTGAACTGATTTGAGAATATTGTCACAAAGTATCTCCAAATATAATTCCAGGGATAATCATTACCTTTGGACCTTCCAGTGAAATAGTACATGTTTGCTTTCCACACAGATTTGCTACTAATATTAACCACACGACAAAAATTAATGGCTGCTAGTTTTTATGTAAATAGGTATGAAAACAAATGAAATTATAGTGCACACAGGAAGTGGTAAAGCTCATGTATTTGTGTAACCATTCTTTATACCTGCCAAACTGATATTCCTAAAGCAGTTTGTGCCAAACCACTCCTGCTCAAGAAGTTGCAGGGACTCCCAAGTGCTTTTAGGATAAAATACAAACCCCTCTGTTTGAAATTTAAAACCCTTCACTGTCTGGTTTCAGTCTATCTTCCCAGGCTGGTTATTATGTTAACACCCCTTACTCATTCTAAGCTCCAGAAAAATTGGCCTATTTATTCCCTATAACTAATATTCCATTTCTCATGTGAGATATTCTCCCTTCTTACCTCTGCCTATTGGAACCCCTCAAGCACCCCTTCCTTCAAAAGACCTTTCCTGATTCCTCAATTTGTTAGTTTCCCTCTCTCCTATAGCCTGCTGCAGTTTATTCTTGTATGAAACTTACATTTATTTATGTTGCAATAGCCTTACAGAAAGTAAGCACCTTGAGAGCAAGATCTGTATTTGTATCCATAGTACCCAACACAGTGCTTTGTACACAGTGGACAATGAATGCATGTTATTATAAATGCCACAAGAGAATCTTGCTTTTCATAAAGGAAGAGTGTTGAATTACTAGACCTGGTCTCTTTGAATGTTTGAGGTTCACATCTATAAGTATTTAAAAGGATAGTGCCTTACATTTCATGGATCTGAACAGCCTATGCCTTCTGGAGTCTGACTTCTACTCCCAACCTTGGTAATAATATCTGCACTTCCTCAGACTAGTTTATCTTTGATCTGTAAAGGGGCTTGGTGAAAAAGTGAATTGCTCTGGTCCCTTCGCTAACTTTTCTTGATTCTCATCTGTGTAGCTCTCATTACTTCCCAGCTCTGTCCAAAGCTGGGCCACTCTTGGGGCTCTGGCCAGCCATGGACCAAGACAAGAAGCTCCTGGAATATTAGCTGGAAAAGAACTTACAATCCACCTATATTCTTATTCCACAACTGGCAATCCTGGCTTCAATTCAGCTACTACCTACAAGGTACTGCGCTGTGCAGCAGGGATACAAAACCAAAAATGAAACCACCCCTGCCCATAAGAAGGTTTGTGGAACCTGCTTGGACTACATGACCCTAGGCTAATCAGTCACTTATACTCTCAGTGAGGGCTCAAGAAAGCTGCAGATCTGTACTGGCAGAAAGAGGCCCTCACCAGCAACTCTCCCCAAGATTATATCACAGGTCAGCTTTCCCAAGCCTCGCTCCTATCCCCATGTATAAGGTGAGGCCAAAATAATCCTTATGCCAAACAAGCTTACTTTTTATTGGAGAAGTGACTGAATGTGGTGGGGAGGAGTGCTGGAAAGTAGAGCTGACAATGACTCCAAGGTTCTGAATCTAAGGGACTGGAAAAATGGTGGTGACCTCAACAGAAATAGGGAAGTTGGGGAGAAGGTAAGAAGTTGTTTTGGACATTTTGAATTTGAGATGCCTATAGAGCAATCCAAATAGGGATCAATCAATCAATCAATAAACATTTATTTAAGCAAGATAGCTATCCAGGAAGTCACTAGAGATACAGTAATGGAACTCAGGATAAAGTTAAGGATTGGGATTTGAGTGTCGTTAGTATACAGATGACTACTAAGTCAATAAGAGCTGATGACTGAGAATAATAGCGGCATCTAGAGGAGTTTCTGAGATCACCCAGGTTTCAAACTGATCCATGTAGTTCACCCACACATGGGAGCAGGACAAAGTTGATGAGCCTAAAAAGGAGATCATAAAGTCCTGACAAGCAGGAAGAGAAAGAAGGAAGAAAACAAGCATTTATTAGACACCTACTATGTGTCGAGCCTTGGACTAAAGCTTTGCAAATACTATCTCATTTGACCCTCACAACCACCCTGGAAGGCTGGTGCTGTTATTATCCCCATTTTACAGTTGACTTGCCCAGGGTCATAGGGCTAGTGTCTACTGCCATACCGAAACTCAAGTCTTCCTGACTCTAGTCCCTAACTGCCTAGGTGAGAACCACAGCAGAGCACTGTAGAAAAAAACCAAAAAACCTGGGGAGAGAGAGTCTCCAGGAAGAGGGTACGGTCAACAATGCCAAAAGCTTCGGAGAAGTCAAGATGCACGAGAGTTGAGAAAGTGGTGGATTTAACAGTGAGAAAGAGCTCATTAGCAGCCTTGGAAAGAGTGGTTAAGTGGTCAGGATCATAAGTCAAATTACAAGTAGGTAAGAAATTGAAGGAAAATGAATACTGACAGCTTTTCCTAGAAGCTTGGCTGTGAAAGGAGAGAAACAGGAAGACAGCTTGAAGGGCCAGTAAGGTCAAGTAAAGGTCGTTTCATTTAAGGATGGAGAAGATCTGAAAATATCTATAGGTAGCAAGTAATGCAGTGCAAAAGAAGAGAGTGAAAATTAGGAAGAAAGAAGCAAGCTCCTGTAGGGGATAGTACAGGGCATTGCCAGGGAAGTGGAACACCTTATCTGAGTCTGGAGCAAAGGAAAACACTGGGGCTGCTGCTGAGATTGTTTCAAGTATGGAATAGCATAAGAAAAGAAGCTCTTGACAGAAGGCCTTGATTTTTTCCTGTAAAATATGAGGTAAGGTCCTTTGCTTGGGGGGGGAGGAGGGGGTGGACAGCCAGGGCAGCAAGGGAAGCATGGAGGCTTAAAAGAAGGTTTGGAATAACCCAGAAATACAATCCATTAGGGTATAACTTATGCAGATCTAGTTAAGACTGGGTAACAAATTTGTCGCAAATCTAGTCAATACAGTTGTCTGATTTCTTCCAGAAGTAGAAAAGGCAAAAAGATGGTAGCAATAATCTAAGGTTAGAGTCTGGAAAAGGATGGGATGGCCATGATAGGTCCATGGGGTAAGAGATTCAAGGACCAGGCAGTATAAAGTTGAACTGGTTAAGTAAAGGGTTAAGATTTTAAAGGGATTTTAAAGGAAGTAAGGGTAGTAGCCTGGGAATGAAGGGAGGGGCAGGAATGACAGGAAGTTGCCAGAGTATGGGCACAGAGAGCTTAAAGAACAAGGGGTTTGGGGTTAGATAATAGGGATTTCAGAGTCGTGGGTTGTGGAGGTTGAATGCTTGTGAGTGATATGGCCATTCCTTGGGGTGGCTAGGGTAAAGTAAAAATATGGATCATCAGAAGCTGAGGAGGGATACAGGGAAGGAAGCAAGAACATCTGAGGGGACAACAACATGGAAGTTAAAGTCACCAAGCATAAAGGTGGGGTTTGAGGTATAGGGAAAAATCCTGAGAAAAGTACAGAACTCTGAGAAAGAAGGGGAAGGAAGAAAAAAACAAGATTTATTAAGTGCTTACCACGTAGCAGGCACCATGCTAAGCACTTTACAAATATCTCATCTGGGAAAGATGGGAGAATGACATGTGGGGCTCAACAGATAAGAAGCTGGAAAGGATGACATTTAGAATAAATGAACCTCAAAGGAGAAGAGGTAAATGAATAAAAGTGGTAGGGAGAGATCCTGAAGGGTTTGCAAGTGTGTAAGGAGCAAAAAACATGCCTAATTTCCCTCCTGGCCTCATATGTGTAAGAAAGGGGAATGAGAACATACTATATCCAAGGGGAAAGCTAGACTTCTATGACTGCAAGGAGACAGACAGGATAAGAGAGTAAGAGTTCTAATATGAGGGGCAGTTTAGTAATATGAAAAGGAAATTACTTATGTTCTGTAGTCATTTCCATTACAACTGAAATTTTTTTTATATGACTGCCTTTATTAAGAGTAATGATTAAATCAACATAACTTCTTGTTTATTCAAGTACTGAATTATGCTTTTGCTTAAGTTTTGTTCCCAAAGTGTACAGGAGAGGGTAAAAACACCTCCTTCCCTGGTTTTCCATGACACATGCAAGCAAAGTGCAAGGCTCATCTACAGGGCTCAAGATAGCCTTCTCCACAAAAACCCTCTCCAATGTATGAACAATACATGCAAATAAACAAAGCCTCAGTGGAAGAAAAATATCAAACACGAACTAATATATTAATGTCTATAAGCCATGACACAGTTGATCAACCTGCAAGTAATGCTGAAGATCATTTATACAGAAAGAGTATCAGCTAAATGCTGTTAGTTCCTAAATTACTGAGCCCCTGCACAAATCTAAGGAATCTAAGGAAGTTTACTTCTACTGTACATGCCTCTTCTGAGTCTGCTTTTCCTGACCTAGATTTTAAATTATCTTCCCTTGGTTAACCCAGTGTCCTGGCTGCACCTTTTCCACAGCACTGAAGGTATGTATAAACACCAAGCCCAATATACAAGATGAGCTCAGTGGAGTCTATCTCTTAGCAGTTCAAATACCCTAGATCTGAGTATCCCAACCTGTTAATACTGTGATTCCCATTAGTCCCCAACTAATTGCACACTTCATAATTTCTTCCTTTCCCACTAAAGAAATGAGCAATTCAGAGCTTTCCCCCATTTTCAGATCTGATGCAATGAAGCCTGGGGGCTTGAAAAAACACAGGAGGCCTGGTTTCCCCCAATTCTATGGAGCTCAACACTATCCATTTTAAAATAAACCTATTCAGGGTTCTGGAGATGTGATTTATAAGCACCCCACTAGAAGAAAGAATGCTCAAAACCAAAACAAATATAAACTATTCACAGATGTACAAACATGAAACACTCAAGGTCATAATTGGAAAGGATCCAAGAAAAGGTGCCATGCATTTTGGCAGTCACACCAGACCAATGCATACTTACACCACTTAAATGTGAAGCCAAGGAGACTTCCTCACCTTTCTCACCATTTCACGACAGAAATGAAAATAAGACTGAACAGCTTGGGTCTCTTTCTGCCTTTTGTCAGTTTCCCCAGCAGCAGGTATAAAGCTTTGAGGGATAGTTTATTCAACAACACAACCCTTGCCAAAGTTTTCGTTTTCCTCTTGTCTCAGTTCATAATATGTATGGTAAAAATGTCTTAGACCAGACCTTCAGGAACCAAAATACCCTTTCAATTCATCAAACATGATAAAAGCACCTTTGTCACTGTGTTTGATGCTAAGAAAGAATAAAATTTAAATAAGCAATGAAGTTCTATGGAAAGGACTCCAAATTCATACTCATGCAACCAACCTTAATGGCATGTCTATGTGCTCAGTGTGTGAGATGAAAGAGTTCAGAATCTGAGTCTAAGATCAGAAAAGGTCTTTATTCTTTCTCATGAGAAAGGACCCTGCCCTGTCACTCAAACGGCATCTTGCCAGGGAGAGAGCAACATGTGGAAGCAAGCCCATGGTTATACATGCCCCGCTAACGCAGAAACCCCAACCCCCCAACTGGCCTTCACTACCATTGGTGGGAAGGCTGGCTTACAACCTAAACTCGGGAATCTATCTCAGAGACAAAGGACATGGAAACATTTGGGTTTCCAATGCAAGGCCAGGAAAGCAGTTTTGTCCTTATTTGGCAATATATTGTGCTGAGGTGGCCTGGGGAGGGTCTCCACTGCTGTAAGATCCAGATTCCTGTAAGGTCAGGTGACTTCTAAATTTAGGCCTAGTGGATGCTGAAGCCATTCTAGATTTGATTTTTCAGAATGGGCAAACTTCACTGCAAGTTAACCCCCACATCAGTGTGTGCCAAGGGAAATACCAAAGGTCTCCTGCCCTCAAGGGGCTGAGTGTCTATGATGTGTCCAGACAAACATACATTATTAATTAAGTCATGATGCAGAACTCAGCAGGTCCTCTAACAGGCCTTTCCAGACTTTTCCAGTTGCTAATGCTAAAAGCACTTTGCATTTATTTTATGTACTTTCTGTAGTTCCTAATCAATTATCTGCTGTCATCTACTACCAGTCATCCTCCTACCCCAAGCAGAATGCAAACTCCTTGAGAACAGGTACTGCTTTCATTTGTGTCTTCTGTATCCCTAGCATTTAGCACAGTGACTAGGATATGGCAGGTACTTCATGCTTACTAAGTTGAATTTCTATTCTATTCAGAATAGCAGCCTCACAACAAAGACGACAACGTGACAGTCTCTTGTGATAATTAGCATTTATATAGTGCTTTAACCTTTGCAAAGAACTCTACAAATACCTTCTCTTTTTATCCTCCTAATAACCTCTTGGAGATAGGTTCCGTATCTCCTTATGAGGAAACTGAGGCAGGTATACTCAAATACATCCTCTTCTCTTCTCTGATACTACCATTCTAGTGCAGGCTCTCACCAACTCATGCCTAAACTATTAAGAGCCTACTGGTGAGTCTGTCTACCTCAAATCTCTATCTAATACAATCCCATCCCCCACTTATCTACTGCAGTGATTTTCCTAAAGTGCAGGAAAGACTATGTCTCCTCAATAAACTCTGATGGTTCCCTATTACCTCCTGGATCAAATGCAAAATCCTGTTTGGTATTCAAAGCTCTTCATAACCTAGCACCCAGTCTCCTTTCCAGTCTCCTTACACCCTACTCCCCAACATGTGATTCAGTGTCCCTGGCCTTCCATCTCTTGGCTCTGGGCATTTTCTCTGCCTGTCTCGCATCCGGGGAATGCTCTCCCTTTCTGATTTCCTTTAAGTCCCAACCAAAATCTCATATTTTACAAGAAGTTTTTGCCAATTCTTTTTAACTCTAGTACCTTCTCCCTGCTAATTACTTCCTATTTATAGTGTTATGTACCTTTTTTATAGTTGTTTGCATGCTGTATCCCCCCTTAAGGGCAAGGACTATCTTTTGCTTCTTTTTATATCTCTGGTTCTTAGTACAGTGCCTGACACATAGCAGATTTTTTAAAAAAATGTTTATTGACTGATGGAGGTAGAATTTAGGGAGTTGCCCAAGATCACACTATTAGTAATTATGGATTTCATTTGGATATGTGATATGTCCATTCCCCTAATATAGATTTTAAATCAGGTCTGCTTCTAAGTCCAGGGCTTTATCTATTGTGCCACCATTTCTACTGAGAATTCAGCTATGAAACAGCTTTCCTTATCCAGGATGCAGCAGGACGTCAGAAACTTAAAAAAAAAAAACCAAAAAATCTAAATAGGCCCTCTCCCCAAATGGAAATAAATATTCCAAGCTCTTAAAGTCCAGCTGGAAAACAGGAACTGCTCTAAGAGTCAGCAGACCTAGAGTCTATAGTTTTGGCATTGTCACTATCAGTATGACCATGAGCAAATCACAGAAGCAATCTGGAGAGAAATCTAATGTCATCTAGTTTGACCCCTGTTTGAGGAATTCCATGATATCTGCAACAAGTAGCTACCTAATCTCTACTTAAAGAAACTGAATGTGAGCCCTCTATCCTCAAAGGCAGCCATCATCCCAAAATCTACCAATCTTTCCAACTTGTACCTAATGTCCCAACTGTGTCGTCTCTGGGGCCAAGGAGAACAAAGCACAAGGAGTGTGCTTCGGGAGTAGCTAGCATTATGTACTGAGGTCACTCCCAAAATACAGCCATCATTAAGATTAGCTCATCTTTAAATACTTGAAATACCTGAGGGTTACTTCACTTCTGAGCTTCATTTTCCTCATGTGTAAAATAAAGAGGTTAAACTATACCATCTCCTAAGGCAGTTGCCCAGGCCCCTCACTCAGGAGACACAGGTTTTACAAATAATCCTAACAAGCTTGTTTAGGCAGATTAAAAGCAACTAATTAGGAAAGGGAGGAGAAGGCCCATATACTAATGGTAGGAAGAAGGCAGAAGAAGTTGGTGAAGAAAAACAGAAAACTCTAATAAGGCAGAAAGTGTGTCATGTGTTTGAGAAAGGCCCAAACACAATAATGGTGGCTAGAATAATGAAACTAAAAGGAGTGAACTCTTTGATGTCCAGAAAATTAAAACATAAGAGGACTTGTTTTTCTCTAGATGGTGAAGCACTCTTGTCAGAAATAAGAGTTCAGACTGAGGTACTCTGAGAAAAGGCTCACAAACTAGACAGGACTCTGAAATGCCAGAAAAACCTCTGAACAAAACCACTCCGAGTCACCTAGCTTCTCTACAGTTCCTGAAAAAAAGTATTTTTGCTGCTTGTCACAACTACCAACAAAAAACCTAAGGTGTACTTGTCAAGAGATCAACGGCTCCAAAAACATGCAAGACTGAACTTCTAGGCAGACTGAACATTGCCTCTGGGCACTTTAAAACATACATACCTACGTTCTTTCCTTCCCTCCCCCCAAACAACCAATCTGCTCTAAAACTCACCATAGCCAATCACGAAAGAGCTTACGGCTCACGTGATTCTATATCCATGAATGGAGTCTGAGTGTAAAGTAAGTGACCTCACTACTCTAATACTCTTAGAATCTTACTAGGCAGCCTACAGAGCAGCAGTAGAAAATAGCACAGCACTTTCTCCCAGCTCACCTTACATTAGCTCCCCACAGTAACATCAAAGTTCATTGTCTAGCTTGAGCTCAGCACTTTAATTCAGCACTTTAAAAGACTCCCACCTCCAAGAGAAATTTCACAGGGCTTTCAGGCACGTGTTAGCCATCATTACCACAACCATGTTTCTGCCATTCACTACACACCACAGACATAGCCTGTGCCCTGGAGGAGCTGAGCCATTTGACTTTTGAACTCTTGAGCCAGTGCCTCATCAGTCCAATTTCTACCTCCAGTTCAGGGAGCAATAATCAACTCAATTCCATCACTGCTTTAGTAAAAGGCTGGTCAATATCCTCATGATTTCACACACCACCCCAGAGTTTCCAAAGACCAAAATATTCTTCCTAATTCACCATTCCCCAATATAAAATTAATCTCCTAGAGGGCAGGGATAGTCTTTCTTTGTATCAGCATTCCCAGTGCTCAGCAAAATGCACTTAAATGTTTTTCAAAAGCATTGAACAAAAAAACACTTAAATGCTTTTCACTCATCCTCCCAGGAGATGACATCTTTCTCACCAGAACTTGGAGGTGCTTCCCTCAAAGTTACTTCCAGAGGCTGAAACGGTAAACTTATCCCCTCTAGGGTTTACAAATTCACTTTGCTCCTTTCCCTAGGACCTAAACAATTTCTAGATCTTAAGGACTTTAAGGAGCCCAATGCCAGGAGAAAGGAAGAAGAGCAAAGGGAGAGGGAGAGAAAGCTGAGGGCCAGGGAAGGCATGGGCACTATTTAGGGGTGAGCTATGGGGTGTATGTATTTTTCCTTTAGCCTTTAACAAGAGCCTACCACGTAAAGGAAGGCCCTGTACTTTGAGGCTCATCATACATGAGCCTTGTGCTATGGACATCTACTAAACATAAGGGAAACCTTGTTCTGGAAACATCCATGTGTAGGACTCTGATCAGAGTACTTATGTGTAAAAGAGGCTTTGTGAGCTAAGCATCTACCAAATGTAGAGAGTTCCTATGTTCCAAGCATTTGTTATGTACAGCTCCTAGTACCCTAGATAGAACTCCAGCAGGCCAATGAAAAGGGTTCTGAAATTATTTCTGTTATTCCACTTACCCAGAGGATCTTATAACAGTGGTAATACCTTTTCAAGACAGGAATAATTCATTCAATAATAACTGATATTAAATAATAACAGCTAATATTTCTATAGTACTTTACAAAGCCCTTACATACTATCTTAATCCTCATAATCACCCTATTAAATAGGTATAATTATTATTTCCATTAGTCAGGAAGAGACTGAAGTTCAGAGATTAAACATATCCGATGACAAAAACAAAAGACCTGAACAAAAATCACAGCATCATTTACCTAACGTGTGTGAGAAAGAGAGACAGAGACAGAGACAAAGGAGAGAGGGGGGGGAGAGAAGAGAGAGGGGGAAAAGAGAGAAAGAGAGAGAGAAAGAGAGAGAGAGAGAGAGAGAGAGAGAGGGAGGGAGAAGAGAGAAAGAGGGAGGAGAGAGAGGGGGGAGAGGGAGAGACGGAGAGGGGGAAAGAGAGAGAGAAAGAGAGAGAGAGAGGGAACTCAGAATGAGGAAAGTACATCAAAGAAAGGTAGATGAATTATCTTCAAGTACCTAAACTGCCATCTAACATGTGACTCTATTATTAAGAGCCAGCCTCCAGCAAGAAAGGTGTTCAAGGGGCAGCTAGTGAGTAGAGTGAGTAGAGTGAGTAGAGCACTGGTCCTGGAGTTAGGAGGACTCGAGTTCAAATCCAGCCTGACACTTAACGCTTACTAGCCATGTGACCTTTGGCAAGTCACTTAGCCCCAATTGCCCTACCTTCCTCCCTCAAAAAAAAAAAAAAAAAAAGGAAGGTGTTCAAAGACCCAGCTCTGACATATACTGGCTGTATGATCCTGAGCATGTCATTTAATTTCTCAGTACCCAAGGTCATAATTTCCTTTAAAAAAATTTTTTATGATTACCTTTTGTTTTTATATAGCCTAAATTTGTCCCTGTATCCCTCCTTACACCTGTCCCAGAGAGTTCATATAAAAAAATCCCACATAAAAAGATTTTTTAAAAGAAAGAGGGCAAAAAAAAAAAGATCAGCAAAACTTGAAAAACCTAGGTAATTTTCTAAAGACTACTTTGCAGAACAGTTGCTTATCTGGATTGATAGTTTCCCTCCTGTAAAGTTCCCTATCCCAATACAATCCACACAAGCGTGCACGCGCGCACACACGCACACACACACACACAAATAAATGATATTTATGCTGGGTTATAAGGATTGCAAAGTGTCTTATGCATAGGATTTTCTCCTCAACAGTTCTTACAAATAGATTTTACACCCATTTAAAAGGTTGAGGAAACAGATTAAAGGCTATTAAGTGACTTGCCCAAAGTCATATCTAGTAACTGGAAGGTGGTATATGAACCCAGATCTCTTTTGTCTCCAAATTTAGTGTTCTTTCCAATATACCACATTCTCTAAAGCCACGTTTACCTAACAATTAGGGCTGTCCAGAAATTATGTAGTCTGCTTCAAAAGATAATTTCTGGCTTGGATTTCCATTAGTTCAAGAGAATGTAGAGGGGGGTTCCGGGTAAATTTTAGGTTAGGCTAGAGAAAAACCATCTCTCAGCTATGAAATTCTAAGATTTTAATAGAGATCAACACTGTTCAACTAGAGAGGATCAGGAAAAGCTTCACATAGAAGTTGGTGCTTGAGCTGTATCTTAAAGGAAAAGGGATTCTGAGGCAAAAGTGAAATAATGTATTCGAGGCATAAGGGTCCAGCCAGTGCAAAGAGATGAAGATGAGAGGAAAAGAGAGAATAATCTCTAATGAGTATGGAAAGATAAATTCAACCTGGTTGTATAGGACTTTCAAAGCCAAACAGAGGAGTTTATGCTAAATCCTGGAGTCCATAAGACATTTGAATGGACTGATGATGGTCAGATCTACACTTAAAAATCACTTTGGCAGTTATATGTAGAATGGAAGTGAGGCAAGAATACCACTTAGTAAGCTGTTGCAATAATCTAGGTGACAGTTAAATTGGTAGCTATGTGAGTAGAGAGAAGAGATTTAATGCCAAGTAATATGAGTGTAGAAATGGCAAGATCCAGCAACTGACTGGATATGCAGAGTAAAGTAAGAATGAGAAGTTCAGTATAATACCCCAGGTTATGGTCTTGGAAGACTAAGAAGATGGTGGTACCTATGTAAGAATTAGGAAAGTCTGGAAGAGGGGAGGTTCGAGGAAGGAGAAAATAATGAAGATAACAAAGTTTTAGATATATTGAGTTAGAGATGTCTCCAGAATATACAGGATGAAATGAACAGGTAACTGGTGATGTGAAATGCGAGCTCAGAAAATAGATACGGGCGGCACATACTGAACTGTGAGTCACCTAGATAGACAAACTTATCTGCCAGGCACTGTTCTAAACACTAGAAATATAAAGAGGAAAAAAAATGTTCTCTGTCTACAAACATCTCACAATAGGAGAGACAACATGTAAATAACTGTACATACTAGATCAATCAATCAACATTTATTAAATGTTTACTATGTGCGAGGCACTAAGTAAGTGCTGCAAAAAACAGTCCCTACTCTCAAGGACATTATAATCTAATGGTGAAGACAAGAAAACACCACACACCCCCCCAACAGAAAGAGATAAAGAGAAAGAGAGAGAGAGACAGAGACAGAGACAGCTATACTAACAGAGGGAAGGCACTGGAATTAAGGGTAACGGGTTAGGGTAAGCTTCCTGTTGAAGAAGGTATTTTTGTTGAGACTTAAAGGAGAAAATGCCCAGAGTCAAAAGATGGAGTGTCTTATTCCTATGGTAGCCAGGAGGCCAGTGTCACTGGTTCAAAGAAGTACTTTTCAAGGAAGGTGCAAGAAGGTTGGAAAGGTAAGAGGGGGCTAAGTTATGAAGGGCTTTAAATGCCAGAGTATTTTGTATTTGATCCTGGAGGCAACAGGAAACTACATGTGTTTATTGGAAGTGGGCATGTCCACAACATGATCAGATTTGAGCTTTAGAAAAATCACCTTAATGGATGAATGGAGGATAGACAGACGAGAGCAGGAGGGACTAGAGGAGGCAGACCCCAGTAGGCTATTGCAATAATCAAGGTGTGAGGGTATCTGCCAGGCCAGGAAACCAGTGGAACTGAATTTTCTTCTCCTCCTCTTCTTCCTTCGCTTTTTCCTCCTCTTCCTCTCTACTTCCTCCTCACTGATGTAGTCTAGTGCCTCAAGATTTATCGATAGCCACCTCCTCACTGGAGCTTCACCACCACGCTGGGAAATAGGTGCCCTTATCATTCCCATTTTGAAGGAGATAAAGCAAGATTCCTCTCCAAATGCTGCCTACATTATGGATTGTGAGGATTATGTTCACTCTGTGCAATTTAATCCCTTTGAGAATGGTGATGCAGAAACCTTAACTGCATATGATGGCAACAATTATGTGGTTGTTGGCACCTGTACATTTCAGAAAGAGGCAGAAGCGGATGGGATTCAGTATAGAACACTGAAAATATTTCACCACGGACTCAGAGTTGATGCCACCTCTTAAGAGACCAGAGACCTGGCTTGATACTTTGCCTTCAGGGACCATTTTGTACTGCAACTGCTGATTAGGAAGCTGAGACTATTCACACTTCAGATCTTCAGGATAAAACAATAATGTTTGCCCCCAAAGAAGTCCAAGAATTGCAAGCATGAGTGACTATCATACCTGCAGGGTCTGGGATTCAGAAGGGAATCAGAAAGCTTGTTTTGTTCTCCATTCCCCTGGAAGGAGTGTCTGCTGGCATCCTGAGGAAGCTTGTAAATTGATGGTTGCAGAGAAGAATGAACAATCAGGTCTATGATCTCATTACCCAGCGTGCTATCCTGTCTCTTGAATCTGAACAAATGTTATTAAGGTCAGCACACTGGTGTTTAAAGAAATACCTTCAAAGTTGGAGCTACTGCAGGAAATGATTGGTTAATCTAGGATATTACTTGGTTCACTTATCCACAGAATAAGAGACCCGTCCATATGGATTGAGCCACCTTATTTGGGTGGTCAAATAGTTAATGAAAACCTATTTGCAACCACTGGCTACCCTGGCAAAATAATCACTCAACTAATTCATCATTTGGTTCTGTAGCTGTGGGATCCAGTGACTGAGATGTAAAACAAGTATCTTCCTTGCACACAAAGTTCTTAAACTGTATTTTTAATAAATATTTTGGTCAGATCCTTATTTTTTATATTTCAAATACACCTTAAACAGTCAAATGTTTTTAAGTGGTTAATTTTATTATTAAATGTTTTTTCTTCAAAAAAAAAAAAAAATCAAGGTGTGAGGTGATGAGGGCCTGCACTAGAGTTGGTGGCAGTGCCAGAGGAGAGAAGAGGGGCATATTCGAGAGAAGTTGCAAAGGTAAAAGAGAAAGTCCTTGGTAACAGTGTGGATATATGGAAGATGAGAGAGAGTGAGGAATTTCATTTGCTTCCCAGATTCCAAGCCTGAGGAAATGAGAGGATGCCTTCTACAGAAGGCAACAACAGGGAAGGCTGGAAGGGGGCAGAGATTAAGGAGAAAGATAAGTAGTATTGTTTTGGACATAATGAATTTAAGATGTCTACTAGACATCTAGTTTGAGCAACTGGAGATATGAGGGTGGAGGTCAGAAGAGAGATTGGGGAAGGAAAGATAGATCTGAGAATAATCAACATAGATATAAACTAGGTAGGAAGTTCCTCAGAAGGAAGGAGGGGAAGAGGGTGGGAAAACAGGGAAAAACCTCCAGCAGAAGGTAAGATTTGCATATCGGCTAATATGACAGAAAAGGAAAATGATAAATGTTGGAAAAGATATGGGAAAATTGGAACACTAATGCATTGTTGGTGGAGCTGTAAACTGATCCAACCATTCTGGATAACAATTTGGAACTATAGCCAAAGGTATATAAAACTGTGCATACCTTTTAATCTAGCAATACCACCACTAGGCCTATACCCCAAAGAGATCATAAAAAAGGGAAAATCATGCACATATAAAAAATATTTATAGAAGCTCTTTTTGTGGTGGGAAAGAATTGGAAATTGGGGAATGGCTAAACAAGTTGTGGTATATGAATGTAAAGGAATACTACCGTTCTATAAGAAATGATGAGCAAGCAGATTTCTGAAAAACCTGGAAAAACTTACATAAACTGATGCTGAGTGAAGTGAGCAAAACCAGAAGAATGCCATACACAGCAACACTACTCGATGATTAACTATGATAGACCAATACAACGATCCAAGACAATTACAAAAGACCTATGATGGAAAATATTCACCACATCCAGAGAAAGAACTATGGAGTCTGAATACAGGTCGAAGGATACTATTTTTATTTGGTTTTTGTTTTTTCTTTCTCATGGTTTTTCCCTTTTGTTCTGATTATTCTTTTACAACATGACTAATGTGGAAATAGGTTTGACGTGATTGTACATGTATAACTTACATCAGATTGCTTGTTGTCTTAGGGAGAGGGGAGTGAAGGGAGGAAGAGAGAAAATCCTGGAATTCTAAATTTTACAAAAATGAATGTTGAAAACTATCTTTATATGTAATTGGACAAAAAAATAAAATACTATTAAGGGAAAAAAAAAAAGAAGGTAAGATCTGAGCTGTTTTGAGAGAAGCCAAGGAAGCTAAGAGGTATATATGTAGAGAAAGAGCATTCCAAGCATGGGAGCAGCTAGTCCTGAGACACAAAATTAGTAGATGGAATGCTGTGTCCCAAGAATTGTAAATAAGGGGCAGTTAGGTGGTTCAGTAAATAGAGCACCAGCTCTGGAGTCAGGAGGACCTGAGTTCAAATCCAGCCTCAGACACTTAACACTTAGCTAGCCTTATGACCTTGGGCAAGTCACTTAACCCCAATTGCCCTGGCTTCCCCCCCTCCCCCCGCAAAAAAAAGCAAAAAAAAAACAAGTAAATAAGCCAGTACCAGGTGGATTTTACAGTGTATGGAGGGAAGTAAAGCATAAAAAGACTGGAGAGGTAGGAAAGTGGAAATGTTGCCCAAGGTCATATATAAGTAGTAAAACTGATGGAGAGCTGGGACCAGAATACAACTGAACCTAAGCATTCCTTTCACTATACCATCTTTAATACTTTTAAAAATTAATCATTAATAATTTCATTATGGTATATACAGGTTCTAGTTCTTGAACAGACAAGCTCCAATTCCTTTCCCCTCCCAAAAGAAATGTATTACAGGCAACAATGGCTAGCATGTTTATTTAGTCTAAGTCACTTCACTCTATACAGGCCACCTTCTCACAGAGGAGCTGCTTAGCATAAGGACTTCTGTATTCACTCATTCATGGTATATACACAATGATTTAGGTACTCTTGGAAAGGCTCAAAATCAGGATGCTCCAGGACAGCCCAGTCAAGTGCACTTAAGGCAGCTGCCCACCTTCGTATTTCTCCTCCCTTAGGCAGAAACAAAGGGTCTTTGTAACTCAGAGAGATCTAAACTGAAAGAAGAGTGCCACACCTACTCCAAGAATCCACTAAAGGCAGCAGCCTACAGAAGTGGTGAAAACTCAGGCCACTAGGGAGATTAAGGTACACCTCAGGAGTAGACCAAGTAGGGCTAGGCTTCTAGACTTTCCCCCTTAGATTCAGAGAGAGTACTAGTAAGAGCAATATAGTCCTATTTGTATTCAAGACTCCATAATACAGAAGGGGGCAACATATCTTAGATAAATCAGTCGTGTTCTTTGGGCCAAAGATCCAGATGCAACTCAGCCTGTCTCAGGAGCTACACAAAAGGTATAGAAACCAATTGGCCAACCCAGGAACAACTAGGACAGCAAGGCCAGTTGAATGTCAATACAAAACTGACTAAGCAGTAGCAACAAGGGTGCCAGGTTTCTTCCCCACACTAAGTACATCAGGCTGGGTTGTTACCTAGGGAACTGCAACAAACATTCCCTCTTAAAAATAGCCCATTTCTTCCTGGCAATGAACCGCCAAAGACAACGGCTTTCTTTCTGCTTGGGAATATAAAGCAGAAAAAATACATCTCTGTTTCTTGTTTGGCCTTCCTGGACAGAAGACCTGGGACCAGGATGGATGAATGGTAGGAAGACAAATACTTCAGAACATCAGCAGGAGATGATTAGCAGGGCACAAGCCCAGTCTGATTATTGCCTTTCTCTTTTCACTGTCTAAAGGTAAACACCCCAGAGATCCATGGCTTGCCTCATCAAGACTATGGAAGGATGCCCTTAAAGTTGGTCCAGCACACAAACTTTCTGCATTTCTGCAAGACAGGGGCCATGAATCTAACTCACGGCCCCCAAACAGAATCTGGTTCAATTCCAGGGCTCAGAGCTGAAAGGACATCTTGTAACACCCAGCATGCCAATTCACCAATCCAACACCAGCAGAGCAACCTGTCAGGTCCAGATCACCAGCCATATGAAAAGTTTTGAAAGAAAAAGAAGGAACAGGTGGCTATGTAGGACAGAGACTGCAGTGGGACTCCATTACAACTTGATAGCTATATTCTGCTGCTGTAAGGAGTCAGTTTCAACCTGCCATGTTCTGCCTCCTATGCCAAGACACTGTGTGTTATGCTGGAACTAACTGTACCCTAATGTGGAGTCAGCAGTAGCCTATGGGTCAAACAGGGCCTGTAGAAGATATATAATGTCACGGCCCACCCCTCCCCCACAACTCTACACTCTCTTCCCAAACTCCAAGTAAATGTTCATCTTGGTCTAAAGTTATAAAGCTCTTCCTGTCCAGTATTTTTTTTTAATTTGGAATTTAACACCAAACAAAATGAGTTTATTATGAGAATATGCAGTATGTGGAAGGACAGGCTTGTATATGAAACTGCAAATATCTATTAGAGTTTGCTTTTCCTTTCAAGTACATAATTTAATATGTAACTTTCAAAGCTGCCATGCTTGTCTGTGACTCTTTGTTAAAAATATTTCCTAGATGAATCACAGTAAAGTGGACTGGCTCTGTCATCAGAGGACCTGGGTTTAAATCTTTTTTTTTTTAAATAATTAACTTTTGTTTATTTTTAGTTTACGTTATTGATTTCCACAAGATTTTGAGTTCCAAATTTTCTGCCCATCTTTCCTCTACCCACCCCCCCAAAACAGCAATCCCACTGTATACCCCCTCCTCCACTCTGCTCTCTCCTATCCTGGGTTTAAACCTTGCCTCAGTTAATTTGTCCTTGAGTGAGGTAGTCACTGACTCTCTCTAAGCCACAGTTTCCTTACTGGTAACGAGAGAGGGTTGAGGTAGATGGTCTTTAAGGTCTCTTTCAGCTCTCAATCAAAACCATCATCAAAAGCCAAAGTGTATGGCCTTTTGTGGAAAGTAATTTGGAACTATTATATACCACCCCACCCCATCTAGTCACTATAAACTATGATTACTCTTTGACTCAGTCCTATGCCTAGTCCCCAAAAGGGATCAAAGAAAGAGGAAACTAACAAAAACAACAACCAAAAAATAAAAAATAAATTTAAGAAAAACAAAGAGGAAACATCAGTTCTTTTAGTAGCGGCAAAACAACTAGAAATAGGGTCTGCCCATTAAGTGGGCAATCGCTGAAGAAATCATAGTATACAAAAGTAATAAAGGAACAGTTCAGACAGACAAACCTGGAACGACATATAAAAAGTGAAGCAGAGTAAAGTAAGTAGAACCAAGAGAGTATTTTATAGAATAACAACAAAACACTAAACTGACCAATGCAATGATCAAAGACAATTCCACAGGGCTGGTGAGGAAACATGGTCTCACTTTCCTGATGGAGATATGATGAACTCAGGTGCAGAATGATATTTTTTTTGGACCTAATCAACAGAGGAATCTGTATTATTTGACTACATATATCTGATACAAGGATTTTATATTTCTTTCAGTGTTGGGGGATGGATGTGTGTGTATAAACAATGGGGTTACCAAAATGAAAGGAAAAAAATAAGGTAACAAGTTAAATTTGATATATGCTTGTAGGGAAGGGCAAAATTGTACACAGTGAAAATTACTAGCTTCACGTTTGAACCCTTTTATGTTTTACCTTATATATGGAGATAATCATTTTGGTGTTTAATTTTGAATTTAAAAAGTGAATGGGCCATACTTTCCTAAGTAGTCTCTGGGGATTACGTAGGGAACATAAGCATTGTTGAAAAAATAAGTGCAACTGATACATATCTTACAGTAGGTGACCCTTGGAGAAGATGGTGAGGGAGGAAGGAAAATCTTGAAGAATTATTGAATCGTCAGGCAGGGGGAAATGTAGCAACTGAGAAAGCTTTTACTATGTTTTACAACGTTTACTACATTTTACCATGCCAAACCCAGCCCTGAGTGCTTTGAGACTGGAATCCATTTGCTCCTTTCAACAAAGGCAGGGTATAATTGTGTGTGTATACACACGTATATGTGTAGAGTAGTGGTTCTCAACCTTCCTAATGCTGCAACCCTTTAATACTCGTATGTGGGTGTATGTGCATGTGGGCAGACAGGCCTGGAGACAGATAGAAGAGCAGTGTCTAGATTCCCAAGATCATTGGAAATATGTGTTTTCCGATGGTCTTAGGGGACCCCTGTGAAAGGGTTGTTCAACCCCCAAAGGGGGCACGACTCACAGGTTGAATACTGCTGGTGTAGAGAGATGTGTGTATGTACATAAATGTATACACAAAATGTTTTGGAATTTAAAAATAAAAATGCTGACAAAAATAAATTCCTATTCTTTCATCAGAAATTCATAAAATGTCTACCCTTCTTGTCTCTGAGTTTTTAAATGCTGGGATAAATATTTACAAAATGAGATCTTCGGGAGTTTTTTTACATTAAAAGAATCTTTACTACACATATTTCATGATGGTCTTATTAATTAAAATGTATCTTCTCCCAAAGACCCCTGTCCTATTTTTCTGAATCCTCTTAAAAAGCGCCAATTCAAACTATCTCTGTGAACCCAGCTCAGCCTCTAGCTCCACTGCCCAAAAGTGTGGCTACCTGAAAGCAAAGCAAAGGTTCCCAAAGGATCTGTAACATGCTATTTTGCTCAGTTATAGGTAGCAAAATTAAACCTGTGCAGGGAAACAAGGTGCAGTTGCCATAGGAACCAGAACTGAATTCCTTGAACATTATAATTAAAACTTTAAGCACAACATTAACAAGAGAAAAACCAGGAGGCTAGCTGTGTGATGCCCTTCTGTACCCTTCACCCCTACACAAAAAGGGCTTTCCTACAGAGCCACAGCATAGGCTAGAGGAAGCCAAATAGAGGCTTTGATGACTTCCATTAAAACAATGAAGTTAGACGTTGTTTTAAGTCTCTACTGCCCTAGGGAGGGAAAAAAAAAGTATGACACTTAATGTGTTCCTGGCCTTCTCCAGGTAGCTCCCCAGAGAGGCTCACTGAGAACCCTTACTACAACACGGTGATAGGAACCCTGAAATGCAAGGGTACAGAGCAGGTCTGCCTTGAAAGAATTAAAGCACTCAAGCCTTCTTTCAGTCAGAGCAGTGAGGTTTTATTATATACCAAATGAGTGGGCAAGATTTCTAGTAAATCTGTGGTATTTGTGACCAATACAATTAGGCCAGATTCTAAGAATTTGTGCGACTTAATGGGGGAAAAGATTGGGAGAAAATTTGTATAGGATCTAAGAGTGGCAAGTAGCCTGAGGTGGGCCAGGTGCAGACAATGGAAGGAATTAAGTGGTAGGGCCACAAGGCAAGGATAGTAAATAGGATAGTAAAATACTGGGATGGGTCAGATGCCTCAGGGAAATGCCAAGGTTGAAATGTGAGTAGGTTCAAGGACTGAGGGTCTTTTCCTTTTAGGGGTTCAGGTTCCTTAACCCCATCAGGGTCACAGCAACCCTTGGAGTTAGTAGCGGCTGACCTGCCCAAATGGACTAAGAGAAAATGACCTAGTATAGTGTTTCTAGACCTGTGGTTCTCAACCTTCCTAATGCCGCGATCCTTTAATATTTAATACTTGTATGTGGGCATATCTGGGCGTATCTGCATGCTGGCGGACCAGCCTGGAGACAGATAGAGGAGCGGTGTCTCGGTTTCTAAGACCATCGGAAATACATGTTTTCTGATAGTCTTAGGTGACCCCTGTGAAAGGGTCATTTGACCCCCAAAAAGGTCGCGGCCCACAGGTTGAGAACTGCTGTTCCAGCCATTATAGAGAAAGTGTTTCAAGGTCCAGCTAGAAAATTTGTCAAAACTTAGAAAATTAAAATACTGACAGACTTTGGAGTTTTCCTTAAAAGCCATCTGTGTACAGTAAACAGAACTAGGATGGGCACACTGGCTCACAGAGCCCAGGCACAGCTCTTTTCAAAGCCCAAACTAAATTCTAAAGAGAAAATTTTACCTCAAGAGGACACACACCCTGTACAAATACTGACCACACTTTAATACCCTGATGTTTTAGGAAGATAGATAAATACAAACAGCTATCTGACTTCTCCAAAACACATGCTCAGTCCATTTAGATTCCTGTAACTGTCTGAGAAGGGAATAGTCTAAGTATTCTATGCCCATCTCTGGCCAGAACAGAGCCCTAGACAGAATAAGCTTTCTTAAGTCAAGGGACTATATCTCATAGTACAATGCATTCCAGGCACTATAGGTTAGCCAGCATCTTCCATATGAAGAGCACACAGTAAACAAGTACAGTATGAAGTAGGTTTAGTAAAGGTTCAGGCACTGGATTCAAATTCAAGTTCTGCTACTTATTACTTGTGTAATCTTAGGCAATCTTTTTTTTTTTTGGAGGGCAACTGGGGTTAAGTGACTTGCCTAAAGTCACACGGCTAGTAAGTGCGTCAAGTGTCTGAGGTCGAATTTGAACTCAGGTCCTCCTGACTCCAGGGTCGGTGATCTATTTAGTATGCCACCTAGCCAACCCCTTAGGCAATCTTTTTACCTTAGAATGAGATAAAAAGACCTCAGGTCTTAGCCACAAAATGAAAGAATTAAGACTAAATAACCTCTCAAATCCTTTACAACTTTAGATTATATGGATGACTCTTCAAAAGAAGAGACTATATCAAATATGCCACTGGTCATCAGCTATGGGTTGGACCAAGCAGATATTATTCTACTTTCCTGTAAAAGGTGGGAAAGGTTACAATTCCATTTGGGGAGTTAAGTGCAGGGAAGGAGAGAGAGTAAGAATAACTATGGCCTACAACAATAACAATTCCAGGTCATCATGCTACAGAAAGTGGCATTCACTTCCCTGAGGGAGATGAGGCTAGGTGTCTCCAGTTAGTATAATTTCTCTAAAGCAGTGCTTCTCAACCTTCCTAGTGCAGCGACCCTTTAATACTCATATGTGGGCATATCTGCATGTGGGCGGATCTGCCTGGAGAGGGATAGAGGAGCAGTGTCTTAGGCAATCCCTGTGACCTCTGTGAAAGGGTCGTTCGACCCCAAAGGGGTCGCGACCCACACGTTGAGAACTGCTGCTCTAAAGTAACTCAGGATGAGGGGGGGTTCTACAAAGTGTTACAATGAATACATCTTCAGATTTCCTTATTTTTGGTAAAAAACAAACTAATTTTCAACCTTTGTATCCTATGATGAAACCAAAAAAGTTAAGTCAATTTGCACTATTTATCTGATATCTCCAAAGAGATACCACATGTAACTCCAACCTTCCAGTTGTCACATAATTGAATATCAACAGAAATATGGATCAACTAGTAGGTGGACAGTAATGCTGTAAAAAACACCCACATGACATGAACTGATGGTGATGGAAGTGAGCAGAACCAGAACATTGTACACAGTAACAGCAACATTGTGCTATGACTAACTTTAATGACAGACTTAAGTCTTCTCAGCAATGCAAGGATCTAAGACAACTCCAAAAGGCTCATGACAGAAAATGTTATTCACATCCAGAAAAAGAATTATGTAGTCTGAAGGCAGATTGAAGCATACTATTTGCTTTCCTTTTTTTTTTTCTTCTTTCTTGTGGTATCTCCCATAGGTTCTAATTCTTCTTTATAACATGACTAATGTGAAAATGTTTAATGTGAATGTATATGTATAGCTTATATCAGACTGCATGCCATGGGGGGGAGGGAAGAAGGGGGAGAAAATTTAGAACTTATAAAACTCAAAATCAACTATAGAAAGTTGAAAACTAAATAAAATAAAATAATAAAACAAGTAATTAAATTTAAAAATAAAAAAACAAAAATAAATAAATAAAAACAAGAAAATTAAGTATAAACAAACAAATAAATAAATAAATGAAATTCCAACAAAGATCAAGAGCCATTTTTAAAAAACCCAAAACATCCATGTGGAAACCATCAAGCATACTTTCACTGGGTCTTCCACTATTTCTGACAATGATTTAATAGAATCAGATGTGATTAAAAGAGGATGTTTTGTGGCAATTCCCAGGTTGAAGTTGTAATTTTTTTATATGATTTTACATGGATAAATTTTATATTAATTTACATGAAATCATATGGATATATGCATTTGAGAAGTAGACCAAACAGGCAAAAGATGACAAACTAGCAATTACTCAGGAACTCTAAGGAGCGTCTTTTTCCCTGGGAAGATGGTATGATTGGACTACTTCCATCTTGCAAGGCAGAACGGCAGATCTGCATCTGCCTAATCTTGGACTTGCTTTTTAAAAAAATAAATTTGCCAATAATCCTTGATTCAACTTCATTTAAAGCTCCCACTAAGGAGTGTGGAGAGGGATTCCAAATGACTAGCATTCCAGATTGATAGCAGGAGGATTGAATGGTGAGAGAACTTATCCTAATCATTCTAAATGGCTTATTCAAGTTTGTAGGAGATCCCATTCTTAATTTCTCAGAAAGTGAGGTCTATGACAACAATGACTAAATGTAAAAGTCTGGATGGGCACATCATCTCAGGTGTGCTAGGACTATCTTTTAGCATACAGGTATGCAAGTCTGTGGCTTTGGGGAAATTTTGCTTCCACACTTTTCCCTCTTCTGGTCTACCTTTCACATGCTGCCAAACTAATCCTCCTTATGAATATTTGTTCATGCCAATCCTCTTCTCAAAACCTTTGAACAGCTCTCTATTGCTCACGTAGTAAAATTTTAAAATTCTCAGCCTGGCATTCAAGGCCCTCCATTAAACGGTAACACCCTAGCCTCTCTACTATGGCCTCTGTGCTCTCACCAAGCTGGACTACTTGCTAGTCCTCATGCATGCACTATACCTTTTTTGCCTCCAAGCCTTTGCTCATACTGTTCCTATGCTGGGTATTTCATCCTTCCACCTGTTGAAATCTTACCTATCCTTTAAGTTCAGGTCAAATGCTACCTATTCTATGAAGTCTTCTCAGGTTCCCACCAACTCAGTAATAATATTCCCATCTTTAGAAGGTACATTACATTACTGGATTTTATAGTTATATCTATTATGTGTCATATATAAAATGACAAATTTCATGAGGATCAAGACTAGTGTCATCTCCCACCTCCGTATAAAGTAGGCCCTTAATAAATGTTTGTTAAACAAGTTTTGTTTTTCCTTTTTCCTTCCAATGGCAGCTAGGTGGTACAGTAGACAGAGCCTTGCATCTGGAATAAAAAAAGACCGGAGTTTAAATCCAACCTCAGATACTTACTAGCTGTGTGATTTTAAGCAAGTCACTTAACTTAACCTGACTGATTCAGTTTCCTCATCTGTAAAATGGGGACAGATAACAGTACCTATCTCACAGGATTGTTGTGATAAAGAGATATTTGTAAAGTGCTTTGCAAATTTTAAAGCACTCTGGCTACTATTGTGTTAACTATTATTTTATTATTATATGATAGTTATAATTATTTTCCTCAATGGAAGGAATTGGTAAAGGAGTGTGGTGGTGGTGGTGGATAGCAAGAGAGTTGCAAAAAACAATAGAAAAGAGGATCATTGAAACACTTCTTAAGAAAGCAGAGGACTAAAAGAAAGGCCAGAAGGAAACACAAACAAGACAGCTTTGAAAGCTCCATTTTGAATTTATTATATGATTAAAATGAAAACCAAATTGTATACAATATTCACAGTGCTCTAAACAATCCTCCTCTTTTCTACTTTGCATATGGAAATGCTCATTTAATCAGGCATTTAGTTTAAAATAATTTTTTTAAATGTTTACTGAATTGAGATGGAACGGATCACAGAAAGTCCCCTAGAAAAGTCTCTCAACTTGGGCAAGTCACAGCCTCTTTCAGGTAAAATGAATTCATTTTACTGAGCATCTTGCAGCTTTCTCACCTGTACAATGAGGATGAAACCATCCATCACAAACCACTTTCAAAAAGTATTTGTGAGAATGACATGTAGGACAGCACTTTAAAGAGTTAAAATACAAACAGAAGCAATTATTTAAAATGTGTAGGCGTCTCCTGCCACAAGAAAGATGGTAGCTGCTGGAAGGATAGGGGTGTGGCCACTCCTACCATCCAGTTGCTGAAGGTATATACCAAGACACAGCACCATGGCCTGGCTCCACCTGGTCTTCCTGAAAACTACAGCACCTGACTCCAAGTAAATATATCAGCTACCTTCATAAGGCAATTGTCTTCTTGGACAGATATTTTGTACAATTTGTTCAGTTACTTTTCAGTTGTGTACAACTATTCATGACCCCATTTGGTGTTTTCTTGGCAAAGATACTAAAGCGGTTTGTCAATTCCTTTTCCAGTTCATTTTACAACTGAGGAAACTGAGGCAAACAGAGTCAAGAAAACTGCCCAGGATCACATAGCTAAAGAGGCCAGATCTGATCTCAGGAAGATGAGGCCCAGCACTCTATCCACTGTGTCACCTAGCCCTTACTTTGTACAAAATGGGCACTCAAACAGTGTTTGTTGTATCACCTCCTTACCATTTGGATTACCTATCTGAAAAGTTGAGGTTAAGACTTAGAGAAGGGCTGAGAACTGAAGAGAGAAAAATTTATCAGAAGACATTTTAAATCATAAGTCAGATATAGAAGGGACCTTGGAAGTCATTTAGTATAACTTCCTCGTTTTAAACATGAGGAAATTGTAGACTTAGAGAAGTTATATTATTTGCACCAGATCAAACACACAGTGTGAGAGACAGGATTTGAACCTAGATCCTCTACTCCAAATCCACTGTTTTTTTATACTACATCACTGTTTACTTAGGGAATACCACTGTTATGGAGAAAAAAAATATACACGGTCCACAGAAAGTATTTCACTTGGTCTGCCACTCTTGAGTCCCAGAGTGGCTCCAATCAATCTATCACCAGATTCATTAAATGGCTACTTAAACCAATGCCTCAGTGTCCAAAACACAGGCCCAGAGCAACAGTCAGTTGAGCTGGTCTTTGCCTCTGACTCTTAACCAATCCACCTGATGCTCTTGGATTAGTTAAGACCTATTTCTCTCCACTGCTAACAGACCATCTGAATTTGCTAAATAACATACTAGCCTTTTTCCTTTCACTCACCAAGTGCTTGGCACTTGGGGTGTCCCTGACTAAGACTGTTCATTCAGACCATAGGCTAACAGAGGTCTTATCAATTTACTTTGGTATGTATGTCTAACAGCACAGTATATATTACCCCAAATTACTGGCTCTTCTATCAGCTGAATATATGGATCTAGTAACCCACCCACCCCCAAACAAATCCTCCACCAGCTACACAGAGCACACCCATGTCAACCCAGTGCCAACATCCAACCAGTTTACAACTCATGCTTCTCACTATCCTGGGCTCTGGAAGGACTTGCTGCCTTCCAAGGGAGGCCCAATTCATGAGTCCCTCCTGCTATTCACAGGATTTACTTACCACCTGATTCAGGATTATTCAACATTTCTGTGTACAAACAGAACATATGCAAACTAAGGTGCACCACAATACAATCCCTCAAAATTAAACAGAAATCTCATTTCTTGTTCATTCCCAAATTTTCTCCAGTGACCTCTGAAGGCAGTCTTTCTCACGAGTAAACGAACTTTCCAAAATTTGGCACATTCTATAATGGGCTTCCGGTCATCCTAAACCTCTAAGTGGCATAAAAACAGAAAAATAGCTTTTGAGCTACTCTACCTTGAAATGGTCAGCCTGCTATTTCATGCTGTTGAAGCAGCTCCAACACTAAGAAACAGAGGAGATGATCAGGATCACCCTTATATATCCATTTTAAATGGATATAAAAGAAACTTTAACAACCAAAAATCCACCTTACATCAAGAATACGCATAGCTTCGGAAATTTACAAGGCAGGAGACTACTATACATCATGGGTAAAATAACACTAATGTTTATGAAGGAACAAAAAAAAAGAAAACAGCAGTGCCTCAAGTCTGCCATATGCCTCTAGAAAAGAACCTTACTGGCATTTAGGCTGCCATAGTCTGGACTTTTTAATTTTTCTAACTAGGCTCACCAGTTAAGTGTTTACTATTAAGTGGGAATACCACAACTACAGAAAACAAGCCAGACTGGTTTTAACCAGTCTGACCAAGAGGGCCCAGACACCTGCTCAATCTGCCTACTTGTCAAGGACCCAGTCTGAGGTCTATAAGGAGAGACCATTGGCCTGGAGACCTAGGGCTGTCCCCTTAGCCTTAAAAGCAACAAGATGGTCATATAACTGCTGCAGGATTCCTCTTCCCATTTTACCTTCCTAAGGTCAATATTGTCAAGTCTAAGCTACAGACCTCTCAGTCTAGGAGCTTCAGAGCATCTTGCCAGTGAAAAGGTTTATAGCTTGTGAGTTACAGCCCATGTTTAGCTCTTGTACAAATCTGACAGTCTCCCTAGAAATTCTACATGTATCTTTTGCAGCAGAGTATTCCAGAATTACCTATAGCTCCAGCTCTACTTTATCGCTGAGTAGGCTTCATAGAGAAGGAAGTATTAGTAAGATAAGGTTGGTAGACCTTATTTTCAGAATCAGTAGCCATTTTAAGAGCAGTCACAACTTGCCTATGTCTGTACAACTTGTCAATACAAATTATGCTTTTGCCCATGAAGGCTGCTGTGAAAAGCTAGCATGGCCTCCCCTCCTGGGGAAAGAGGAAGCTGCCCAGACTTGCTCTCACCCCAAACAGGGCAATCATAGAAGGATCCTCTTAAAACACCGGGTAGATATTTTTAGGGCTAGCTCAGCAAAGTGTAACGTCACTGCAGCAATGACCTTTGCATTTTGATGGCTGGCTCAGCCCCACAAGAGGTGATCCCCAAAGCCTTTCTCTGGAATTCTCTCTATTTCTGCCCTACCATCTCAAAATGACCCTCCCAAATCACCCCCACAACATGAATTACAGTATTTTTTAAACAAGGTTCTGCTTCAAATTCTAATGCCAGCCTCTGAAGTTGGAGAGGAGAACACTGCTGGCACAATGAAGACCTGTAACATTCAGGAACAATCGCACACAGGTTTATTTATATCAAAGACTGGATGGGAAAAGTAACATGTTGATAATCACAGAAAGGTTCAAGGACTCTCTCAAACCCCAGAAACTCTTGGCATGAGTCTAGCACTAAGACTGGAGAAATGCTTGCCTTAGCCTCTTGTCTCCAAGGAGATGAAATCTCAATCTCTCAAAAAACGGGCCCTCCACCCCATTGTCAGAAAAGGAAAAACAGCAAGACTTGACTAGGTATATGGTGGCTCTGGATAAGCCCACACACTATTTACAGATCTGCCCACACCAAGCTCTGGAGATCTGCCAAGACATCCCCACCTGTCTCAGTCTCCTGCCAGGTAGAAGGGCAAAGGAGAAAAGGGGAGAAGAGAAAAGCAGTATGTCCCCTGCTTCCTTCAATTGCCAATCTCACTTCCACCAGGTGCAAGCCAAGCCTTCAAAAGAAGCCTGGTAAGACTCCAAAGCCAAAATACTGTTCACTGTTCCCAGATTATAATCCTGATCCCTACAGATCTAACCAGGGCTTTTCAGATGTGGGGGAAAGAGAATTATAAAAGGCAGGTGGAGTGGAGAATGAATGCTGAATTCCCTAAGATCTTACCAGAGCCAAATCAATGATCTATTTCCTAAGGAATTAAAGAGTACACACAAATACATCTTTCCATTCAGAAAAGATATGTTCAAATTTCCCTAACTCCTACCAAAAGTCTTTTTATTGACATATGAGGCTCAAGGCTTGATAGCACTATCTCCTCCAAATGGGGGTGGGTAAATTGGTCCTAAGGGTGGTGAGAGGGCACTGAGCTTAGTCTATATATAAGAGGGAAAAGAGTAGGTATAGAGAAGATGTATTTATCAGAATCATTCTTAAATCTGGATAGTTTCATTCTGTTGAAGGAAAGTAGAGGATAAAATCACATTAGAAGAATGAAAAATAGGAGGGAGAGAGAGGGAGAAAGTTATCATTCCTCAATCCAGGGGAAAAGAAGCAGAAAGCTTAGGGTTGGAAGAGACCAGAATTAGAGTACAGATTTCAGGAATGGATAGCCTCAGGTAGGACACCCTGGGTTTGGCTAGAAGAGAAAAGAGGCCTATAAATCCAAGAACCAATCAGGTGTTACGAGGGCACCTTTGACTTTGTGATTTGGAGTAGGATTGTCTGGAAGGTAAAATGGGGTCAAGAAAATGTCTTAACAAATTCTGGGTGAAAGGATTCTGAACCACAACGAAAGGGGGAAGAATCAGGCAGGGAAAAGACATGCCTGTCCCCAAGGGTGGAGATCAAGGCGAGCTCCATTATTTCTCCCTGCAGGGTCACACAAGGGATGTTTGGCACAACAGCGAGATCAAGGGTGATAAGAACCAACCCTACAGATGACACTGGATAAGGAGACAGGTATAGTTTCACCAAACCTGAAGGGAAGAGGGACCCTAACAGATGCTTTTCTGCCCTGCTTTCTCTCCAGCTTCCCCAGAAAAGAATGAAACATTCACAGAGTCCCACCCCACCACCAAGATATTGGGGGTGGGGTTGTATGGAGAGCATCAACCAGGTGTGAAGGAACATCTCCCCCATCTGAAAAGATATTAAGGGGAATAATATTAAAGAACAAGCAGGAGAATAAAGAAAGGAAGGCTGGATTACACAGTAGGGGGGGAATAAGGACAGAGTGTCAAGTGGGAGAGTTAGGAAAAAAGCCTTGACATGAGTAGGAGTCAGCAAGGTTTGGAGGGAGGAAGGGATGCTGCTTTACTGAGGAAGTAGCTACAAAGAGAGAAAAGGAATGGGGTAGAAAGGAAGTGTTTAAAACCAAGGTTGGAGTAGGAACTGTAGTATAAGGCTAGACTCAGGGAAGGAACTGATATTGGGGTGACATGAGGTGACCAAAATCGATAAAGTGGACGTTGCTGTAATTACTTTATATTTACGAATCTTAATTTATATTCTTCTCTTATCCCCTTTTTCTTTGTATCACAAGGAATGTTTGTTGGAGTGAATGAAAGGCAAAATATAGACAGCTGAAGTAGTAAAGTGATAAGAATCAGAGAAGGAACACATAGGTTGAGGGACTATAGGAAATCAGATCAGGAATAGAAGGGAATCAAAAGTCCCAAAGGGTTGACAGTGGAGGTAGGAGAGACTCTGGAAAAAATTAGGATATTATAAGATGCCTAAAGATGACGTGAAAATGAGATATTGTTGTCAAAAATGATAGGTCAGGTGGTAGAAGCCTGTAAGGAGACAACAGAAAGAAGATCAGACTGCTAAGAAATAGGGAGGATTAGGGGGCTTGGGGTGGAGAGAGCCCGAATGGAGGAAAGAACAACAAAAAAAGGGTGGGGAGAAATGGGAAAATTATAAAAGAGATCCAGGTTGAGGGTCCTCCTCTCAGAGAGAATGGGAGGTCGATAGGAGGGAAAAGAAGATGAAGTTGGCTAAGGCGAAATGGGGGGGTGTGTATAGGGAGGGGTAGCTAGGGAAGAGAATACAGGGAGGAATGGAGTGGCCAGACACTATGGGGAAGGTGGGGCCCAACCTGCGGAGACTAAACAAGGAGATAAAGAAAAGCCAGACTGGATGAGAAAGGCAGGAAGGGAGGGGAAGGGGTTCCCAAAGACAATGCCTGAAGGTACAGGCATTATGGAGAGTACAGGGGTGGTACTGGTATTTCCAAGCAGGAATGAGGGCACAGGAATACCCCAAAGTAGTGGGGGGCTCGAAGACAGACTAATAGATTGGCGAGGAAACAAGGGGGGGACAGGGGACGGTGTCAGGTGCGTGTGCCCGGATTCCAAGGGGGGAGGGGGCTGAGGTCCCTGCGATGGACCCCGGCCGTACCTGGTAGACTGAGGCCTTGGGCAGGTCCAGGCAGACTGTACAGCAGAGCACGGAGTAAAGGCGCTCCTCCAGCTTCCCGCTCCCCGCAGACGCCGAAGCCGAAGCCGTGGCTGCCGAGGCCGCTGCTGCCGCCGCCGCCTCCGCCTCAGCTGCCCGCAGTCGCTTCTTGGGCGGCGCATCTGGGTCGCCGCCGGCCTCGGGTAGGGGCAGCGGGCGGCCCGCGGGCAGGCCCGCCTCATCTGGGAGCCCGGGCCCCGCCGCCTCCCCCAGCACGGACACAGACACGGCCATGGCAGAGGCGCCCGGGGGCCCAGCCCCGGACCCCGCGGGTCCCCCCGCCGCCGCCGCCGGGCCCCCGGCCTCCTCAGCCCCGGACATCCCGCCGCGGCCGCCGGGCAGAGCCGGGCGCGCTCCCGCCGCTGCTGCTGCGGCCGCCGCCGCCGCCGCCCGAGGGGGAGGGGGTTAGGGGGACCGCGCGCTCCTGCCGCTGCCGCCGCCGCTCCCGCTGCTGCGCCGCCGCCTCAGAGGACCCGGTCGCTCGCGCGTCTCCTCGAAACTACTGCCGCCGTCGCCGCCACCTCAGTCGCTGCCTCAGATCCAGATGCAGACACCAAACCCGGCGGTGCCGCCATCTTTGTTTTCACTGCTCGCTCCCTCCCCCGCCCGCCCCCCCGCGGAGGCGGTGGCGACGCCCACCACGTGACCCCGTAACCTCAACCAATCAGCGTGCCACGCGGGAGGGGGAGGGGAGAGAGGGAGGGGTATGGGGGGGAATCGAGGCCGAGAGTAGGAGCTCCAATAGTAGCCAATCGACGCGAGGAGAAGGGAACCTCATAGACCCCGCCCTCTCCTCTCCTTTCTCCCAGGCTCCTGCCCCGCCCTACCTCAGAGGACAGGAAGAGGCAGGGCTCGAGAGGGTGGGGCCAATAAAGAGCAGAGAGCAACACAAGAAGAGACAGAGAAAAGGCTGGAAGTCAGAAGACTGTAAAGTTCTCCCTACCCTAGTCTGAGCCCCCAGGGGCAAGGAGTCGTAGGCTTCCCCCAGTTTTTCACTCCCCGCCCCTCAGGCCTGTTTAAAAAGAAAGGGATTGTGCCGACTTTCCAGACGCAGGAGGTGAGGCTCCCACACAGCCCGGGCCCTTTCCTCGGCGATGTCCCAGGCCGGTAGCGTAGCATGTTCCTCTGGGGACGTCCGGATGTCAGCACGTTTAGGTTTCCCCCGAACCTTCCGGGGGAAGGGGGGGGGGGTCTGGCCCTCTTTTGACCTTACCGGAAAATGAGTGTGTGTCTCTTCCTCCCTTTCTGTCTCCCCAAACTTATGGCCCCAGGGAAACCCTTCCCAGACCTCCGAGGAAGAGAAGGCCAAGCTAGGGACCCCCCGGACTCGGAGTGAAAGACGGAAGCTCAGAAACCCGGCGCCAATTTGAAGTCCAGCTAAGGCTAGCCGACCTGAGCCACGCCTTCTCTAGGGCCCACACCTCTCCTGCTGATTCCCATTGGTGGACTTTTAGTGGCTAGGGCGGGAACTTCCTTTATCCGCCCAATGACAGGCCGGGGGCGGGGTCTGAGCGCTTTCTTCCGGAAATAATGTTCCTGCATCCTAAGCCTTACCTAGCTTCTTTAGAGGCGCTAACCTCATTCTAGAGCCCTTTCCTGTAAGCTTGGGACTGGGGGGGCTCCTGGGAGATGCAGCTTCCTGATCTCTTGGGGCCACAGAGCTCCAGAGTGGGGTTAGCAAATGAGACTGAGGGTCTGCATTAATTAAAGACCCTTTTTTAGAGGGAGATAAATTAAGTTCCCTTTAAACTTTTAGGTATCACCACGCCTGGAGCTGAGGATGAGCAAAGTAACTTCAAAGGGGAGTGCCAACCCAGGAAGGGGTTGTGTCTTTGACTAACACTGTACAGAAACGACTGAACTATGGAAGCGACTGAACAACGAAAACATTTACTCCTCCCCCAATTGGCTGACCACTAAAGATATCAGCATGAATGGTGAGGGTTCCCAGGGCATAAGAATCAGAAATATGGATGGGGACTAGTCCAGTGTAGCTTCTTTCCTTCCAATTCAATAAATGAAATATATACTAAGTGCCTATATTTTGAGCACTGTGATGAGAGGGGAAGATGCAAAATATACATAAAGTCCCTCCTCTTATGAAGCTCAGTCTTGTAGGAGGAAAAGATATATCTAGGAATAAGGAAAGGATATGTGATTTCATTATAATCCTAGTGAATTTCCTGGAACACTAAGAGGTTAGGTGACTTGGCAACCATGTGTCAGAAGTAGGATGTTGACTCAAGCCTTCCTTGTCTCAAGACAGGCTGTCTATCCACCATGCCACATTGCCCCCACCATCATATTTACAATTGTAATATACAGTATTATACAGGTCTTCAGCTTCTGAATGGGACTTAGATCCTGCCTGAGCTATTTCGAAGCCCACCACAGTCTCATCCCAATTACCAGTCATTACCAATCTACCTTCCAGCCAAACTGGCTTACAAATCACTCCTCAGACCCTTACTTAGGCTTTCCTGTTTTCCTTGTCTTTTTCTCTGCCATTCCTTCTGTCTGGAATCATCTAGTTAAATCTCCATCTAGTGAAATCCTGCCCATTCTTCAAGGCCCAGGTCAAATGCCTACTTCTCCATGTAGCCTTCTCTAGATACTTGAGCCTATAAGAATTTCTCTGTTCTCTGTATTCCTATGGAATTTACTGTCTATGCCACTCCTCTAGCCCTTAATTTTATTTTTTAAAATGTATTAAATACCTATTAGTGCTTGGCACTGGAGGTACAAAGATGAATGTGAAAAAGAAAGCTTAACCTCAAAAAGTTTAGGGGGAGAATGTGGCATATACACAAAACAAGGGAGAATTCAAAAGAGGCAAAAGAGAGGTCCAGATGAAGTGTCCAAGAAAATCTGAGATACAAGACTTCATGGGGAAGGTGTTACATATGACCTGGACCTCAACAGGGAGATATGAGGAGACGTTTCTGGCATGAGATACACTTTATGGGAATGCAACAGAAATGGGAATTGGAGTCTAATTTGTCTGGAATGTAGAATCCATGAAGGGATATAGTGTGAAATAAGGCTAGAGATGTAGGTTGGAGGCAGAGTTTGTGTTTTGTCACATAGGCAGTCTTTACCCACTGAACACTCTTAAGCAGAGGAATGACATGGTTAGGCCTTAATTACAAGCCAGGGTCCATGAGCAAAGTAACTTCAGAAGAGAGTACCAACCTAGGAAGGGGTTGTCTCTTTACCCAGACTGATTGTTCTCATATCCACTTCTAGACTATAAGCTGGGAGTCACGGGACTTGGGGAAAAGAATAGAGCATGGAGGCAAAACCAGTGTCTCCAATCTTTCTCTCCCTCCCCCCCCCCCCCATCTCCTTCTAAAAGAGGTGCCTTTTACAGAGTAAGTACCTATTAAGTAAATGAATACATGAATCCTGCTTCATAGCTGGAATGAGGAGAAAGAAGGACAAAACAGATCCCAATCCTGGGAACTTGGAACACTGTATTTAACTTAAAGTGGTTAAATGGCAACTGCTGGGAAATGTGGGGCCTCAGGCCAGCCAAGGAAAAAGTTATTCATTGAAGGAGATTGGGCACCCTAAATCCAGTGTTCCTCCTTTGCCCCACCCTAGGGTCACTCTGCTGAATAGTTTGAGACTAGAGCCTATTCTGCCCCTGAGCTCAGGTCTGGAGTTGGCCTTGATCATACAGGGATTGAGTATGTGGAAGAGAAAGAGCCAAGTTACCTTCAGGAACAGGCAGATTCACATTTCCCTAATAACCCACAATATTTATTAAAATGTCACTGAAAAGCAGAAGGCAGATTCCTCTCTTGCCCCCTATACAAGTTCAGCCAAAAACAGTGCCTTTTGGATAAAACTCATGTGTCCCTTGATGTTCCATCCTTGGTAAGAGGAAAATGAAAAGATAGGTCCCAAGGGTTGCAACATTCCCTCCTCACGCCAACCCACAACCAAATGGAGCACCAGTCCCTGGGTATAGGGAAGTACTGAAGTCTTGGGGCCTTAAAAAGGGACTATGAGGAAGATGGTTCTAGAAAACCCACTCTGGGCAGAGCCACTCACTAGCAGGACACCAACTCCATCTCCAGGCTTCTTCCTTGTCCAGGGTGTGTCAGTCCCCTTGCCACATTCCAGCAATCATAGGGGCTGTATTTCTTCAGCAAAGAAAAAACTGAGGCAGCTAACCCCATAGGACGGTCCTAGCCAATGAGAGATGGAGCAGGAAAGTACAGGAGAAAGGAGGCAGCCGGAAAGTGATGACATGACAATAGATGATGGAAGAAACCTCTCACTTCCCTGACTTAGCAAAGAGTTTCTGATCATACAAGCCCCCAGAGCTGTGGATGAGAGCACAGTATGAGAAAGCATTAGTTAACCATAACAATTAGCCCCCACCACACACACCTGCCTTGCCTTTTCTTCCAGCAGAAGTCCCACAAGGTCCAGCACCTGGCCAGGTAGCCTCAGAATTGAGTTGGTACCCATAGTAATCATCTGCTCCTGAAGGGGTCTTGCTTGCATCACTGGTCAATCTAACTCCAGGTGCTGAGTGTGAAGAGCCCAACGATAAGACCAACTCCCCACAGCCAGGGCCCATCTGCATGCATCTTCCTTTTGTAGGAATAGCAGTAGAGTTTCCTCCTCCAGCCGGCTCATGAGGCTGGCTGCACCTAGCGCCACACCACCACCCATTCCGTAAGTGTTGACAGTGAAGACAGACACAATGAGGATAGTTACTGCAGCCACTAGGGCCACAGCTTGACCAGCCACAGCCCGGGTCTCTGTGCCCAGATAGTCCCCAGCCATAGCCAGGACCATACCACCCCCCAGAAGTAGATTGGCCGTAGAGCGATCTCCATTCACCCAATGGAAATCAAAGGCCAAGAGAGGGAGGCCGATGACTGTGGCCACCCAGGTTCCCATCTGATTATTGGCATTTGGCTGGCAAACTGGAACCAATGCAGCAGCTGCAGCTAGGGCTTGAAGCAGGAAGCCTGCAGCAGCCCCTCGGTTCACCTGGCAACATGGGGAAAAGGAAAGTTAGGTCACTGGGACAAGAAAGGACCATATACCACCCTCTGAGCAGCCCAGAGCCAGAAGTTGATCCTCTAACTTTATATCTGACTTCCTGTCCATGCTCATCCACCAACATTTTCACTAATTTTCTCCACTTGAATCTACACTGCTTCACACACCCTCTTCACACTTTTAAACTGGCCAAACTGAAATGGAGCTGATTAACCTACACATGGTCCAAAAACAATCTCTAGCCTGGAAGGTCAAGAGAAACCAGTGCTTGGCTGTCCCATCACCCAGCCTATAGTATCTAAGGACTCCCATTGAGGTATTCCATGACCTCTGATGATGTAAAAGAATATAACTTCTCAAAACTCCACCCCCAGATACTGGGTCACTCACCCTGGCAGTGTGCACAGCAGAGTGTAGAGAGATTACTCCTAGAACAAAGTAGGAGAGTTGGGTACTCCACTCCTCAGGCTTGTCTGCCATGGAGCCAGAGAAAGGGAAGGTGAGGAAGGGGCCTTTGGCCCAACCTTCAAAGGAAAGGAAGGAAAGGAGCTCCTCAGCAGCTACCTTATCCCTCCCAACTCTGAGGACCTTCTGGGTATCAGAATAATCTAGAAGAGATTCTGTTACCTGAGCGAGGTGTATAGTAGTAAAAAATGAGCATGAGCTAAACTGAGGGAAGCCACAGTTGGGCAGGAACTGGGGTTTACATAAGGAATGAGTAAAGTTATGAGGATGCAGTTGGCTGACGGAAATTGAGCTGTACGGGAAGCAGGGTGGGGATGGGGATGGCAAGCAAAAAACTTAGTTTTGTTACATAAGGAGCAGGTGGGTAGGACGGGAGTTTGGAAAAGATGGAGCAAGACCCCAGAATTACCTTTGGTGAAGCTCAAGGGAGGAGGATGAATGGACAGGTAGTGGGGCTTGGAAGATACTGGACACGACCTTAGTTCGAGCTGTAGAGAGAGAGGGAGGAAGGGAGCCAAGAGAACCTGGGATGGGGAGGGGGTGGGGTGGCTTTTGCAAGGGCCACCGGCAAGGGTCCGTGGGGGCGAGTGTTGGGAAAAGCCAGGCCCCAGCTGAAGCGAGCTGCCTAGGAGGCAAAGGACGGGCGCTGTCCAGCTGCTGGGGTAGGCGGTCCAGGCAGGCTGCCGGGGTGGTGTAGCTGCTCTGGGACAGATCCTGAAGGAACAGGAGATGGGGGCTGAGCACAGGGAGGAGCTCCAGCCGCTCGGAGAGAGAGCACAGCAGGGGAATCCGGCCCAACTAGGAGCACCTGCAGGCCTAGGCCCAATCCAAAGGACAACGGGGGCGGGTCGGCGACGGCGCAGCTCCTCCTCCTGAGCAGCCCCGCCCCCTGTTACCATAGCAGCACCTGGAAGCCGGGGTGTCGGCCAGGAAAAAATGAAGAAAAAGGAACCATAGACTTAGCTCCGACTCATCATCGCCCCCCCGTGTCCGGAGGGGGAGGAATCTCTGTAAAGACAGGCAGGGGCATTTGGTGGAAAGTGGCGTGTCCTGGGGGAGGAGCTGAAAGGTGGAATGCGGGAATCGTTCGAGCAATTCAAGATTGCACCGAGGTGGGAAAAGCTTATTCAAATGCAAGACTGAAGCTTGCATTGCCATTTTGCATGCCAGACATTAGAATTTCTCTCAGCTCTCTTCAATGTTTAAAAAATTTTCCAGCAAAATCATCTTTCTACTTTCCTTTGTCTTCTCCTGTTATAACAGACCCACTCCCACCCCATCTCTGTCTACTAAAATTGTTGGAAATTCAACATGTCCAATATATAATTTAAAGCAAACCCATCCTTTCTTCAAACACCCCTATTTCTGTTGTGGCTCAGCTTTCCAAATCCGGATTTATCCTTTGCTCTTCCCTCAAACCCTTTACAAACCCGGTATTTGCAAAGTGACTTCCCTCCAACCACCTGGACAGGTATCCTCCTTTGGGACTTCAGTATCTTTCACTGACACTGTGCAAGCTCTTCATAACCAACCCCTCCTGATCTTTCTAATCTTCCCAGCCACCATCTTCTTCCTTTTTTTTTTTTTGGAGGGCAATTGGGGTTAAGTGACTTGCCCAAAGTCACACCGCTAGTAAGTGTGTCAGGTGTCTGAGGCTGCATTTGAACTCAGGTCCTCCTGACTCCAGGGCCGGTGTTCTATTCACTGCACCACCTAGCCGCCCCATCTTCTTTCTTCTCAATCCATCCTTCACATATTATACAAACTGATATTCTTAAAATATCTCTAATCAGATTACTCATTACTCCTCTATTAAAAAAAAATCCCAAGTGATAAAATATGGAGGGGGCAGAGCTGTGATGGTGGATAAGAGGCAGCAACCCAGCGGAACCTTCTCAACATTCCCCTCCAAACAACTTTAAAATAACAAATCAAATTTTGGAGTGGAAGAGCCAACAAAAGGTTGAGGTGAAACTTTTTTTTAGAATAAGACATGTTGACCTGAGAGGTCTATGTCACTGGGGTATAGACCTGTCCAGAGCCCATGAACAATGAGTGCAGCAGGCTTTGGAAGTGGTAGCTGCAGCTACTGCTTGAGGAACTTTTAGCCGAGAGATGATAAAGGAGTCAGAGAACCAATCAGAAGAGGATTACAAAGGTCCTTTTGCTGGCACTGGGTACAACTGTTACTGACTGGCAATTCTATTGCCAATACACAGTTGTGGATCACAGCTCCAGGGTAGATAGGAGTGATTTTGATCAGTCACAAGAGAGCAGTGGCCATGGCTACAATTCCAAGGCAGAGAAGAGTGCTATGTGAGGGATAATTTGCAGTGAAGTTTCCCCATTCTGAAAAATCAAATCTAGAATGGCTTCAGTATTCACTAGGCCTACGTTCAGAGGTCACCTGACCTTACAGGAATCTGGGAGTTAGAGCAATGGAGACCCTCCCCAGTGCCACCTCAGCACAGGATATGCCAAATAAGAAAAAAACTGCTTTCCTGGCCTTGCATTGAACACCCACGCATTTCCAGGTCCTTTGTCTCAAAGACAGATTCCCGCCCTTAGGTTGTGGGCCAGGCTCCCTACCAATGAGAGTGAAAGCCAGTTGGAGGGTTGAGCTTCTGCATTAGAAGGTTATATAACCATAGGATTGCTTCTACCTGTTGCTCTCTCCCTGGCAGATGCTATTTGAGCGACAGGGGCAGAGTCCTTTCTAATGAGAAAGAAGAAAGACCTTTTCTGACCTCAGATTCAGACTCCGAACTCTTTCATCTCACACAGTTAGCAATTGTGGCCACTGGGGAACAGGGAGATCTGGTTACTGTTTCAGAACCAAAAAGATCACTGGCAATTGAAGCTACAAAGGAAAAGGGCCCTTCCTATGTAAAGGTCAAAGTACAGACAAGGAAAGCCATGACTACACTTCTCACATCACACCACCTTAGAAGCATGAAAAACTTCCAAGCCCTCAGAAGTAGCTCTGAAAACATCAGCATGAAAAAGCCTAAAGACTGACACAGTGCCTCCCCACTCCAGGTGAGCAGAGCCCAACTTTTACGCAATGTTCAAAATCAGGAAATAGGCTGGAAAAGCAGGAAAACAGCAAAAAAAGAATGACAATAAAAAGCTACTATGGTGGAAGAAAAGACCAAGACACAAACTCAGAAAATAACAACATGAAAACGGCTACAATTAAAGCTTCAAAGAAAAATGCTAATTGGACCCAAGATCAAGAACAATTTCTGGGAGAATTAAATTTAAGAGTGGTAGAGGAAAAATTTGGAAAAGAAATGAAACACTTGCAGGGGAAGAGCCAAGATGGTGTGGCAGGGAAAGCATTTAGCAGAACTCTTCCAAAATTCCCCTTGAAACAACATTAAAATAATGCCTCAAATTGAATTCTGAAGTTGCACGGCCAACAAAGGTCAGTGAGACATTCTTCCAGGCCAAGACAACATAGGAAGTCAGAAAGACAGATCTGTGACACAGGTGAAAGCTGACTGGAACCCATGTGGACGAAACACTAGTGATGGGACTAGGACCGAGGTTCCCCACCCTTGGGCTAGGCAGTAGTAACAGAAGAAGCAGTGGCTATGGAAGCTATCAAGCTAAGGATTGCAAGGGGACCTGTAATTACTCAGAAAGAGATTACAGGGAAAACTTGTACTAGCACTAGATGCAGGTTTGGACAATGTTTGGCAGCTCCATTGCCTATACCTACTTCTGAGTCAGAGTTTAAGGGCGGCAAGGAGCACTTTCAGTGGAGAGAGTTAAAACCCTGAGGAACAGTATTACTTCTGGCCCTTAGGGATCAGAGACTCTGAAGAATAGTATTATTTCTGGATCCAAGGGAAGAGGGACCCTGAGGATCAGTACCAACTGCAATACCAAGGAATCAAGGGCCCATCCTGGGCACCTGCACAAGAGTGCAGAACAAGAGGACAGTGACCACACCTCTTCCCAGATCACATCATTCTAGAAGCACTAAAAACTTTTGAAGCCCTCAGAACTATCTCTGAGAAGAGCAATGTGAAAAAACCTGAAACCTTTTGTACATGGAGAATGGTTCCATAACTTTGATAAAATAAAATAATTGGAAAATTTAAAAAAAGAAAAAGCCTGAAACTTGAGAGAGTACTCAACATTAACACAGAGTTCCAAATTAAGAAATAGGTGGAAAATGAGCAAACAACAACAAAGAATCTGACAATAAAAAGCTACTGTGCTGACAGGGAAATTCAAGATACAAACTCAGAAGAAGACAATGAAGTCAATAGCTACAAGCAAAGTCTCAAAATAAAATATGAATGGGACACAAGCCCAACAAGCATTCCTGGAAGAGGTTAAAAAATTATTTTCAAAATCAAATAAGAAGGGTAGAGGAAAAGTTAGGTAAAGAAATGAGAGTAAAAGAACAAAATTATGAAAAGATAACTACCAGTCTGGTAAAAGAGGAACACAAATAATCTAAAGAAAATAACACTTTAAAAAGTAGTATTGGCAAATGGAAAAAGAAGTACAAAATCTCACTGAAGAAAATAATTTCAGGGGCGGAGCCAAGATGGTGGCATAGAAGCAACAAGGTTCCACAGCTCCCACATAGCTACCTCAAATACCCATAAAATATGACTCTAAACAAATTTTAGGGCTCCAAAACTGACAGAAATACAGAAAAACACATCTCCCACTGAAGGCAGCTCGGCAGAAAGGGCTCATTACTGGGAGCCAAAACGAGCCCAGCCTGAAACCACACCTTGGTCCTGGGGTGGCCAGGACAAGCCGCAGCTGGAGCCTTCAGGAGAGTGGATCAGCAGCAGCTGTGGCAGTTTCCAGAATTATCAAGCCATAAGAAACAAGGACAAAATGAAAGGTCAGTGGAACTCAGCTAAATTTGGGGGAGAAAAGTAGTCCGGCCAAACTGCCTCCAAGGCAAGGAAGCAGCAGAAGCAGCAGCCCTGCAGCTACCTCCATGTGGCTGCTTTAGAGCTCCCGGCCTATAGACTGCAGGGGGCCAAGTGATCGTTCAGAGGCTAAGTGCTCTTGTGTTGAGCAGCCTGGATCTGGATTGTGGTCTTGGGTGGTGGTCCTGGGGTGTGTTTTCAGTGATCCAAAGCTGGTGGGGGCTGCAAAAAAATGGCAGCCTCCTAATAGCTCAGGCAGCTGTGAAAACCCTAGCAATTTGGGACAGAGCTTTGCCTTCTGGAAGCAGAGTTCCACAGAGCTAAAAAATCAAGTAATTGACTGGCAACATGAGCAGGCAAAGGAAGCAAAGCAAGAACAGCAACCAAACTTTAGGTTTCTTCTTTGGGGACAAAAAGGATGAAAGCAGAGAATGGAAGGAAGACAACATAGTCAGAACTCCCACACCAAAAGCTTCCAAGAAACATGAAGACTGCCTACCAGCTGTAGAGCAGCTTAACAAGGATTTTAAAAACCAAATAAGAGAAGTAGAGGAAAAATTGGGAAGAGAAATAAGAATGATACAAGAAAATCATGAAAAGAGAGTCAACAACCTGACTGAAGAAAATAACACCTTAAAAAATAAATTAACTCAAATGGCAAAAGAGGCCCAAAAAGCCAATGAGGAGAAGAATGCCTTAAAAAGTCAACTTTGCCAGATGGAAAAAGAATCTCAAAAGCTTTCTGAAGAGAATAATTCCTTCAGAATTAGAGTGGAACACTCAAATACAAGAAGCATGAGAAGGTACACATGGAAAAGAAATCACAAAAGCTTGTACACAATCACGGACACATCGTACGTGTGATGACCAACCTTGATAAACTGGACTATCTTCAACAAAGCACAGCTAAAGACAACTCTACAAGCCTCAGGATGGAAGGAGATATCTAAACTCAGAGAAAGATCTAGAAAGACTATAGTTTAAATGGAGACTGAAGCAAAACATGCTATTGTTCTTTTTCATGTTTGTTTCTTTTTTTTCTCAGTGATCACTCATTGGTTACAACCCTTCTATATAACCAAACTATTGTGCAATGTGAAAGTATTTGCAGATCCTATACATGATTGC
>CM053587.1:290514769-290561400 GCA_028646515.1 Pseudochirops corinnae | reverse complement strand
CAATGTGAAAGTATTTGCAGATCCTATACATGATTACACGCCACCATGGGGGTGGGGAGAGGGAGGGGAGAAAATTTGAAACTCAAAGGATTGTGGAATTGAATCTTGTAAACTAAAAGTAAATAAAATAAATTTAAAAAAAATTAGAATAGAGCAAATAGAAGCTAATGACTTTATGAGAAATCAAGAAATCATAAAACAAACCCAAAAGAATTAAAAAAATAGAAGACAATGTGAAATATCTTATTGGAAAGACAACTGACCTGGAAAATAGATCCAGGAGAGATAATTTAAAAATTATTGGACTATCTGAAAGCCTTGATCAAAAAAATAACCTAGACATCATATTTCAAGAAATCATCAGGGAAAACTGTCCTGATATTCTAGAACCGGAGGGTAAAATACAAAGTGAAAGAATTTACCAATCACCAACTGAAAGAGATCCCAAAATGAAAACTACCAGGAATATTATAGTCAAATAACAGATCTATCAGGTAAAGGAGAAGATATTGCAAGCAGCCAGAAAGAACCAATTCAAGTATGGTGGTACCACAATAAGGATAGAATAAAATTTAGCAGCTTCTCCATTAAAGGTTTGGAGGACTTTGAATATGATATTTTGGAGGGCAAAGGAGCTAGGATTACAACCAAGAATCACTTACCCAGCAAAACTGAGTATAATCTATAAGGGGGGGAAATAAACATTCAATGAAATAGAGGATTTTCAAGCATTCCTGATGAAAAGATCAAAGCCGAATAGAAAATTTGACTTTCAAATACAAGACTCAGGAAAAACAAGAAAAGGTACACAGGAAAGGGAAATCATAAGGAAATTATTAAAGTTAAACTGTTTACATTCCTCATGGAAAGATCATATTTGTAACTCATAAGACCTTTCTTATTATTAGGTTAGTTAGGAGTATATATAGACAGAGGGCAAAGTTGTGAGTTGAATATGAAGGGATGACGTCTAAAAAATAAAATTAAGGGGTGAGAGAGGAAAGTACTGGAAGAAAAAGAAAGGGAAAGGTAGAATGGGGTAACTTCTCTCACATAAAAGAGGCAAGAAAAAGTTTCTACAGTGGAGAGAAAGAGAGGTAAGATTAGGGGAAGTGAGTAAACCTTACTCTCATCAGAATTGGCTCAAAGAGGCAATAACGTATACATTCAATTGGGTATGGAAAGCTCTCTCACCCTGACAGAAAAGTAGTCAGGGAAGGGGCTAAGAGAAGGGGGAGGATGATAGAAGGGAGGGAGAATTGAGGGAGGGGGTATTCAGAAGCAAAACATTTTTCAGGAGAGGCAGGGTGAAAGGAGAGAGAGAATAGAATTAAAGGGAGGGGGGATAGGATAGAAGGAAACTTTCACAACATGACTATTATAGAAGTGTTTTGCATAACTGTATATGTAACGCTTATATCAAATTGCTTGCCACTTCAGGGTGGGGAGAGGAAGGGAGTGAGAGAATTTGGATCTCAGAGTTTTAAAAATGAATGTTCAAATTGTTTTTACATGTAACTGGGGAAAAATAAAATACTAAATGAATTTTTAAAAAAGAAATATATCAAGTTTGACAGTGTCTGAAGTAGGAATTGGGGGAGAGGGGGGTTGGAGAGCACATCAAGGAGAATGTTACCAAGGACAGAACAGTCATTAGGAAAACAGATTTCCTGATCCTGAGGGGGAGAATAAAAAGAAAAGGGAAAAAAACCAACAACACTAGAATCTAAGGGAGGTGGGGTGGGGTGGCCATTAATTAGGGAATAACTCAACAAATGAATGTAATAAAAAATTATTATCCAGTAAGAAATGACAAAAGAGATGATTTCAGAGAATTCAGAGTCGTATGAATGGAGGAAGAGTGAAGTGAGAAAAAACAGAACAGTTTATGTAAGGATAACACTATAAAGGAAAAAAAAAAACTTCAAAAAATTGTCCTAAAGCTATGCAAGATTAAAGAGGTCCTCTGTCATATCAAGCTTATATATCAAATTATAACTAAACTTATACTGACTACTTAATGAATACCGATGAGAACTAAAATAATGCTATATATGGTTTTCAATATTAGAAAAATTCATTGTATTTTACCACATATTCCCATTTTCCTCACATCAAAAACTATGATGTTTATGATGAGATAACTCAATTTCTAATTGTCCACTATTCTGAACCCTGTGTCGCATAAAGAGAAAATGCCGTAGGATATTTTTCCTTTAAACTTTTTCAGTAGCAAAATAAAAAATTAATGTAAAAAAATAAAAGAACTATGATCAAAACAATGACTAACCATGTCTCCAGAGGACCTATGACGAAGTGTGTTACCTGCCAGCTGACAGAGAGGTAATGGACTGAAAGAACCAAGGCATACATTTTTGGACATAGATACTTTGTGGATGTGCTTTACCTGACCAAGAGTATTTGTTAAAACAGTTTCTTTTTCTTTCATTTAGGAGTTTATTGGTGACCTAAAATCACTCATTGAAATCAGTTTTGGTTGTTTTTTTTTTGCAGGGGGGGAAGGAAGGGCAATTGGGGTTAACTGACTTGCCCAAGGTCACATGGCTAGTAAGTGTTAAGTGTCTAAGGCCACATTCCTGTATTTTTAGGAGTGAAAGGTGGGGAGGGAGTGTGAGAGCTGGGTAGGGTTAGCCATAAAGCCCTATCAAAGAGAGCAATTGAAACATTTTTTTTCAATGCAAAGACACTAGAAAGCAAATAAATAAATAAATAAGCAGGATAGTTTCGAAAGCAAAATAAGAATTTGTTGAAAAAAAAATTTTTTTTAAAGCAAATGGAGTGAAATGAAGACTCAGTGTCATATAGAATCCACTTTTGGAGTTCTGCTGTGCATGTGAAAATGTTTCTTTTTCGCTGTTTAAGTTCAAAATAAAAATAATTTTTAAAAAATAAGAAACCCTGGGGTAACTAGGTGGCACAGTGAATAGAGCATCAGCCCTGGAGTCAGGAGGACCTGAATTCAAATTTGACCTCAGACACTTAACACTTACTAGCCGTGTGACCTTGGGCAAGTCACTTAACCCCAATTTCCCTGCCTTCCCCTCTCCAAAAAGCTAATAATAATAATAATAATAAGGCACCCAATTCAGCATACATTTTGTAACCTCCTGCCATAGTTTTAGTCCTGGGAACTTCTCAGCTCTCTCTCCCACTGTGGAACTCAGTTTTGGACAAAATCAGAAAAAAAATGCAAAAGGAAGGTTCCATCTATCTACACAGGGGCTATTATGTGTGTACATAGTATATTCTCCACCCACCCATCCATAAAATGTAAGCTGTTTGAGGGGAGGGACAATTTCATGATTTTTTTTTGATCTCTATATTTTTATAACACAACATAAATCATTGTGGGCACTCTGTGTGTATGTGTATACATGTAGATATATTTTAAAATTTGATTTCATTGTAGTTTTCTTCCTCCAAGGCCAAACTTAGATTTTTGTACCTGATAACTCCCCTTCCTAGTGACCACTCTTTTCCAATTTGGCTCCCACCTCCACCTCTCTACTGAATTCAGTAAGAACTGATTTTCGGGGCAGCCAGGTGGCGTAGTGAATAGAGCACAGGTCCTGGAGTCACGAGGACCTGAGTTCAAATGTGGCCTTAGATACTTAATACTTACTAGCCATATGACCTTGGGAAGGTCACTTAACCCCAATGGCTCTTCCTTCCCCCCTGCAAAAAACAAACAAACCACTGATTACAATGAGTGATTTTGGGTCACCAATAAACTCCTAATCACTAAATCTAATAGCCTTCTTCAGTTTCATCTTCCTCAACTTCTCTGTAGCTTCTGGAATTGTTAACCAACCTCATTCTGAATATTCTCTCCTCCCTGGACTTTCAATTCACTGCAGTATTGTAGTTCTCCTTCAAAATTTATAACTGTTCCTTCTAGCATTCTTCATCCTCTTCCTAACCCCCATGGACGTTCCCTAGGGCTTGTCCTTGCTGCTTTTCAATCTTCCTTCCCCAAGCTTCAGTTACCAAATCTTTACATATACTTATCCTCTTTCCTGATTTCCAGACTGGACCAACACCTGATTGTTCCATTGGTACCTCAGTCCAAGATGAAATTTTTAAAAAATCGATCTTTCCCCCTAAACTTACTTCTTCTTCTGACGTTTCTGTCACCACCATTCACCTAGTATCCCATATTTTAAAACTTGGTTGGCTCTTCCCTCACCTCTCATACCCAACAAGTCCTATTGATTTCATCTCCACTCCAACTCTTGAATTCCTTTCCTTATTATATTTCCTTTCCTTATTTCCCTGATCACTACCCTTGAGTGACAAAGGTGCTCAGATCTGAATTGTTTAGTGTCATTGAGACATCTGAGGAGATAGCTACACATCAGTTAAAATCCAAACAACGGCTTTGGAGTAACTCAGCATGGAGAATCTGAGTCAGTCACTAGTTAGGGATCCTCTCCTACTGTTCTTTCCATGTGGGCTATACATATGATATGAGATAATATGTATGGTCCATAGAGAGAAATCAAAACCTAAAAAAGCTTGAACTTTTCCACTAAGGGTGACAACAACTTTTCATATTCTGGTCCCATATCAAGGCATGAAGCATTATCCCTTTTTTTAAAAAAAAAACTCCCTGCTATAACTATAGGAAGCAGCTGGCAACCCAGTGTACAAAGCACTGGGCCTAGAGAAAGGAAGACCTTAGTTCAAATTCAGCCTCAAACACTTACTTGCTGTGTGATCCTGGGCAAGTGATTTAGCCTCCATTTGTCAATTTCCTCAACTGTAAAATGGAGGAGAGGGGTGTCAAGGACATTTCCTCTGTAGAAGATGGCATTTGAGTTGAGTCCTGAAGGAAGGGTCCTCGAGTCCTGAAGAAATATTATTTCCCCAATTATATGCAAAAACAATTTTTAACTTTCAGGGTTTTTTTTTTTAAGTTTTCAGTTCCAAATTTTATTCCTCCTTCCCTCTCCCTGAGACAGTAAGCAATTGATATGTTTATATATGTGCAAACATATAAAACATTTCCATCTTAGTTATTTTGAGGAAGAAAACTTGAATGCCCAAAGAAAGAAGGAAGGAAAGAAAGGAAGAAAGAAAGAAGAAAATAGTATGCTTCAGTCTGTATTCAGATGCCATCAGTTCTTTCTCTAGAGATGGATAGCATTTTTCATCATGAGTCCTTTGGGATTGTCTTATACGACTGTATTGCTGAGAATAGCTAAGTCATTCACAGTTCTTCATCATACAATATCGTTACTGTTACTGTGTACAATGTTCTCCTGGTTTTTCTCACTTCACTTTGTATCAGTTCATGTAAGCCTTTCCAGGTTTTTCTGAAGTCATCCTGCTTGTCATTTATTATAAACAATAATATTCCATTATAATCATATGCCACAACTTGTTTAGTCATTCCCCAATTGATGCGCATCCCCTCAGTTTTCAATTCTTAGACACCACTTAGCTGCTGTAAATATTTTTGTACAAATAAGTTCTTTTCCCTTTTTAAAAAAATTTCTTTGAGATAAAGAATTAGTAGTGCTATTGCTGGATCAAACGGTATGCATAGTTTTATGTGCCCAACTTTGGGCATAGTTCCAAATTGGAAGTGAGGGATTCTAAGAGGTAGAAGTGAGGAAGAAGAGCATTCAACATGGGATCAGGCAGTGCAAAGCCAGAGACTGGAGGTGGAGTGTTATGTTTTAGGAACAGTAAGTAGGCCAGCATAGCTAGACTGCAAAGAGTATAGAAGGGACTATTATGTAAGAAGACTAAAAAGATAGAAAGGAGACAAGTTGTCACAAATTTTTAACGCCATACAAAGGTATTTATATTTAATCCTGGTTGTTGTTCTTCCTACTTGAAGAGGACCCAAATGACTTCAGCATCTTGGAGTCACTGTACAGTGTGTCCAACTGTGACTGATCAGACCAATATGAGCTCAGAAGGCTCTACCATACATCTGGCACAAATAACCTGTATCTTCTTTTGAGAGGGAGATGTCTCTAAATTTGCATATCTCATGTTTCTCTTAAACTACCACTCTTTCTTTGTTGGGGGGCATGCCATACTGGATGGTCCTGTGCTAGTGTCTCCCATGTCTCACAATCCTTTCCAAAGTTCTTCAGAGGACCTAGAGAGTGTCCTTGTATCATTTCTTCTGACCTCCCTGTGAGCACTTGCATTGTGTGAGTTCTCCATAAAATAGTCTTTTGGGCAAAGGTACATTTGGCATTCAAACAACGTGGCCATTCCATGAGTTGTGCTCTCTTCAATAGAGCTTGAATGCCTGACAGTCCAGCTAGAGAAAAGACCTAAATGTCTGACACCTTATCTGGCCAGGTGATCTTCAGAATTCTCCTAAGATAATTCAAATGGAAATGATTTGGTTTCCTGGCATGGCATGGTGCTGGTAGACTCTCCAGATGTCATAGGCATACAACAATGAGGTGAGCACAGTGGCTCTGTAGATCTTCAGTTTAATAGGCTGCCTAATACCTCTTCTTTCTCTTCAGAGCCTCACAAACACTGAGTTAGCCCTGGTAACGTGTGCATCAACCTCATTGTCTACATGTACATCTCTGGAAAGCTGCTCTTGAACTTTCCCTGTCACCAATGGAATGAAGCAAGACTATGTGCTTGCTCCCATGATTTTTAGCATGATGTTGTCAGACCCCTTAAAAGAGGACAAAAACAGCATCAAGGTCAGCTACCACAGTGACTAAATTATTCAACTTAAAAAGGCTACAAGCCACAACTAAAGTAGAGAAAGAGTTGGTGCAGACTTTTTGTTCACAAATGACTGTGCACTCAATGCAGCCTTGAGTCTGAGATACAACAGATTATGAATCAATTCTCTGCCACTTGTGCTAATTAAGACCAAGAAAACAGAGGTTCCAACAGCATGCCTTCCATACATGAAACCAACAGTTAAAGCAAATGGAGAAATATTTAATCCTAGAGACAATAGGAACCCACTGGTGTTTATTGAAGGGAAAGAAGGGACTTAAGGCTTAAGAAAATCACTTTGGTAGCTAAATGGAACATGGATTGCACTGGGAAGAGCTGAGGCAGGGAGACCAATTCAAGAACTAAATAGTCCAAGTGAGACAGCCTGAATTAAAGAGTTAAAGAGATGGCTGGGTGAATGGAGAGAAGAGAACATATACAAGAGACATAGAGAAAGAAATCACAAGATTTGCAACATGATTGGATTTGGAGGGAGCAAAAGGAGTTGAGACACTAAGATGTCAAGCCCACGTGACCCGACAAATAGTGGTGCCACCAACATAATAGGAAAATTTACTGTCATAAGTGGTGTAGAGAACTGATTAGGAAAGAATGGAAAGATTGCTTTGCAGTTGTAAAGGTCCAGTTGACATTAGGTAATAAAGATTTGTAGAGAACTCAGTATAGTTTCATGATTCCTCCCAGGCCCAATTCAGAGCAGATAATAAATTAGAACCATTTTTTTTCTTGTCATCTGTCACAGAGGAATTAACATGACCCTGGGGCAGTCACATTTATGGTAGAATGGTCCTAGATTTTTCCCCATCCTGCTTGGGGCTGAAGGGAGATCCAAAAGGCAACGTCAAGAAAAAAAAATCCTCTCCCTTCCTTATGCTACTGTTAATTAAATCAGGCCCTTATTACTACCTGCTTGAATTAATGTAATACTAGTATTTTATCTAGTATTCAAGACCCCCCATAACCTAATGCCACCCTACCTTTTCTAGCCATATCATACTCTTTTTCATGTACTTTATACTTTGGCTAAACTGGACAGTTCTTTACCTTAACTTTCTTGCCTCCATGCCTTTTTGTTCATGCAGTTCCCTGTGTCTATAATATTCCCCCTCCCCATCTTTTAAAGTTCAAATCAAATACTGTCTCCTCCAAGAAGCCTTCCAGGTGATTACACTCCCTGGTGATAATAGTGTTCTACCTCTTACCATCCTAAAATTTGTACCTCCCTGTAACTCTCTAATATAGCTATGTAATATTATGTGGTGTTGTTTGTTTGTTTTTTTAAAGCCCAGACCTGTCATTATACTTATATAGAGAAATACCAGAATGGGAAATCCCTCCCTCTAATGCAAATCTCTTGAAATTTTGTGAAATAACTCTTGAAATTTCTACTATTAGAGAGTTATTTGGGGAGAATTGCTTAGCATGGTGCCTGACATACCGTAAGCATTTAAATCCTTTCTCTTTGTTTCTATCACATTCAAAAGTTAAGTGATTTGCCCACAACTATTGACTGAGAACTGTAAAGAACTTTATTGTGGTGGGTAGAATTTGAACCCAAGACTTCCTGACAACGCAGGCCCTGCCTCTACTATCCCATGCACCCCTTTGGTATCATGTATTACATGGCTCTTGACAAAAGTTTCTGGAAAGAGGCAAAAGTATTTTTTTTGATTTGTAAGATTTGTAGATAGGGACTGTCTTTTGCCTCTTTTTGTATCCCCAGCACTAAACATTGTGCCTGGCATATAGTAGGTGCTTAATAAATATTAATTGATTGATTTGTATATGAGGGGATTTCTGGGTGGATGTAGGGATTTGTGTGATCAATGTTGTAAATGGGGCAAGAATTGGGACAGGGGCCTTCTGATTGATCTGTTTGTTAGAAGCAGTATATAAAACAGGCAGTGATACAAGGAGCATCAGATTTAGAGCCAGAAGACCTGTGTGATCCAACCATTATGGAGAGCAATTTGGAATTATGCCCAAAGGGCTATAAAAATGTACATACCCTTTGATCCAGCAATGTCACTATTAGGTCTGTATCCCAAAGAGATCATACAAATGGGAAAAGGACCTGTGAGTACAAAAAAGATTTACAGCAGCTCTCTTTATGGGGATGAAGAATTGGAAATCAAGGAGATGCCCATCAATTGGGGAATGGCTGAACAAGTTGTGGTATATGAATGTAATGGAATACTATTGTGCTATAAGAAATGAAGAGCAGAGGGACTTCATAATGACCTGGAAAGACTTATATGAACTGATGCTGAGTGAGGTGAGCAGAACCAGGACAACATTGTACACAATTACAGACACATCATATCTGTGATGACTGACTTTGATAGACTGGGCTCCTCTCAGCAATGCAAGGCTATAAGATAACTCCAGAAGACTCATGATAGAAAGGGATATCCACATCCAGAAAAAGATTAATGGAGTCTGAATGAAGATTGAAGCAAACTATTTGCACTCTCTCTTTTTTGTTTTGTTTTATTTCTTCTCTCTCATGGTTCATTTCATTGGTTATAATTCTTCTTTACAACTTCACTATTGTAAAAATATATTTAATGTAAAGGTATATGTAGAACCCATATCAGATTACACACAATCTTGTGGGGAGGTGGGACGAGAGAGGGAGGGTAGAAAATTTGGAACTCAAAAACTTGTGGAACTGAATGTTGTAAACTAAAAATAAATTTAAAAGGAAAAAAAAGAACCCAAGATAATCACCATTAAAAAAAAGAAGAAGAATGATGTGATATCAGATCAGTCATTCTTAAACTGGGGTCTGTGAACTTTTAAAAAACATATTTTGATAAATGCTTTTCAGTATGGTTCCCTTTGTAATCCCTTTGTAATCCCAGGTATCTTATTTTATGCACTTTAAAACATTATCTTGTGTAGGGTCAACCCTACAGGACATCACCAGCCCACCAAAAAGATTGAGGACACAAAAAGGATAAGAATCCCTTTACTAGATGATCACTGGTTCCTTCCAGAATTAAATTCTATTACACAATAAGAGGTTTGCTAGTTCTGATCTCTGAGGATAATGTTGTCCTTTCCCTTTGTCAAGATCACCTCCCTCTACTAGTATCCTTAATCTGTCTCATCTCCTCCAACTAGCCTATTGAATTTAATCATCCACACCCACTCTAATTGTCTACCTCTTTTTAACTGGCTTCTCAGCTGTCTGCCTACAAACATGGCCAGGTCTCCCCAACCTTAACAAATTTTCACGTGACTCTACCATTCCCCAAAGCTATCCTCCTATATCTCCCTTTCTTTTCTCAGCCAAACTCCTAGAAAAATCTATCTTACACTCTTTACCTCTTTTTCTCATCTACCATTCACTTCTTAGCCCCATAAACTCTAGCTGAAATTGTTCTCTCCTATGAAGATTATACATGTAAGGCATCACTTTTCTTCTAGTCACTCAGGTTCTAAACCTAGATTGATTCTTCAATCAATCAGAAGCATTTAATAAGCACCTACTATAATATAGCAGTTCTATATATGTTAATTCAGACTATACTAGGTGGTTGGGGATACAAAGACAAAACTGAAACTGAAGCAATCCCTGCCCTCAGGGTGTTTACCAAGGGAGCCAATACGTACATATATGTGTGGTGTTATTGCTGATCCTTCATTTTCAAAGACCAGTGACATCATGGGTGAATTGGATTTAAGTGAGGCAGAGCTGAACAAAGTCATCAGCTTCACTCTCTCTCATTTCCAGAGTCATTAGAGTCCAGGGGCAAGATAAGTCAGGACAATTGGCAGTGCCTGGGTCACAGTAGATGATTTTGTGGGCTTCAATGTCTGCAACCTTCATGGCCATTGGAACAAATTGTTCTCATCTGCCCATTCCACCAGGGGAAGTCTTCTCATACTTGGGGTAGACATCTCCCCAGCTCTCTTAAAGATTTGTGGTCCAATGATTACCCTCAATCTGGTTTAGCCCATCTGCTAAGGTTTACCTGGGTGTGGCCAATGCACATGCTACACCTTCTTGTAGCCACAGGTGAGAATGGAGTACCAGGTGGATACTAAAAGTGGACAAGCAACCCTGAAGAGGGCTCAACAACCTCACACCAGAGATGCTAGTCCTAGAACACCCAAGAATCAAGCTTTCAGTCAGGAAGGTGTGAGTTCAAATCCAGCTACTGACTAGCTGAATTTAATAGCTATGTGTCCCTGGACAAGTTACTTAACTTCTGCTTGTCTGTTTCCTCATCCATAAAATGGAATAATAGCACCTACCTTCCTGAGTTATCATTGTAAAGCACTTTGTATAGTGCCTGTCACATAGTAAGCACTGTATAAATTTTAGCTATTGTTGTTATTAATTATCACTGACTGTCTCTGGGCCTTCAAACTGAGGGCAGTAGCATGGTTCCATGTCTGGAACCAACTCACTCTGTTTAATCCTTAGAGTAATTTTGTTAACTGCTATCTCTGTGTGGAGCTGGTATACTTCATTGGAAGTTTTCTGCACTTGACCTCCTGGAATTCATTTTCTATCTGCTCCAACACATCTTTCATACCGCAGCCAAACTGGTATTCCTATACCACAGGTCTAACCATATTACTCCCCTGCTCTAGAAATTCTAGCAGCAAAATTTTAGGTTAAAATATACAATCTCTCTCTAGCCTATTTTTCCAGACTTGATTGCACTTTACTTTCTCTACTTCACTCTGCGCTCCAGACAAACTGACCTTCTTGCCGTTCCCTATAAACAACACTCCATCTCCTACTGCCAAGCCTTTGTACAGTGCACTCTCCTGGGACGTGCTTTCCTCATCACCACCACCTCTTCGAAACCCCACTCACCTTTAAAGCTCAGCTCAAGTTCGGCCTTCTCCAAAAGGCTTTTTCTAATCCCCTCAATTGTTAGCGTCCTCCCATCCCCAATTACTCTGCATGTGACTTTTGGTTGTATATCCTTCATTTACGAATCTATTAATGGGTTGTATGTATGTAGTAGAATGTAAGATCCTAAAGGGCAGGCACTAACTGATTTTTGTAATTGCATCTCCAGAAACTTGCATATTGCCTGGCACATAAATAGTAGACCCAAAATAAATGTTAGGGAATTGGTGATTGATTGATTAAAGAAGGAGGGGAAGGGAATGAAGGTTGGCACAGGAGGCCGACTCTAAGAGAAGATGGGGGGAGGAAGGGTCAGTCTGCATGATAAGTAGAATGGCAGGGGAGGGTTTGTGGAGGAAGAAGGAAGTATTACAGGGTATTAAAAGAAAAGGAGGGAGGAGGGAATGTGTGGAAGGGTGAGAAGGGAGTAAGCTGGCAAGGACGGAGTCCAAAGAGGAAGTGGTCTCTGTTTAATGAGGGGCTGGGGTCTTCAAATTCAGGGGGCGTGCCCCATCCATTCCCCGCCCTATTCCCTCTCCAGCCCCAGGTCCCCTTTTCCTTAGCCCTTTCTCACTGACATCCCTGGATCCACATTCTTACCGCCGCCTACCCTAACCCTTCCCTTGCACAGGGATGGTGCCGAGGGAGCGCTCCCCTCGCTTCGGTAGCAGCAGCCACCGCAGCAGCAGCAGCGGGGGTGGCCTGGCTTGGGCATGCGCACCAGCACTGCGGCTGCGGGCCGGGAGGCGGTGGTGGGCCGGGGGCAGACCTCGGAAGACCCCCCACCCCCTCCTCTATGTATGCCTTTTACTCACTCCTGGTCTACATCTTTTACACCCTCTTCCGAAGGGATGGGGAGGGAGCGGCTGCAGCAGCTCACACCCGGGACCCCTCGCAGGTGAGAGACAGGTCAGAGTGGGAAAGAGGATGGATGGGATGGTTGAATGAGGGTTTGCCCGAGCTCCTCTGCCCTTGGGAGGAGCCTACTTGACCTTATACCAATCTATGTCTCCAAACCCACTTCTCTAAATGAGCTTCTGTACCCAGATTTGGGGGAGGGGTCTTTGCTGGAGCACATACCAACCTGTTCCCCCTTCTCTGGGGGAAGGGTCTTTGCTTGAGGCCACCCTAACCAGTGCTTGCTGCCTGGGCCCACCCTAACCTGTGTTTGCCACCACCACTTGTGGTGAAAGCAGAGCAGCTGATATTCCCCCACCCTATTTGAGGAACCATACAGCATCACTGCCTGGCTTGGGTTTGTACAGCCCTGTTCCCCAGCACAAGCCTGAGAGGTTGGCATGGCTTACAACTAAAAGCTCAGGTGAGAGAGAAATGGTTCCCGAAGTCTCCTTCCCATCTCTGTTCTGATCCCCAGCCTAACTATAGAATAGCTTTTCATTTCTCTCCCTCTCTGGGAGAAGAGGAGGCCCTAAGATATCCATCACATCGACCTCAGGAAGGGGGAGTTGACTGCACTTTGCCTTGAGGCTCCCATTCTTTTTCTCCTTTCTTAGGGTACTGGCTCCCTCCCCAGAAATAGCCGCGGTCATCGCCGCCATCGACCACAGCAAGATCTCTGGACTGAGCTGAATGGCTTAGACAGTATGTGACCTACTAAGTCAGGGCAATGGGAAAATTGGGCAGTCCAGAAAAGAGAGGGCGACCTTCCCACTCTACCATCACTGATTCCCCGCGAGCTCAGCATGGCCATTTTGTAACTCCCTGTGTAGCCCTGGCCTTACTTTTGGCCCTTGGCCTTCTTACTTTTCTTCTAATACCCTGTAGGCTCCTCAGACCCAGACTCTGAGAATGACAGGGAGGGGAAACAGGAAGTGCCGCCTGAGGGAGCTGCAGGCAGTTCCCCAGACGTCTCTCTGGAAGAAGCCATCACCCACCTGGCTGAATTCCTGTCTCTACAGCTGGGAACAGGTGAAGGCTGGACAAGGTCTGTGGACCCAGACAAGGTAAACCTGGCTCTTCCCCTTATCCCTCTTTCACTCCCTTTAGATTCATATAATGTCAGAGTTGAAAAAACCTTCAAAGATCTAGTCCAACTACCTCCCTTTACACAGGGAGAAACTGAGGACTTTACTAGGGTATCAGGACTGATACTAGAAACCAGGTCTCCTGATTCCTAAATTGGTGGTACAGTAGAAAGAGACTGAGAATCTAAATTTGAATCTTGAGTTTTCTTTTTAGCTGATACCTCAGGCCTCAGTTTCCTCATATGTAAAATGGGGGATGGGGAGGATAACTAGCTAATCTCTAAGATAGTTTCCAATTCTAAATCCTATGAACCACCTCCAGAACTGCATCTGCCTGTAAAGCCTTAGAACCTATGACCCAGTTTGTTGTGACTGCTATCCCTTCTCTCTGACCATCCCTGTTTCCTCACAACCACCACAGCCCCCTGCTCTAATCCTTCCCCAAATTCCCCACTGACCCCCGACCCCCAAACTCCCAGGCTTCCCTGCTGCTGACACTGACTGGGCAACTCCTGGCAGTGGTAGCCTGGCTGCAAGGGCCAGGGGAGAATCAACCCTCAAGGCTCCAGCATGGCCTCCAGCATCAGCTTTCTGGATCCCAGCAAACTGGGGCCTCCGCCCCTGCTACAACTCCAACTTCATCTTCAGGAGGGCAACCCTTAGCCCCAGATGGTATATGGGATATAATGGAGTGGGGGAGGATGGTATTTGATCCTGGAGGGAGGTGAAGATCCTACTGTTTCAGGATCCCTGGGGAAACTAGGGTTTGGAGAGTGGATAAAGGGCTGGGGGCCAAGACACTCTTTCCAGCTTTTTTTCCTTGGGTGCTCCCTGTTGGGGGTTAAGAGTGCTCCTCAGCCCCGATAGAGCCCCATCTCCTGTTCCAAGGTAATGATTCTCTATTCTCCTTGCACCCCTCCTCATCTTCCCACACAGGTCTAAGGGGAACCATGCGGGGTGAGCCTAAGGGTCAACCCCAGCCAAGGGAAGAGGAACATAGAGACTGGCAATGGCTGGAAGGGACCACCCTGGGGCAGGTAAGAGAACCTGGAAGCATCTGCAGGATCAGCCGTGGAGTTGAGAAAGAGGCTACCCCAGGGCAGAAAAGGATCTATGAGGATGGGTAGGGAAGAAGGGGAGCTAAGCAAGGTTTTATGAGGACGACTTGGGAAGCAGAGGAGGAGGCCATAGGATAAGCAACAAATAGAGATGCCCAGACAGGTAAAGAGATTGGGAGGAGGAGAAGGGGAGAAGAGCCCTGGAGCCAAGGAGCCAACTGCCTTATGTCCAAGCAAGAGGTCATGGGAGGTGGTGGAGCGGGAAGCTTGTTTGTTGTGGAGAGATGGAGGGAGGAAGAAGAGTACTGTCTGCCCCAGGACTTGAGCGGGGTACTATGGGATAGGTGAATAGAAGTGTTTTGTGAGTATGGGGAGGAGGGGTTGAAGGAATAAGGAGCTGACAGACCAGGAGGAGGTTAGTGAGAGGACAAGAGCAACATGGACTACCTGATGATGTCAGTGGGTAGGGAGAAGATGTAGTTCAAATTCATTAAGTATCAGTTGCATTCAGATGATGCAACCCAAGGCAAGGCACTGGGGGGGAAACAACAATCTTTGTGACAAGACAGGGTCTAGGAATCACTCCTCCCAGCCCCGCCACATCCATGGCTTCCCCCGAACCATTTACCCCAGATAGAGGAACTGAAGCAACAGCTAGAACACCAGGAGGAGGAACTGAGTCGACTTCGGCTGGGAGTGGTGAGGCCTATACTCCTGGGTCCCTGGAAGGCAGAGACCCTGTGAGATGAGGGGAGGACATGGGCTACTTGGCACCTGAATGAATCCTTTTTGGGGAAGGAGGGGAAGCAATCCTATCTGACACATGAACCTGGGGAAGAAAAGGATTCCTACTTCTGGGCTCTTGTAAGGTAATGGAGTGGGAAGGAGGAAGGGGTTGGGGATTCCTGGGTTCCAAGGGTATATATATTTCCTCCCAGGGAGTAACAGACTCTGAGAAGCGGATTCAGCACCTGACACTGGAGAATGAGGCCCTGAAACAGAGCCTGAGCCTCACCAGGGACCTGCTGCTCCAGTGGGGGCCTGGGTCCCTTGTCCGGACTCCCTCCCCTGCCCAGGTAACACGCTCCTCCAACATCTCCCTTCTGAAGGCAATTCTTGTTCCAGGTGACTTCACACCACTTCCCCTCCTCCTTACAGTTGAGAGAGATGGCAATCTAGAAAGATCTTTGGAAAGAGTGTTAAAGGACCTCCCTAGGTTCAGATCTTTGCTCCATTACTGATGTTGCAGAAATGACTTCACTGCTCTGGGTCTCAGCTTCCTTATTGTCAAAATGAAAGAGTTAGACCCACCTAAAGTCCTTTCTAGTCCTAATCTATGAGCCTATGATCCCCCAGGCACTCACTCTACCCTGACAATCCAGGTGTACCATTCTAGGCCTTGTCCATTTTCCCAGCCTGTCACTTGGATATATGTATGGGTTTGGTTTTGTTTGTCAGTTAGTCATGTCTGACTCTCTATGACTGCATTTGAGGTTTTCTTGGCAAAGATACTGGAGTGGTTGGCCATTTTCTTCTCCAACTGATTTCACAGATGAGGAAACTGAGGCAAAAAGAGTTAAGGGACTTGCCCAGGGTCACACAGCTAGGAAGTGTTTGAGGCTGAATTTGAACTCAGGTCCTCCTCACTCTAGGATCCGGTACCTGGATATACCACTTCACCACCTAGCTGCCTGTGCATGGGCTGTGGGTGGGGATAAGCCCTCTCCCCCACCTCTTCATTTCCCATATTGCCAGGAAATGGGCTTCTATAGGTGTTGTGACTTCCAATCTCATTCACCCAAGACCTAGTCCTCCTATGTATTGGGTCTGTAAATGGGTTGCTGGGTTTGGGGTTTTTTTGGGGAGGGGAGAGGCACAGAAATATAGAATTTGATGATCTTTAAAGGTTCTTCTAGCTCTGACACTCTGTGAGTCTGTCTCCCAAACCTGCCACTGCCACTTTGCTCTCTGCCCCTCACCAGGCCTGCTTTCATGCTTCCATACCATCCCCACCCCCCAGCTGCAGGGAACAGAGGCCTCAGGGTCTAGGCAGCCCTCCAGGGAGTTGGTACCACTTCACCCTCTGCCCCCATCAACTCCTGACTCCCAAGTCTCCCTCCAACCAACAGGAGGAGGCAGAGGTCCTAGTGGAGCTTAGGAGTCGGCTGAGAGAGACTGAAGAGACGACAGAGACCCTCAGGGCCCAGGTGAGGACCTGAGCATACTGGGGAAGGGAATAATCATCTATATAGCACCTGGATGTGCCAGGTGCTTTTGATCCTCACAGCAACTCTGGGAGGAAGGTACCGTACTACCCCCATTTTACAGTTGAGGAAACTGAGGCCAACAGAGGTGAAATGACATGCCCAAGGTCTAACAGCTAGCAAGTGTCTAAGGTCAGATTTGAACTTGGGTCTTTCCCACTCTAGGCCCAGTGCTACAGCCACTATGCAACCTAGCTGCCCTCTGACTAGGGAGTGTGGGGTGAGTTACAAGAATAGCTGGGTGAGGACAGGACCCTAGTCTTCCTCCCCCCACCCCATGACAGGCTGTCTTGGGGGGGGGCAGCTGGGAGTACAGGAAGGGCAGCTGTGGGAGCTTCAGGGGGCCCTTCAAGAGCTGCAGCTGGAGGCAGCTGTCCAGGAGTCTGAGCGAAGGAACAAGAGGGAGCTGAGGCAGATCCTAAGCCAACTGGCAGGTATGGTGGAATGAGGGTTTCAGAGTGGGGAAGGAGCTTCTGATGGGGGAAGGAGCTGAATCTGGGCAGGTGCTCCAGGGTCCTCCCTCACCATCAATCTCTCCTTCCCCCTTCCACCCCACCCAGGACTTCGAGGGCACATAGTTGCCTTGCGCCAAGGCTGTGGGGACCTTCGTGGGCTGGTCATTGCCTTCACCCAGAACTACCAGGGGGCTCTGAAGGAGGCCCAAGGACAGGTCAGTAGCTGCCCTTCCCAAGATACCTTTCCCCTCCCCACTGCCACCCCAGGAAACCTACTATTAAGGCACTTCTCACATGCTAACTCTGCAGACGGGGCACTGTGCTAAATCAGAAGTAATGTGCACTATACCAGGTAACTATATTATATTATATTACCCAATATCACAGGATAAGGGTATTCAAGAGGTAGAAAACAAAGTCCTATGTGAGGTCAGGGGAAAAGGCTGTTACCAAAAGAGGAAATCAGGGAAAGCTTCCTAGGGGTGTCATTTGAGATTGACTTTGAAGGGTAGATAGGAAATTAAACACAGATAGGGAGGACCAGAAGGCATGGAGATGTCAGAGCATTATATATGTTTGACGTATTTTTGGTAGGCAGCTAAAAGGGACAGTGGGTAGAGCTCTAGACTTGGGGTCAGGCAGAGCAGAGTTCACATCTAGTTCAGAGTTCCTTCTCCCTTCCTTCTGGTGCCTAATGAATGTTTAATTAACATTAATAAATGCCAGTAGAATTAAGCCTAAAGGCAGGGACAGTGTTGCTTTAAAAGTATTTTTATACCTAGCACCCAGCATAGTGCGTAGCATATATAGTAGATACCTAATAAATGCTCATTGATTAATTGTTGGTGGAACCAAATTGTGGAGAGCTTCCATTGTCAAATAGAGCAATCTAAACTTTTATCTGAAGTCAGTAGGGAGCGACTGAAGATTTTCGAGTCAGGGAGTGACTGATCTATGTTTAAGAAAGATTATTCTTAGGACAGTTAGGTGGTGAAGTGGATAGAGCACCTATCCTTGAGTCAGGAAGACGTGAGTTCAAATACAGCCTCAGACACTTACTAGCTCTATGACCCTGGGCAAGTCACTTAACCAATTGCCTTCCCTCAAAAAAGATTATTCTTATACAGTACTTGGGAGGGAAGAGAGTAGAGGCAGGAAGATCTCTTAGAAGGCTATTATAATAGCTGAAGGTTAAAGGTAGTGACAGTGGGAATAGAGGGAGAGGACGAATGCCAGAGATTACGTAGAAATTCTATCAACAAATAGTCAGGTCAGAAGGTGGAGCAGAAGTTTGGGTGGGAAATATAATAAGCTTGGTTTTGGACTGTCAAATTTAAGATATTCTTCCAGGTGAAAATCCCTGTAGGTAGCTGGAGATGTAGGACAGGTCTGACCCTGAAGCAGGTTCTATTTTGAGCCTTTTACCAAGTGTCTCTGAGATTAATCCAGTCCCAGCCTTAACCTCTAAATCCTCATTTTCTGCCCCAGTTTCCTAATCCTGTCTCTTACAGAATCTGAGAGCCCCCAAAGACCTCAGAGGGCATTGGAATGTAGCAGAAAGAGCATTAGATTTGAAGTCATGCCGGGAACCTGGGTCTGACTCTGGACTGAGATTTTTTTTACCTTTGTGACCTTGGGAAAGTAATTTTCTCTCTGACCTTCAGTGTCCTCATCTATAAAATGAGGGATTGGACTAGCCGAGTCTAAGGGCCCTTCCAGATCCCAATCTGGGATCCTAATCCAAAGGCCACCTGAACAGGAATTCCCATACTCTACTGTCTGTCTCCCAGGTGTGCTGGGCCTTGGGGGAGCTGTCAGGCCGTCATTGGGGAAGGCGAGTCCCTGAAGAGCGTAAGAAACCCAGAAGAGCCTATCAGGGTCGACTACTAGAGCTCAGAGGTATGGAGGGGTTGGGGAGTTATCCCTACTCTGCAAGTGAACATATACTGGCCTTCAATTCCTTTGCCCATTTTTCTCTCTTTTGATGGCGCTGGTGGTGGGAAATAAGCAGAGTAGGGCTGCTGCATAGATATAGAATAGAATGGATGACTACTGAGTTCTCTTCAAAGTCTGAGATATTTTATGGAGGATGAGACCATAAGGAGGCTGAAGTGTAGAGAGGTGTTTAAAGGGTAACCAGTGGCACTCAGTCCTATGGTCCTACCTTCCCACAGGGAACATCAGAGTGCTGTGCAGGCTGAAGCCAGGGAACCCTGGGAACCTGCTGAATGTGAACCCAGGTCCTGGGGGCACAATCACTGCTAACTACCGAGGGCGCCAGCGTCACTTCCGCCTAGACAGGGTATTCCCACCTGATGCCACCCAAGAAGAGGTGATCACTTGATATCTCTCTATAGAAAATACACATATTTATATGTAATATGAATATATTTATTAATATGTAATATGAAGATATGTATATATTCACATTATTATATTCTTCTTCCATGGGGATAAGGCAGCTAGGTGGCACAGTAGATAGTATCAGGCAGACTCATCTTCTGAGACTTTTCCTGAGTTTAAATCTTGTCCTTCGCCTTTAACTTACTAGCTTTGTGACCCTGGGCAAGCCACTTAATCCTGTTTGCCTCAACTTGCTTATCTGTAAAATGAACTGGAGAAGGAAATACCAAACTGCTTCAGTATCTTTGCCAAGAAAATCCCAGATGGGGTCACAAAGTCACTGAAATGACTGAATTGAAATGACTCAACAACAACTTCAGTGTAAAGAAAGCCTTTCCAAAGGGATAAAAGAGATCTTTGATATTGAGTACAACATTATTCTCCCTTACACCCTCACCCCATTGCTCAGATGGAGAAACTGAGGCCTAAAGAGGTGCAGGTGATTGTGCCCAAGGTTACTTAAATCAGCCTGGTGCAGAGTCAGGAATCAAATATAGATCTCTGCTTCATCAAGGAATTCTCCAGCTCACCTAGGTACTAGAGGAGGTGACCTGCCTTTCTCCACCTCCCACCAAGCACCCATTTACTTTTATCTTTCCTGTTCTATTTTCCCTAGAACTTCCCTCTTCCCCCAGAATTCCTACATTTAGATATGTGGAGGCCCAGACACTATATGATTCAAACACTCTTTCACACTTTCCCTCATCCAGTGTCTTTATATCATCTCCCAGGTGTTTAAAGAGTTAGAACCTGCCGTGCTGTCCTGTCTCCAAGGTTATAGCGTCTGCATTTTCACTTATGGCCAAACTGGAACTGGCAAGACCTACAGCATGGAGGTGGGGGCGGGAATCCCACAGCTGGGGAATGAGGAGGGGAGGGGAGCCTTCTCATTAGGATGGGGGACTAAGGAGGTAAGGAGGGCCACACTTGAGGGTAAATGGAGTGGGAAGCCCCCAGGAGCCAAGGACTGAGATCTGAGCCTGATGCTTTCCCATTCCCCATCCCATGTCACTACTCAGGGTCCTCTGGACGATCCAGGCATTGCTCCAAGAGCTCTGCAGTCCCTCTTCCGGGAGATGGGGGCACAGGGAGGGCCAAGGCAGCACCGTGTGACAGTCAGCATGGTAGAGATCTACAATGAGGCTGTGAGGTCAGTGTCTAAACATGCTCCCTCATCCTCACTCACCCCAACCCCAGTCTCCCTGCCCAAGATATTGCCTTGCCCTACTCGTCTAAAAAGTATCATCCCTCACATCCCCATCCAGGCTGGGCCTCTCTCCTGTACTTCTATTTTATCTTCCCTAAGGGATCTCCTGGCCTCAGGACCCCCTGAGCGCCTTACAGTGCGTCAGGGACCAGAGGGCTGTGGGGGAATCCATGTGCCTGGCCTGACCTGCTGGGATGTGTCTGATCTAAGGGCTCTGCACAAGGTAACCCCTAACCCTTGACGCTCAACATCAGGTAACCTCTTGACCAGCTGTGTCATGTAAAATCTCCCAGATCCAATCTCTCTACTTGGGGGAGCTGCCCAAGGTAACCTCTGACCTCACCTGCATTTCCCCATGCAAAGAATCACCCCTCTGCCCCTTGGTGCTCTCAGGACCTAAAGGACAGATTATTGTGCCATGTAGATGCTGAATCTGGGGAGGCGAAACCGAGCCACAGCTGCCACCCACATGAATGAGCACAGCTCTCGTTCCCATGCCCTGGTCACCCTGACGCTGACCACTGCCCCCGCTCCTCATGGCCCAGGAACTGCAGGTATCAGCTCCTGCCCCACCAATGCCTGTACCCCAAATTCAGGACACCCCAACTGTACAATCACTAGTAATCCCTACATCCCGCGACATGGTGACCCCCAACACTGACCCTCCCCACCCGTAGGGACACTACACCTGGTGGACCTGGCAGGTTCTGAGCGGGTGTGGAAAGCGGTGATGACGGAGTCCGGTGGCAGGGCTGGGGTCCGGGGCAGGAGGCTTCGTGAAGCGCAGACCATCAACCGCTCACTGCTGGCCCTGGGGGGCGTGATGGCGGCCCTCCGGGCACGCCAGCCCCACGTTCCCTTTCGAGACTCTCAACTCACCCGGCTGCTGCAACCCGCGCTGGGCCCTGGGGCCACTGCTGTAATGCTGGTGCAGGTGGGCAAACCGCAAACTGGGGGCGGGGCCTGGCCAGTAAGGGAGGGCCCTTCTCCAGCTAATACTTCATTAGCATATTCCGTTTCCTATCCAGTGCAGATGGGCTCTAGTGCTGGTAACGGAATGCTGGTGAAGCGAATCATTTGCATAAAGTGTTTCACCTTGAGAGGAATGAGGGGATGGGAAGTTACCCCACCCCCACTGCTACTTTCCCCCTCTCCTAGATTTCATCACGCCCAGAGGATGTGGGGGAGACGGTGTGCTCCCTGAAGTTCGCTGAACGTGTGAGCCAAGTGGAGCTGGGACCTGCCCGGCGCCACAGGACCCCAACCTCGGGGACCCCAACGTCTCCCAGCACCGAGGGCACTCCTTCCTTGGGGACCCCTACCACACCTGGCCCTGAGGGAATCTCCGCACAAGCAGAGCAGCCCTCTCCTTCTGGGAAACTCCCTCCTATGTAACCCCCATCCTGTGTCCTGACAGCCCATGCTCAGGGTTAGAGGAGACTTTCTGGCGGGCTGGGACTGAGGATTGTACATTTCCCAAGATACCGAAATAAAAAAGGTCTGCCCTCAAATGCAGAAGTAGATTTGGCCTCTCCCTGGAGGCTAAGGACTCCCCACTCCAAGCTCTTTGGATGGGGGCGAACCTCACATAGATTCTCAACCCTGCCATCTTACATCTTCTCTCCCCCCGCCTTATCAAACCCTGGCTCTTATCAGCCGCGCCCAGCAGGGTGCCCAGACCCCACAGGAAGGGGGGAGGGGAGACCTCAGCTGTGACCACCCACCCCCAATCACAGTCTTTGGGTTTTAAAGTGTCTCAGTCCTTTATTGCCTCAATCCCTGTGTGCCCTGACCCCCGACAAGCCCCTAGGCTCTGGAGCAACCAGCTCACATCCTTTTTCTCTACCCCTGCCCCCCACAACAAAGGTGCTAGTTCCTCCCCTCTCCAAGCCCAAGGGAGGGGCCATAGGCAGAGTCCCAGCCTCTTCTTTCAGCCCTGAGATAGTATAAACTGGAGAACAGACAGGACCTGATGGATGGAGGGGAAAAACATGATAGGAAAGAATATAATGGAGATGTTGGGGGGCGGGGATAATGGAAAGAATTCTAGGTCCTGTCAGGAAAATTAGGTTGGGGGGGGGGGTTCAGTTTTGGCTCTAACTCATTGGATGACCTTGGGTGTAATTCCTTCACCTCAATGAACTTGTTTTTTTTCTCTGCAAAATTAGGGGGTTAAACCCTTGTGATCTCAAAGGTCTTTCCCAGTTCTAAGATTCTGTGACAAATGGACTGTCCCCAGGGCTCCAACCAGGATCCAACTACAAAGTGAGTTTCTTCCTCACTGTCTCTCTCCCTCTGGGAAGCCATGGCAGCATCATTCCACAAAGGAAGTGGTTCTAATAAAATTTTCAAAAGACTCAGTTTGCTGATTTTTTTTCGCCTTCTGGTTTTTAAATCCTACGACTGATTAGAAAAGTGGTAATAGAGTGACTAATCATTGGACAATCCTCAAGGAGGGGAACAACTGGTTTGTAATTGTGGACCTGGGACTTGGGTCTGAGGATGTTTGGGAACCCCCAAGGTGAAGCCTTATCTCCTTTGCTTTCCTTATGTGGACTCGAGTTGGGGTGGAGTTTGGGGAAGAAGGCAAGGAATGAATGGGAGAGATATCTTGGTCCAACTTCACACATTGTACCAGGTGAGTAGTGCACCTGGAGTAGACCCCCTGGAGTTAGGAGATACCAAGTCCAAGGGGTGAGTGACCAACACATCATAGATGCTCTTGTTGGGTGGTACCACCTGGAAGAGTGCATCCAAGTCCCCTACAGAGCCAGAGGGACCAGTGGACTTAGGTGCTAGCCCCCAGTAGGAAGGGCCTGGTGAAGGCAGACACTGAGGGCAAGGTGGGGGTGCTAGGGGCATCACCACATTTGGGGTGTATATGGGGGAGTATGATGTAGGTAACTGTCCCCAAAGGGGGACCCTGCTACTTCCTGATAGCTGCACCTGGCTTGAGGTGCTCTGAATTACAGGGAGGGGCAGGAGAGGCCAGGAGCCTTGCTCAGATGAGAGAGGAGGGAGCTGAGATGCTCCCGTGGTTCCCAACAGCCCAGCTTGGGTTGAGGTACCCTGCAGGAGGGGGATGGGCCGGAGGGGCCAGAGTCCACCCTCTGATGGAGAGGAGGAAGAGGACAGCGGAGAAGTAGGTGCGCCATGACTCCCCAAACATCCCTCTTGTGACTTGGAGAAGGGCCCCAGGGGCCAGAACACTGGCTCTGAAGTAGAAGAGGAGGAGGAAGAAGAAGAGGAGGATGGCCGTGGGGGCTGGGGCCCTTCTGGAATATCCCCAAGCAAGGAATCAATACTGAAGGAGTCGCTGGCTAGGTTGGGGCTAGGGGGCCGGTAAGGCCAGCCATGAAGAACATAGGGGGTCAGGTCCTTGGCAAAGGCTTTACCCTGGCCACCCCTCTCCCCTCGACGGGCTACAGCTGTGTTTTGCAACCGAAGGGCCTCAGCAGGGATCTGGCTCACGTCCACTGCCCAAAAATTCCCCTTGGCCTGTGGCTTTTCCGGGTCTTTGGGCACCTAAAGAGAGAGTCAATGGGATTGAGAGAACTTCTGGTACTTGATGTGATCTAGTTATCCAAATAGCAGGCTTCCCCCCTCAGCATGGCACCCCACACCCAGGCTTTCCCAAAAGTTATTCTAACCTTGTGGAAGCATCGATTAGAGGAGAGGTTGTGCCGGATGGAATCCTTCCACCCTTCATAGTCATCCTTGAAGAAGGGGAACAGAGCTTGAACCTGGTGAATGATCTGAAACCAGATCCAGAGGTATAGAGTGAGACCTCTGGGACTCAATCTGGGTCTGAGAGGGAGACATGATCCCTGACCTCAGAGAGCTCCTAGTCTGAGGGAGAGAACTGAGAGTGAGATGGACTTAATGGACACATGTTCAAATGAGCTGAATGGGATCCTTGGGGGAAAATAGGGACCAGGGAGATGTGGTAGAAAATACCGGATTTGGATTCAGTGGTTTAAGCCTTGGATAAGCTATTTGCTTTCCTCTTCTGGTAAATGAGTTTGGGATTGTATTTTGTTCCAGTTCTAAATCTTGTGACTGATAATAATGCAGAGCTAGAGAGCTCTAGTGTTGAGGCTTTGGGGGGGGAAAGACATCACGCAAACCCTCCAGGGATCTCCATCCTGTCCCTTATTGGGAGAGGATCCTAACTTAATCCTAACCTATGGTCATCACCGTCCCTCAGCCAGTCTCCCTTTCCTCATTCCCATTTCCTAGAATTCCTTTATTATTGATTCACCTTGGGAATGAGCAGTTACTAATCTATATCTCTATCCATCTACAGGGACTGGTGATAAAATTCTGCATTATTATAAAACTTAATTTAAAAATACAGGGCCACCAGAAGAATACTGTTACCCAAAATGCACACAATTCACTTGGAGTGTGGAATAGCCAGGGGTAATCTTGAATCCAGTTGCTGAGGACACCCTGAGCATTGGGGGCTGGTAAACACATGCCATGTACTGAGTATGACACAACACAGGGGCAGGGTTCTGAGACTGGAAAGGGAGTGACAGATGAGCCAAGAGTGGAGGATGAAGAGCTGTCTGTCATGTATAAAGGGGGCTGTCTGGAGAAAAAGACTCAGCTTGTTCTGCTGCTTGGTCCCAGAGACTAAAACTAGGACCCACCCAAAGGGTGAAGCTGCAGAGACAGATTGAGATTCAATGTGAAGGAAAATTTACTAAAAACTCTTCATTAAAGGGAAGGTATCAAGTGAAGGGTTGTAAAAGTCACCTGACCTAGATATTGTAGAAAGGAATCCTGACCAAGTATATGTTGGCCTGGTGTCCAGAGGCTGCTTCTAGCTCTTACAATTTTGTGCTAGTTAAAGTAGAGTCTGGGGAGTGAACCTGGGAATGGAAGGTATAAGAACAAACCAGCTAGGGAAGTTGAGTTAAACTCAGGGAATCAATGTGCCAGGCACTATCTTAGAAACTATATTGGATGCTGATTCTGGGAGTGAGGTCTTCTAGTAGAAGGGGTGTCTGAGTAGATATAAGGACAGGGTCAGAGCCCAGTGTAAAGTATCCAGGATAGGTAAGCATAGTGTTTGGGGGAGGGAAGGCTTGGGGAATGTGTAGGGAGGGTAGATCTGTCAGGCAGGATTAGGGATAGGTTTGGGGGAGGGGATTGTCTTTAAGTTCTTCTGAGTTTGGGGAGTGAAGTGGGGAGAGCTGAATTTGGAGTCGCAGTATCCTGGAGAGATTCTGGAAGTAAGAAGTCAAGGGAAAAGTTGAGTCTCTAGGAATAGGAGGATCTGGGAAGTGAGGCTAGAATCTGGGGATCCAATATTAGGGAATGATCCTGGGCGGTTGGGATTAGAGGATCTCGGGATCAAGGCAGGAGATAGGTGATAGAGACTGGGCAAAGGTGCGGGTGAGGGCAGAAAAATGGGGTGGTCTGGGAAATGGAATTAGGTTCTTAGAGCGGGTGAAGAGTCAGAGAAGGGGAAGTAAGTACCATGGGCCCACATAGGGGAGTCTGGGAGTGGGGGATCGGGAGGTTAAGGTTGAACTCAAGATTGGAGATAAAGCTAAATGGATAATGTCCAGGATAGGCAGGGATGAGGCTCTCAGGAAGTGGGCCAGGGTTAGTCAGGGGAGAAGAGAGGAGGGGAAAGTTATAAATTGGCATGAAGGGTCTGGAATTGGGGGGGCAGAGGAGGGAGGAAGGGACTATGAATTCAGATTTGAGTAGATGAGGAGCTAGGCGATGAGTTCGGAGCCCAAGCAGGGGAGTATTCATTATAGGAGAGAGATTAGGTCAGTGAAAGAAAGGAAGGGTTTTAGAGTGGGCACCATTGATGAGAAGGAAGGAGTAAAGGATGAAGGGGGCAGGAAGGACTTATTTGGGGAAAGGGGATCTTTACCTCTGCCTCTCACCTGGGCCAGTTTGAGCCTCCGGGCCGGGGCAGCCTGGATCACCAGGGCTATCATGGCCAGGTAGGTGTAAGGAGGCTTGTCATGCCGAAGATATTTCTTCTTCCTTTTCTTCTTCTTGGGGGGCTCTGGCTCCGGTCCTGGTTCCGGCCCCGGCTGTGGGGGGCCAGGGCTTGAGCCGCCTTGGGGCACCATGGTAGGGAAGGATCCAGCACTGGGCATGGAGTTACTTAGACGATGTTGATCTAGGAAATTGGGACCTAGGATCTTGGGATTGGGGCCTGGGTGTATGGCAGCAGGCAGGCGGGGCCCTGGGCCCTTTATCATTCGGATGGAGGGGGGAGGGAGAAAAGGGAGGAGGGAGTCTAGGGTGGGGGAGGGGGCAGCCACAATTAGCAGGTTTCTGTTAATCTCGGAGGAAAAAGGAGGGTTGGGGGAAGGGATGGAACTGCTTCCCAGGGATTGGGGGTGCTGAGGGCCTCAAGACTGGGGGGGCTAGCCTTGTCCCCTTGTACAATTAGACCATAGCACCCCCCACCTCTCCACTCCAAGTTGTCCCCTGAATCCCTAGAAGAAGGCTCCGCTCTGGCCCTCCCCAGATCTTGCCCTCCCCCCATCTGAGGTCCTTTGCCGTCCCCTTAGGGCCTGGCTCTAGATTGATTAGTTGAATTTAATCACTCTTCTATCTAGAAGAAGCTTCCATTCCATCAGTGCCCTGCCCCCAAACTTTCCTGGACTCCCCACAGAACTAGGGCTGTTATTTCTCTTCCTGGGATTCAAGGCCATTCCACAACTTTCCCCTTCTAGTCGTTTTAAAGTACCCTTCTAACTCTAAATCAATTAATAAGCACTTATTTAGTGCCTATCACGTGGCCCTCAGCACTGTGATAGGCGCTGGATATACAAAGACAAAAACCAAAGAAGCTCCTGCCCTCAGGGAGCTTGCATTCTTACCGGGGAAACAACTGTAAAGGACTAAGTAGTTTATAATATACACAAAGTAAATGCTACTCAGTTGGGGCAGTGGTGGGGATAAGGAAAGGTCCCCTAAGGGAGGTGGCCCTAGAGCCTAGCTTAGTAGGAGGCTTGGGTTTCCTCGAGCTGAAGTGCAGAAAGAATCCATACCACTGTGACTGCTTGTGCAAAGGCAGCCAATTGATAAACACTTATCAAACACCTACTACGTGCCTATTTAGCAAGCCAAGTTCTAAACTTGGGGGATACAAAGACAGGTAAAAGACAATCCTTTCCCTCCAGGGGACAGAATGTTATATGAGTGAGAACAGGCTGAGGGGCCCGTTTGTCGGTAATGTCTAATATGTGCTTGGGATTAATTTTTAATAAATCAGGAAAAGAAAGCTGGAGTCTTTTTGAAAAAGGCTTTAAATACCAGAGGAATTTCCATTTTATCCTAGAGGTAATAGGGAGCTACTGGAGCTTCTTGAGTAGGGGAGTGACATGATTAAGCTTGTTGATCTCACAGGATCAGAGATTATTAAGATGTGGAAGGGACCCTAGAAACCATCTAGTTCAACCCCATCATTTTACAGACCAGGAATGAAGACCCAGAGAGGTTAAGAGATTTGCACAATGTCACACAGATATTAAGAGAGTTTAACTGCTGTACTATACTGCCTCATTTATATATCACATTCTTATCCTTATGATATAATATGAAATCTTAAGATTCCGATAAGGCTTCCCCCTATATCCTCCTGACCAATAGGATGCTTTCTTACTGGGTGTTCAGGAAAAGGATTGATATAGGCTACTTAGTGGTTGGTTGGTAAAGGCTTCATGGAAAGGGTCTTAAAAGATGAGTAGAATTTGAGAGGAGAAAGCCAGGGGAAAGAGGAAGTGGGGGAAGGGAAAAAGCAATTTAAAACACCTACTCTGTGCTTGGCCACTGTCCTAAATGATTTACAATATTATCTCATTTAAGCAGGAGGATGTGGGTGGAGAACTCGGAATTCTTAGTATCTGAGCCTGAAATGTAGGTCAATCTACTTATTTTACTGATGAGAAAACTGAGGACTGGAGGGGGGAAGAAACTCTCAAGGTCATAAGGGGCTTCTCTAATTAAGAGCTTTTATTTCAAGTTCTTTGGCAGGTAACCGTCCAACTTCAGCATTAATGCTTGCAATGACAACAGAAATGGACGAATGCTCATCATTTCTTTGTGGTAAAATGGAAAAGGTACTGACCATTTGAGTGAAGAGAAATCTGAATTTCTGACTCCTGGGCCCAAATTAAATCAGACACTAGTTACTTGACCAGGCCCAACCTCTCTGCCTCAGATTCATCATTTGTAGAATAGAATAAAAATACTTGTACTGTGTACCTGCCAAATTTTTTTAAAAATCTTTTTAAAAATATCCTTAAGGGTTTTTAAAAAATCACTCTAATTTTCTCCAGCTAGCTGGGCAGCCAGTTGGTGCAGTAGATAGAGTGCCAGGCCTGGAGTCAAGAATATTTGAGTTCAAATCTGGCCTCAGACCCTTATAAGCTGTGTGACCCTGGGCAAGTCACTTACTTCTGTTTGCCTCAGTTTCCTTATCTGTAAAATGAATTGGAGAAGGAAATGGCAAACCACTCCAGTATCTTTACCAAGAAAACTTCAAATGGGGTCATGAAGAGTCTGACAAGGCTGAACAAAACAATTTTCCCCAGTAACTTTCCCCTTCCCCTTCACAGAAAGCAATCACATATAACAATTTTTTTTAAAGACAAAAAAAAAAGGAAACAAAAGAGGGGGGAAAAAATCCATATAAAGTGATCAATACATCCAAAAATGTCTGAAAATATATGCAGTGTACACTTGTAGACTTCCCACCTCAGCAAGAGTTAGAATGTCTTCTTAGATTTCTTTTTTTCAAGACTTGCTTGTTTGATTTTGCAGCATTTTTTTTTTAGCAATTCTTTCGATTTACATCATTGCAATTATTATGCATATTGTTTTCTTGACTTTAATTCCTTCACTCTGCATCACTTCATGTAGATCTTACCAGCTTCTTTATATTCATCACATTCTTCTTTTCTTACAGAACAGTAATATTCCATTGCATTTGTGTGTCAAAATTTGTTTAGCCCTTTCTTCAAACTATGGGCATCTACTTTGTTTCCAATTCTTTGCTCTCACAAAAAAGTGCCTTTATAAATATTTTGGTGCATGTGGAGATTTTTCTGCTTAACAGTGGCCTCCTTGGGATGTAAGTCTAGCAGTGGAATTTCTGGGTTAATGGGTATGGACTTAGTCATCCTATTTGCTTTCCAAAATGTTTGCACTGATTCATAGCTCCAACAACATTGTACTAGAGTGCCTATCTTCCTGCCACCCTTACAACATTGACTATTATCATCTTCTGTCAGTTTTGCCAATTTGCAGAGTATGAGGTGAAATCTCGGGTTTTTTAAATTTGCGTTTCTCTTGTTATTAGTGATTTGGATAATTCTTTCATGTGATTAACAGTTTGAAATTCATCTTTTGAGAATTGTTTGTTCATATCCTTTGACTATTTATCTATTGAGGAATGATTTTTTTTTTGTCATATATTTCTGTTGTTTATCTTGGATACCAAACCCTTATCAGAGAAATTTGATAGAAAGATTTTTTTTCCCATTTGACCACTTCCCTTCTTATTTTAGGTTTATTAATTTTGTTTGTGCAGAAGCTTTTCACTTTCGTATAAACACTTATCCATTATTTTTTTGTCTGTAATTGCGTCTATCCTTTGTTTAGTCAAGAATACATCTTCTACCCCTAGCTGTGAGAGGGACAGGACCTGTTTCTCTTCTAATATTTTGGTACTATGAGCTTTAATATTTAAGTCATGCGTCTACTTGGAATGTATTATAGAATATGGTGTAAGGGATTAGTTTGAGACTAATTTCTTACAGATTACTTTCCAGTTTTCCCAGAAGTTTTTTTCAAACAGGGAATTTTTTCCAAGTAACTTACATTTTCTGGTTTATTAAATACTCTTATTTGAGTTCCATTGCTTCAGATTCTCCCTAGTCTAATCTGTTCCATTGATCTATCTCTGTTTTTTTAACAGATAGTTTTGATAACTATTGCTTTATAATATAGTTTGAGGTTTGGAAGTACTAACTCTTTTCATTTCCTTTGAGGGTCTAGAGCTTTCATTTTTCCCAGTGAATTTTGTTGTTTTATCAAGTTCTTTAAAGTTATCCCTATCATTAAAAAAAAAACATTAACTTTTGTAGTACTGTCATTTCTATGCTATTAGCACAATCTAACCACCAACACCAACACCTCCAGTTATTTACATTGTTCTTTATTTCTTCTTCTTCTCCTCCTCCTCCTTCTTCTTTTTCTCCTCCTTCTCCTCCTCCTTCTTTTCCTCCTTTTTGGTATTAGGAAAGCAAATACTTTAAAATATCTTATTTTTTCCAATTATATGTAAAAGTAATTTTCAACATTCATTTTTTTTTTAAGATTTTGAGGTTCAGGAGAACATTATACACACTCTCAGCAACATTATGTAATGATCAGCTGTGACTTAGTTCTTCTCAGCAATACAATGATCCAAAAATCCAAAAGAATCAAGACGAAAAATGCTATCCACATCCAGAGAAAGAATTGATGGAGTCTGAATGCAGATCAAAGCATACTATTTTTCTTTACTTTTTTAGTTATTTTCTTTTCTTCTATTTCTTCTTTCACAACGTGATTAATAAGATTATACGTTTTACATGAGTTATACATATATAACTATATCAAATTGCTTACTGCCCTAGGGAGGGGAAGGAGAGGGTGGGAAGGGAGAATGTTAAATGTTAAAATTATCTTTACATATAATTGGGAAAAATACTTTCTTCTAAATAATAAATCAAAATAAAATTTTGACATCCAAATTCTCTCCTTCCCCACCTCTCCTCCCCCCTCATTGAGAAGGCAAACAATTTGATACAGGCTATACATGTGGAATCATGTAAAACATATTTCCATATTAGCCATGTTGTGGAAGAAAACCCAAACCAAAAAAAAAAAAAAAAACCAAACCAAACCCAAACCCAAGAAAAATAAAGTAAAGAAAAAGTATGCTTCAAGCAGCATTCAGACTCCATCAGTTCTTTCTCTGGAGATTTTTCATCATAAGTCCTTCAGAATTGTTTTAGATCATTGTATTGCTGAGAACAACTAAGTCATTCATGGTTGATCATCCTACCGTACTGCTGTTACTGTGCACAATATTCTCCTGGTTCTGTTCACCTCATTTTGCATCGATTCATGTAAGTCTTTTCAGGTTTTTCTGAAGTCATCCTTCTCATCATTTCTTATAGTCCAATAGTATTCTATCACATATCATATATACAAAAACTTGTTCAGCTGTTCCCAGATTGATGGATATTCCCTCGATTTCCAATTTTTTGCCACCACTAAAAGAGCTTCCATAAATATTTTTGTACATATAGATCCTTCTCCTTTTTAAAAACATTTTTTTTATCTTTTTGGGATATAGACCTAGTAATGGTATTGCTGGGTCAAAGTGTATGCAAAGTTTTATAGTTCTTTGGATATAGTTCCAAATTGCTCTCCAGAATGCTGTTGAATCAGCTTACAATTCCACCAACAATATTTTAGTGTTCCAATTTTCCCACATCTCCTTCAACATTTTTCATTTTCACTTTAGTCATATTAGTCAGTCTCATAGGTGTGAAATGGTACCTCAGAGTTGTTTTAATTTGCATTCCTCTAATCAATAGTGATTTGGAGCATTTTTTCATATGACTACAGATAGCTTTGATTTCTTCATCTGAAACCTGCCTGTTCATATCTTTTGTTATTGTTCTGAAGTGTCCAACTCTATGATCGCATGTACCATGGCTATCCATGGGAATTTTCTTGGCAAAGATACTCATCATTTCCTTCTCTAGTGGATCCAGTAAATTCTTTTGTCAGGTAATTAGAAGTTAAGTGACTTGGTCCATGTTCCACAGCTAGGAAGTGTCTGAGGTCAGATTTTAAGTCTGGTCTTCCTGATTCCAGACCCAATGCTTTAAACACTGAGCAACTAACTGGCTATCATAACCTTTGAATTGGGGAATGATTTGAATTTTACTCAGTGCTGTATTTATTTAAGAAATAAGGCCTTTATGTGCATATCCTTTGACCCAGCAATACCACTTCTAGGTCTGTATCCCAAAGAGATCATACAAGTGGGAAAAGGACATGTATGTACAAAAATATTTATAGCTGCTCTTTTTGTGGTGGCGAAGAACTGGAAATCAAGGAGATGACCATCAATTGAGGAATGGCTGAACAAGTTGTGGTATCTGAATGTAATGACATACTATTGTACTATAAGAAATGAGGAGCAGACAGACTTCATGATATCCTGGAGAGGCTTATATGATCTGATGCTGAGTGAGGAGAGCAGAACCAGGAAAACTTTGTACACAATTACAGACACATCGTTATCTGTGACAACTAACTTTGATAGACTGGGCTCCTCTCAGCAATGCAAGGTTATAGGACAACTCCAAAAGACTCATGATAGAAAGAATATCCATATCCAGAGAAAGATTAATAGAGTCTCAACGCAGATTGAAGCAAACTACTTGATTTCTCTCTTTTGTGTTTTGTTTTGTTTCATTCCTTCTTTCTTTACAACCTGACTAATACTTAATGTGAAGGTATTTGTAGAACCTATATTTGATTGAATGTCGCCATGGGGAAGTAAAGGGGGAGGAGAAAGAGGAGGAGATAATTTGGAACTCAAGGGATTATGGAACTGAATGTTGTAAACTAAAAGTAGATAAACAAATTTAATAAAATAAAATTCAAAAAAAAGAATGAGGAGCAGACAGACTTCATAATAACCTGGAGAGACTTAAAAACTGATGCTGAGTGAGGGGAGCAGAACCAGGAGAATACTGTACACAATTACAGAGACATGGTATCTATGATGACTAATTTTGATAGACTGGGCTCCCCTCCGCAATGCAAAGCTATAAGACAACTCTAAAGAATTCATGATGGAAAAGGCTATCCACATTCAGAGAAAGAATTATAGTCTGAATGCAGATTGAAGCAAACTACTTGCTCTCTTTCTTTTTCATTTTGTTTTGTTTTGTTTCTTCTTCCTCATTGTTCATTCCATTGGTTGTAATTCTTCTTTACAACTTGACTAATGTTTAATGTGAAGGTATATGTAGAACCTCTATCAGATTGCATGCTGCCATAGGGTGGAAGAGGGAGGAGAAAATTTGAAACTCAAAAACTTGTGCAACTGAATGTTGTAAACAAATAGTAAATACATTTTTTAAAAACAAAAAAAAGTAATAAAGCCTTTATCAGAGAAATTTGCTATGATTTTTTCCATAGTTATGATTATTAACTGTGTATTTCACTCCATCCTATTTTTTCTGTTTATCCTTCTCTCTCTCTCCTTTCAACTTGTGCCTCCTCAAAAAGTGTTTTGCTTCTGACCACCATCTTCTCCAAACCTCCCTGTTTTCTATCAGCCCCACCTCACCTTCTCTTATCCCATTCTCCTCCAACTTCTCTGTAGTGTAAGATAGATTTCTATACCCGAATGATTGTGTATGTTATTCTCTCTTTGAGCTGCCCTCCCCATCTTCCCTGCTAATATAAAAGCTCTTTCTCACCTCTTTTATATGATATAATTTACCCAATTCTACCTCTCCTTTCCCCTTGTCCCAGTGGGTCCCTCTTTCTTACCCTTTAATTTTATTTTTTAGATATCATCCCATCATAGTCAACTCATGCCCATGCCCTCTGTCTATATATATCCTTCTAACTGCCCTAATAATGATAAAAATGCTTAGGAGTTACAAGTATCATCTTCCCAAGTAGGAATGTAAACAGTTTAACCTTATTGAATTCCTTGTGGTTTCTATTTCCTGTTTTTACTTCTTGAGTCTTGTATTTTAATATCAAATTTTCTATATAGCTCTGGTCTTTTCATCAAGAATGCTTGAAAGTCCTCTATTTCATTAAATACACATTTCTTCCTGCCCAATGTATTATACTTTGTTTTGCTGGGTAGGTGATTCTTGGTTGTAATCCTAGACCCTTTGCCTTCTGGAATATCCTATTCCAAGCCCTTCTGATCTTTTAACAAAGAAGGATGTGGCTCCATGATATTTGAATTGTTTCTTTCTGACTGCTTGCAATATTTTCTCTTTGATCTTGGAATTCTGGAATTTGGAATTTGGCTATAATATTTCTGGGAGTTTTCATTTTGCATTCGGTAGATTCTTTCAATTTCTATTTTACCCACTGGTTCCAAGATATTAGAGCAGTTTTCCTTAATGTTTCTTGGAAGATGATTTCTAGGTTGTTGTTTTTTTGCCATGGCTTTCAGGCAGTGCAATAATTCTTAAATTATCTCTCTGTGATCTATTTTCTAGGTCAGTTGCTTTTCCAATGAGATATTTCACATTGTCTTCTTTTTTTTCATTCTTTTAATTTTGTTTTATTGTTTCTTGATATCTCATGGAGTCATTAACTTCTATTTGCCCAATTCTACTTTTTAATGAGTTATTTTCATCAGTGAATTTTTGCACATCTTTTTTCCATTTATCCAATTCTGCTGTTACTGAATTCTTATCTTCAGTGAATTTTTTATATCTTTTCTCTTTGACCAATTTTGCTTTTTAAAGAATTATTCTCTTCACTAGATTTTTGTGCCTCTTTTACTACTTGACCTAATCTATTTTTTAAGATATTATTTTCTTCAGTATCTTTTTATTCCTCCTTCATCAAGCTGTTGACTTTTCTTTTCATGATTTTCTTGCATCACTCTCATTTCTTTTTCCAATTTTTCCTCTACCTCTCTTATTTGATTTTTAAAATCCTTTTTGAGCTCTTCCAGGAATTCATTTCTGGAATTCTTCCAGGAAATTTTTTGGACCTGGAAAATTCACAATTTTTTTTCTTTGAGGTTTTGAATGTAGCTGTTTTGACTTTTTATTTTTATTCTGCGTTTATGTTTTGATCTTCCCTGTCACCATGGTAACTTTCTGTGGTCAGGTTCTTTTTGTTTCTGTTGTTTGCTCATTTTTCCAGTCTATTTCTTGACTTTGAGCTTTATGTTACAGTGAGCCTCTGCTGGGGCAGGAAGTAGGAACTATCCTATGCCTCAAGTGTTTTTTTTGTTTGTTTTGGGGGGGAGAAATGGGGAGGCAGGGCAGTTGGGGTTAAGTAACTTGCCCAAGGTCACACAGCTAATAAAGTGTCAAGTGTCTGAGGTCAGATTTGAACTCAGGTCCTCCTGGCTTCAGGGTCAGTGCTCTATTCATGGTGCCACCTAGCTGCCCCAAGCTTCAAATTTTTTATGCTATTTTTTTTTCACAAGTAGCTCTAGAGGTCTGTAAGTTTTCAGTTCTTCCAAGGTGGTATGATCTAAGGAGAGGTGTATTTACTACCCTGCTGGCCTGTGCTCTGGAATGTGAGGGACCACAAGCACTTTTCTCTGTCTTGGAACTGTAACCATGCCCCCCGTACCTCTGCAACTACACACTCAGTGTGCTAGTGTTCCTCCTTCTCACATTGGTACTGGAACCTGGAACCATGTATGGGCAATGTAACAGAATCTTACACCCAGTGCCAGCAGAGGGTTCCCTGTAATCTCCTTCTGACCATTTGTCTGATCCCCTTGCCATCTGTGGGCTGAAAGCTTCAGAAGTTGCTGCTGTCAATTCAGTTGCCCTACCCTCCCATCCTTCCCCCCCCCTCCCCCCCCAGGCCTATCACTGGCTTGCTAGGGTATAGTCTGAACCGTACTCTACTCTACTCTCACCCTTGGGAGACAGAGTTTTCTGGTCAACCTCCCAGGTTGTCTTTGGCTAGAAAATGGTTTCACTGCATCCTTTCGTTGGTTCTGCCACTCCAGAATTTGTTCTGTGGTATTATTTTAATTTTGTTTGGAGAGGAATTTTGCAGCAATCAAGTGACTCTGTCCTGAATGTCTTTATTTTTTTAAGGAATATTTTATAATTATATCTATATAATATACATGTATATATGCATATGTATATATACTATACACACACACACATACATCCATGCTTTGGTAGCTTGATCTCCAGATATCTTATGCATTTTGTAGTTATTTGGAATGAAATTTCCCATTTTTGTTATTGCCTCTTGGATTTTGTGATTATTATTTAGAAATGCTATTGAGTTTTAATTTTTTAAAATTTTTTTAATTATTTGCTTTTTGGAGGGAGAAGGCAGGGCAATTGGAGTAAGTGACTTGCTCAAGGTCACATAACTAGTAAGTGTTAAGTGTCTGAGGCTGGATTTGAACTAAGGTCCTCCTGACTCCAGGGCTGGTGCTGTATTCATTGTGCCACCTAGCCATCCCCAATGCTACTGATTTTTAAGGGCTTATTTTGTAGTCTGCAATTTGCTGAAACTATTAATTAGTATCTTTGCTGATTCTCTAGGATTTTTAAAAAAAATCTAATATCATCAGCAAATGTCAATATTTTTATCTTCTTTTTACCTGTCTTTATGTCTTTAATTTCTTTTTCTAGTCTTATTGCTATTACTAGCATTTTCAATATTTATTGGAAAAAGGTTCTAGTATATTTCACCTGTAAATGATAGCTTTTTTGATTTTAGATAGCTTTTTAATGACTTTTTAAAAGGCCCCTATATGTATCTATTGGTGGAATTTTTAGCATAAATGAATGCTATACTTAGTCAAAAAAAATTCTCCATCTATTGAGATAACCATGTGGCCTTGGATTTTTTAAAAATATAATTAATTGTGTGGATTGTTTTCCTAATGTTGAACTATCTTACATCCCTGGTATAAGTCCAACTTGGTCATGATTAATAATATCTTGGATGAATCCTTGCAGTTTGTTTGACAGAATTGTATTTAAAATTTTTGAATTGATATTCATTAATGCTATTGATCTATATAAAGTTCTTCTGTGCTTTATTAGTCCTTCCGTGATTTAGGTATTGGAATTATATTTGTCTCATAAAAAGAATCTGGTAAATTACTTCCTTTATTAATTTTTGAGAGCAATTTGTGTTGTGCTGATAATAATTGCTCTTAAATGTTTGATAGAATTCTCTTGGATCAGTAATTTTTTTCTTTGGTAGTTCATTTATAACTAGTCCTAGTTCCTTCTCTATTTTTTGTCTTTTGTTGGTTTGCTTATTTTATATTTTGAAGGTATGTTATTATTCTTCTTGTCATCTTAGTTCTATTAGCATAGATTGCATATCATAGGATCTGACAATTCTCTTTATTTGTTCCAGTTTCATTGTGACTTCACTTTTTTTAGTTGTTATTTTATTGATTTTATTTTCTACTCTCTTCTTTTTAATTAGATTGACTAAAGGGTTATCAATTTTATTAGTTCTTTCCAAGAACTAGCTTTTAGTTTATCATTTCTATAGTTTTTTGTTTTCTAGTTTATCTATTTTTTCTATAATTTTTTTTGCTTTTTTTTTTTTTTTTTTTGGAGGAGAGAAGGCAGGACAATTGGAGTTAAGTGATTTGCCCAAGGTCACATGGCTAGTAAGTGTTAAGTGTCAGACTGGATTTGAACTCAGGTCCTCCTGACTCCAAGGCTGGTGCTCTATTCATTGTGCCACCTAGCCTCCCCTATAATTTTTAATATCTCTTCTTTTGTGCCTATTTTAGGTTTTTTTGTTGGCTTTTTAATTTTTTATAAATACATATTCAGTTCATTAATCCTTTCTTTTTCTATTTTGTTAATGTATATTAGTAGGGATATGATTTTTCCTGAGGACTGCTTTAGTTACATTCCAGAAATTATGCTATATTGTTTCATCATTAGAATTTTCTTTCACATAATTATCATTTCTATGATTTGTTCTTTGACCTACTCATTATTTAGGATTTTATTGTTTATTCTGGATTTAGGTCTGTGTCTTGGTTGTGTTCCCTGAATTGATTACCATTTTTATTATATCATGATCTATAAAGGATATTATCTGTGTCTTTTTATAGTAGTTTGCAGTATATCTGTGCCCTAATACATGATTGATTTTTGTAAAAATTCCAAGTAGTGCTCAGAAATAGTCTTTAGTAATCTCATGTAAAAGATACCACATGTCTTTTAGCTCTAGTTTCTCCAGCAATCATGGAGTCAATAAACATTTTCAAAGTGCCTATCACACATCAGGCATCGTGCTAAGCACTGGGGATATAAAGAAGGGTGAAAGACAGTCCCTGTTCTCAAGGAGCTCACAGTCTAAAGGGGAGACAACATACAAATCACAATGTACAAAAAAGCTATATGCTGGATTATTGGAAAAATGATCAATATAAGGAAAGCATTCAAATTAAGGGGAATTGGGAAAGGCTTCCTCTAGAATTTGGAATTTTAACTGGGCTTTGAAGAAAACCAGGGAAGCCTAGGAGGTGGAGATGAGAAGGGAGGCTATTCCAGGCACCAGAGAAAGCCTAGAAATGTAGTGTCTTGTTGGAGGAATAGCAAAGCCAGTGTTAGTGGCTTGCAGAGTACATGGAGGGATACAAGGTATAAAAAGACTAGAAAGATAAAGGGAAGAATATGCTATGAAGAACTTTGAAGGTCAAACAGAATATTTTATATTTGATCCTGGAGTTAACTCAAGTTGATTGAGAAGGAAGAGAAGGTGAAATGGTCAGAACTGAGCTTTGGGAAGATCATTTTGACATCAGAGTGGAGGATGGATTGGGGGGAAGAGACTTAAAGCAGGCAGACCCACCAGCAGGTTATTGCAATGGTTCAGACTTGGGGTGATGAGGGTTGCACCAGGGTGGTGGTAGCGTAAGAACAGAGAAAGGAACTTATGCAAGAGATGTCATGAAGGAAAAACTGACAGGTTTTGGCAACAGATTGGATATGGAGAGGTAAGAGAGAGTGACACCAAGGATGTAAGCACGGGTGACTGGGAGGGTGGTTGTAGTCAAGTTAGGGAAAAAGGAGGGCTTTAGAGGGAAAGATAATAAATCCAGTTTTGTAGATGATGAGTTTAAGATGTCTATAGGACATTCAGTTTCAGATGTCCAGTAGGCAGTTGGAAATTGAGAATGTAGTTCAGCAGATAGGTTAGAGCTGGATAAGTAGATTTGAGAATCATCAACACAGAGATGATAATTGAATCCATGAAAGTTGATGAGATAACTAAGTGAAGCAGTATAACAGGGAGAAGAGGAGAGCCCAAGACACAGCCCTATGGGACATTCACAATTAGTAGGTATGACTTGGATGGAAATCCAGCAAAGAAGATTGAGAAGGACCAGTCAGATAAGTGGGAGGAGAACCAGAAGAGAATAGTGTCCCAAAAACAGAGAGAGAAGAGAATATCAAGCAGAAGAGGGTGATTAATAATATTAAAGGCTGCAGAGAGGTCAAGAAGGATAAGAAGAGAAAAAGCCTTTCAATTTGGGTATTAATAAATCATTGCCAATTTTGGAGAGAGCAGTTGCTGTTCAAAGACAAGGTTGGCAGCCAGACTATAGAGAATTAAGAGAATGAGAGGACGAAAACCCCAAAATGTTGTAGATGACCTTTTCACGGATTGTAGCCATAATATTGAGGAGAGATAGGAGATGAAAATTAGCAAGGATAGATGCAACAAGTGAGGGTTTGAGAACTGGGAGACATGGGCATATTTGTAGGCAGTAGGTAAGCAGCCAGTAGACAGGGAAAGATAGAAGATAAGTGAGGGAGAGGGGATGGTAGAGGGGGCAATCTGCTGGAGAAGATAAGATGGAATCACTTGTGCAATGAAGAAGGTTTTGCCTTGGCAACGTGAAGAGCCACCTTTTCATCTGAGATGGGGTGAAGGAGGAAATAGTGGCAGAAGGCATTTGAGTGAGATGAGATAAGGAGAGAAGAAGCTCTCAGTAAATGGCCCCAATCTTTTCAGAAAGTATGAGGCAAGGTTCTTAGCTAAGGGGACAGGGGAAGAGGGGAAATAGAATGTGTTCAATTCTACATTTTTCCTTCTGTTTACCTTTCTTTTAGACAATCCAAAATTGAAAGAGGGACATTGAAATCTCCTACCACTACTGTATTACTATCTATGTCTTCTTGTAGTTCAGTTAATTTTTCCTTTATGAAATTAGAGGCTAAGGCATTTGAAGTATATTTAGTTTAATGTTAATATTGGTTCGTCTTCAATTGATATTATGTAGTTTCCTTGTTATCCCTTTTTAGGTTGTGAATGATAGTTTTTACTTTGTCTGATAGCATGATTACAATTCCTGCTTGTTTGTAACTCTTACATAAAAAGTTTTTCCCTTAACCCCTCATTTTTATTCTGTTTGTCTTTTTTTTTTAAGGTGTGCTTGTTGTAAGCAACAGATTTTGTGGTTTTGTTTTCTTATCCAATCTGTCACTTATTTTCATTTTATTGGATTGTTTAATCCATTCACATTTAAATTCATAAGTTAGATTTATATTTTCTTCCATATATCTCTAATATTGTTCATTAATTCTTCCCCTCTTTTTTACTCTTTCTGTTAAGTAGTTAAGTAGATTGGGTTTTCTTTCCAGGGTTATTTTGAATGTTTCTTTTTTATTGAGTGATCATCTTTTATCATTGATGATTAGGATCAGGATGGCAGGGTATGTTACTCTTTCTGTTAAGTAAGTAAAATTTCCTTTACTCTCTTCCTCTTGAACTTATTTTTTTTTAGGGTTTTTTAAAATTTCATTTTCTGCATCTTTTTTGAAAAAGCATTTCTTTCCATCATTCTCTTCATTATTTCTCTTTCTTTTCTATCTGCTCTAGAGTTTTAGTCTTTGATTCATAATGTTATACTTATTTGGTTTTTCTTCAGTTTCTGTTTTCTACATGGAATTAAAGTATCTAACATACTTATTTTAGGTTCCCTTTTCTAAACAATTTATATGTATTGCCTTTTATATCTTACCTCCAAACCTAATACCAATTCCCACAAGTGATACAGATAATATTATCCCAAGATAGGAATTCTGTGCAGTTTGTTATTAACTTTTGCCCTCTTTATGGTCATCTTTTTCCCATTTCTTCTCTAGGTCCCTCCCACCCTCCTGGCTGCCAGTTGCCCCCACAAGTTCTGATTCCCTTTCTCCTGAGACAGGGTAAGTGATTTCTCTAAACACCAAATTCCAAATTCCTACCGATTATATTTACTGTAAGGTCCCCATCTCTTTTCATAGAACGTCTGTTTTCCCATGGGCACGTTCTTCAGTGATATCCCCTCTCACCACTGAAACAAGATTTCCTACTTTCATTCCCTTCAATCCCTTCCTTTGCATCCTCAGCCATTTTCCTATCGGCTCCCTTCCTCTCAAGAGACTACAGAAATTATTTTTCTTTCATTGTTAACATTTGACTTCATAAAGGTCTATCAGACATTCCCTTCTCTCTTCTTCCTCTCTTTTTTCCCTTTAAATGCCCTCCCCTTCTGAGATTTAGTTTCACAAGAACATTGATTGACCAACAGACAGATGTTGTGAAGTTTAGTCCATGATGTTGCAGGCCTGTTTCTTCTATTTACCTTTCTCTTTCACTCTTGTCCCCTTATGTACTTTTTGAAAGATATCCCTCTGTTGTTATTTTGTTTTGGTCTTTGGTCTATGTATTTATTTACTTTTCTTATGTTTCTGTTGTCTGTGATATTGGAGAAGCAAATAATCTGTTTGGATTGGGTTTTCTTTCCAGGGTTATTTTGAATGTTTCTTTTTTATTGAGTGATCATCTTTTATCATTGATGATTAGGATCAGGATGGCAGGGTGTGTTACTTTGGACTGTATCTTGATTTCCTTTGCTCTTGGAACACATTTCATCCATTCTTACATTCATTTGTGCGAAATAGTCTTGCTTTATTCACATTTCCTTTCCCTTATATTTGAAGGTCTTTTTCCTAGTCACTTACAGAATTTATTGTTTGTCATTAAATTTGTTCAATTTAATCACTGTCCTGTGATTTTTTTTTTCTGAAGGTGATTTGTGTATTTGTTCTCTTTTCACTTTGTTTTCTGTGTTCTGAAGTTCTGGGCAGTTTTCTTCTATTATTTCTTGCATTGTGATGTTCAGATTTTTTTACCTGTCATGTCCTTTTGGGACACTTATAATCCTTAAGTTGTCTCTACCTATCCTGTCTTCATGATCAATATGTTTTGTTTGTGTGATCATGTTTTCTTTTAACATTCTTTCTTTTTGTTTCTCTTCTTCACTTCTGAGTATTTGCATTTCCAACCAGTTATCTTTTTGTTTGTTTCTTTGGTGACACTTGCTCGTACAGATTCAAGTCTTTCTATTTTGCCAACTATTTCTGTTGGGCAGGCAATATTTACTGTTTTTACAATTCTTATTTGTCTTTCAAACCATTCGGAACATCTTATTGTGCTCTAAGACTCTCTTGGAAATCCACAGCAGGTCCTCTATCTCATCAAGTGTTGATTTTCCTTTGTCTTTTGTATTTATTCATAGATGTCTAGACTTATCTGATCTGGAAGACATATTTCCTCCTGTTATTAATGTTGTTCCTGTTGGTTTATCTGCTTATGCTCAAGGTCTTTAACTGAGTTTTCCTCCTTCTGAAATCTTTGGTAATTTCAGAGTTTTTTTCCCTTTATGGTCCCCTATTACTCATTTTCTAACTCTGTTCTTTTGGAAGTTTCCCTTGGGGCTAGAACTTAAAGCCATCTCATTCTCCTTCTATCCTGGACAGTTCACCTTTCACAGGCCTCATTCTCTGTCCCAAGTGACTTTTGAGAGGACAGAACTGGCTCTAACTGGATGCTGGACTCTTCCTCTCATAAGTGACATACCATAAAGCCACACATGCTGGCATTCTGCCCCAGTTCCCTCTATTGCTCAGTTCTCTAGCTAGACTATTACAGCTTCTGCCTTTGGTTTTCTGCAGCCCTGATGGGGGAGAAGGGAAGAGTTGAATTCCATTTCAAGCCCATGGGTTAGCTCTACCAGCTAGTAATAGGTTAGTAGAGAGAGTGCTAAGTGAGTACCTTTGGGGTTAGAGATTAACCTCCTCTATTACTTCATCAGATTTTTTGCCTCTTTAGGTTTCTTGGTGAACCAAGATTGTTTCGATAATCAAATGAGAAAACACATATAAAGGTACTTTATCCCCTTTTAAAGCACTATATAAATTCAGTTATTAGAATTATTATCTCACTAGTTGTGTGACAATGAGATGTTTGTTATAGAAGGATCAGTGGGATACTGTGAAAGGAATACTGGCTCTGGAGTCAGGATCAGAGTTCAAATCCTACCCCTGAAACTTACTACCTGTGTGACCCTGTGCAAGTTTTTTCTTTCTGGAACTCAGTTTCTTAATTTGTAATATTAGGAGATTAGACTCAATGGCATGGAGGTTTCTTCTAGATTTAGAGCTATGATTTTATGATCATTTGCCCTTTTTTGCCTCAGTTTCTCTAGCTGTAAAATCGGGGTGATAATATACAAGTTATCTCACAGGGTAATTGTGGGGAAAGTGCTTTGCAATCTTTATAGCACCATAGAAATGTGAGCTGTTCTTTTCATTATAAGACAGAAGTTCTGCTGTAAGAGAGAAAGAACCCTGGACTAGTAGTCAAGAGAGATGGGTTTGAATCCTGTCCCTATCCCCTATCTACTTGCTCTGTAGCTTCCTAGAGCCTGAGGTTCTTCATCTGCAAAACAGGGATCACATCCTCTGCCTTACCTCCATCACTAGGCTGTGTGTGTCACAAAGAAAGGTAACTAGTGCCCATAAATTGCCCTCTTAACTATGTGATGATGGATACAAAATGAATGTGTCCTTGGTGGGTTTTCCAGGAGAATGTGACATATTGGTAAAAGAAGCATTCCCATTAGATTATAAGCTCCTTGAGGACAAGAACTGTCTTTTGCCTCATTTTGTATCCCCTATGCTTAGCACAGTATCTGGAAGATAAAAGGCACTTAATAAATGTTGATGGGTTGATTGATTGAAGCAGCAGAAGCCTGTACTCAGGCTGTCTTCCTGATTCCTGTAAGCATACATGAAACAGGTTGTCACTTCAATTAAAGAGAGATTTCTTGATGTCCATGCATTAACCACTTTGAACCTGCTGGAAAGGGTTTAGGCAAGATGGAAACTTTCAGTGACCTGTGTTCTGAATTCTGGAGGCATAAAAATGGAAATCTGCTCTAAACCATTGAATAACAATAAAGTCATCCCTATGATGACATGATGCTCTTCCTTTTTTTTCTGGAACTGAATTTTCACAATAGCTGCCAAGCCAGTCCTTGTTTGGCTTCATTGTCCACTGTGATGCTCTTGTCTTTGGCCTCAGGTCCCCTGGCCACTGGTCATAGTTGATAAAGAAACATTTATTCAGTGTCTACTATGTTCTGGGTATGTGCTAAGTATTGTGGATTAAATGTCTATAAATATGTTACATTCACTCAAAGGGATAATTACAATTTGGTTCAGAAGCAATGAAGGAACATCAATGGAAAAATAAATGATATTATAAGACCCTTGTGTGTTTTCAAAATCTTAGACCAAAAGACAAAGTTTTGTGGTAAAACTCTGGTGTATAGGGAACACGGATGAAATTTGAGAAATGCTCCCAAATTAAGAAGGAGTTACAAAGTGATATGAAAGCCTACTATAACTAGCAATCTGATTTACAGAAGAAGCTGCTACTTTAAAGCAATAATCTAGGACTGTGGAAATTTGGTTTGTTTACAAGTCAGCAAAGATAACTTTACATATGTGTATATGCATATGTGTATATGTGTGTGTCAGTGTGTATACACATGTTGTGTGTATGTTTATATACCTATACATATATGCATATACATGTACATACATACACATCTCCTAGAAGAGGGCAGCTAGGTCGCACAATGGATAGAGCGCTGGATTTAGGAAAACCTGAGCTCAAACCTGACCCCAAACACTTACTAGATGGGTACCCCTAGGTAAGTCATTTATCCCTGTCTGCCTCAGTTTCCTCATCTCTCAAATGAGCTGTAGAAAGAAGTGGTAAACCACTCCTGTGTCTTTGTAAATAAAATCCCAAATGGGTTACTAAGAGTCAGACACAACTGAACAACAATAAGAGTTTCAATATCCTTGTCTGTAAAATGAAGAGGTTGGACTAAATCATTTCTGGGATCTTTTTTAGCTCTAAATCTATGATCCTATGATCCACAGACTTGAACTGATGGAGCAGTTTATAATCAGGTCTACATCTCTTGGCCAGCCAGGCGTGACTCCTTAACCTTTTCAGGTGTAGGATGATTCTGTCAGTAGGCGCATTCTCAGATAAGTAATTTAGCCGCGGGAATTACCTTCCAATGGGTAACTTGGGAAACTAACTTGGGAACTCTTCAACTCATGAAGTAGCTACCAAGGTTTGAAACCTGGAAACCAGAATGACTGGTTACTACTTACAGACCTGTGCTCAGGTTGAACACACACACACACACACACACACACACACACACACCTTGAGCAAACAGCTAGCATTTTAGTTTCACCAAGACAAGCACATGTTCCCACTGCCACATGCTTGAGCTTTGGAACCTCCATTTGGGCAAGTGCCCAAGCAAACCATACTCACTTGTTTTCCTGTTAGTTTTCTGACTCTCAGGACTTTACCTTTTTTTTTTTTTTTACATATGTATGGATTTCTTTTTTCTTTTTTTTTAAATTGATTTGTTTATTTACTTTTAGTTTACAAGATTCAGTTCCAGAATCCCTTGAGTTTCAAATTTTCT
>CM053587.1:290457096-290514269 GCA_028646515.1 Pseudochirops corinnae | reverse complement strand
CACAAAGGGAGCTGCAACAAATATTTTTGTATATATGGGTCTTCCTCCCACTTCTATGATCTCTTTGGGATACAACCCCAGAAGTGGTATTACTGGGTCAAAGGGTATGCAATTATTTATAGCCCTTTGGGCATAGTTCCAGATTACTTTCCAGAATGGTTGTATCAGTTCACAGCTCCACCAACAGTGCATTAGTGTTCCAATTTTTCCACATCCTCTCCAGCATTTATCATTTTCCTGTTTTGTCATCTTAGCCAATCTGACCAGTGAGATGTGGTACTCCAAAGTTGTTTTGATTTGCATTTCTTGAATCAATAATGATTTAGAGCATTTTTTCATATGCTTATAGATATCTTTAACTTCTACCTCTGAAAATTGGCCGTTCATATCCTTTGACCATTTGTCAATTGGGGAATGACTTGTATTCTTATAGATTTTACTTAATTCCCTGTATATTTTAGAATTGAGGCCTTTATCAGAGACACTGGTTGTAAAAATTCTTTCCCAGTTTCCCACTTCCCTCTTAATCTTGAAGTCTCAAGACTTCACCTTGCACCCTCACAGCAGCTGTTGGCTCTTCTTGCTTTACTCCTCTATTTCTTCAAAAATCTTTGCCTTGGCTTTACCTTTTATTTCTGGTCATTGATTCCAGCCTCAAAGTGGGAATTTCTTGTGAGAAAAAATTTATCTCCACCTTAAAGTGAAGAGCCAAAAATTCATACTTCTGTCATATATAACACATATAGGCAATATGCAATTGTCCCATAGTTATCCCCAAAGTTCTAGTTGTCATAATTTTCCAGCCATCACTCTCGAAGTCTGCACAAGTTATATATAAATGACACAATCATGTTTGTCTTCAATAATCCCTTTTTTTCCCTGAGAAACTGCTTTTTCTTTTCTTTAATTTTTAATAATTTATTTTTTTAGTTTTCAACATTCACTTCCATAAGATTTTGAGTTTTAAATTTTCTCCCCCTTTCTCTTTCCCCCCTCCCCAAGAAAACAATGTGCAATCTGATATAGGATCTACTCATACATCCATATTAAACATATTTTCACATTAGTCATGATATAAAGAAGAATTAGAACTAACAGGAGGAATCACAAGAAAGAAAAAACAAAACAACAAAAGAAAAGAAGAGCAAATAGTATACTTCTATCTGCATTCAGACTCCAAAGTTCTTTCTCTGGATGTGGATGGCATTTTCCATCATGAGTCTTTTGGAGTTGTCTTAGATCCTTGCATTGCTGATAAGAGCTGAGTCTATCAAAGTTAGTCATTGCACAGTGTGGCTCTTACTGTGTACAATGTTCTCCTTGTTCTGCTCATTTCACTCAGCATCAGTTCATATAAGTCTTCCCAGGTTTTTCTGAAGTCTGCCTGATCATCATTTCTTATAACACAATAATATTCCATTACATTCATATACCACAACTTGTTCAGCCATTGTTCAACTGATGGGCATCCCTTCAATTTCCAATTCTTTGTTACCACAAAAAATGCTGCTAAATATATATTTGCACATGGGGGTCCTTTTCCCATTTTTATAATCTCTTTGGGATACAGACCTAGAAGTGGGATTATTAGGTCAAAGGGTATGCACAATGTTATAGCCCTTTGGGGCTATAAAGTCCAAATTGCTCTCTGGAATTGTTGGATCAGTTCACAACCCCACCAACTACGCATTAATGTTCAAATTTTCCCATATCTTCTTCAACATTTATCATTTTCCTGTTTTGTCATGTTAGCCAATCTGATAGGTGTGATATAGCACCTCAAAGTTGTTCTGATTTGCATTTCTCTAATCCACAGTGATATAGAACATTTTTTTATATGACTATAAATAGCTTTAATTTCTTCCTTTGAGAATTGGAGAGGCTTCTTTTTCTTGGACCTTCACAGAATTGTTCATTTCTGCCCAAGAACTGAGGAGCTACTTCTGTCCCTTCCTTTTTTAAATTTTTTAAAAATTTTATTCTGAACTTAAGAAATAAAACAAGCATATCCATAATGTAGTCTAATAGAAAAAAAAGAAAATTGTATACAAAACTTCAAATCTCTTATGTATAAATTGCTATTCCTTTAAAATATATAATAGAGTTGTTAGGTAACTTTCTTTTTTTCGCTTTTTTTCTTCCATGGCCACATCTAAATTATTATTGTTCTCTGGGCTTGGGAGGTAGTGATAATAATATAGTTATCCCTTCCACATTTCTGGAGTTAGGGGCATGGTGCCCCTGCAATATGGAAAATCTGTGTAAAATTTTTTGGCCCTCCCTTTGTACCAGAGAAATCTGAATTATTATAGTATTGAAAGATAAAATATGTTGACATTATAGAATATAATCCAAATATTTTATGCATTTCTGAGTTTCAAAACTTTTTCTGTGTCTTCTATTGGCCCTCACATGTCACCTATGGCATCTGCAAAACTCCCCCTAGATTCCCATTTAATTTCTTATGCTGCCCTATGATATACTGAAACAATGATGTGGACAGTTGCAATGTGAAAGGGTTAGCTGTAAGGGATTTCTGTAATTCAGAAAGAGAGAGAATGATGTCTTCCCCCTTCACTGACAGTTCAGCTTCTGATGGCCTCCATTTTCTCATTTGTGGGAGTCTAGAAGAGCCCTCACTCACAAACTTGTGCAAAAAGACAGAGAAGGTCAGGATCTGCATGTAAATACACACAAGCCTTAAGTTCCCTATTTCCTTGTTCTTTGCCCTTGAGAAAAGCTTTCTGCTAACCATACATCATGCAAAGAACAGGGGCCCATTGTGGTCAGAATGAGGTTTTCTCTCTACCATGTGTTCAAGCACCCATTGATTTTGGGAGTCAGACTCCTGGGTTCCAGTGATAGAGCCACTTCCAGTCAACCATTGTGTGAACCAAAGGACAGTGGGACTGAGACCTGTCTGATAGGTGGTATTAATGGCAATGGACCTTGGGGATCATTCCCCTCGGTTGCCTTCAGCTATAATCTAAGTTTCTATATGCTATCACTAGGATACCCAGTAGTAAAGCTGAAAGTAGACCAGGAAATCTACTAAAATTGACACATAAAAGTGAGGGAGACCTTTGGAAAGGAGATGATTAGAAATCAGTGCTGCATAGTAGTTGTAGAAAGTCCTGTTTTCAGTAAACCAGGGGTAAGTAAGGTCCCTTATACCCTTCTTTTGAGCTACAGATCTTTTTTCCTTCTCCCCTCCCAATCCTGATGTGGATTCCCCAAATACAAATCCTTCCACTCATCTTTCCCATAGTCTATGGAGAACTAAAGGCTTCAATAATGCTCATTGGGTACTCTAGAAAAAAAAAAAGCTAGGAAGGAAAGTTAAAGTTGTCTGAAAGGCATTTGAATGGAGGCTCCTCAAATGGGGAATATTTAGCAATTTTCCTTTCATCTTTGACATGTCAGATATAATAATTATGATGATAACATGGCACTGTGTTAATCCTTTTATAAATATTATCTTATTTGATCATAAACCGTGTGTTTGGGGTATATGAAGTGTTCAGGAGGACTAGCACCTCTGGTGTGAGGCCTTGCCAAGCCCTTTTCAGGGCTGCTTATCTACTTTTAGTGACTACCTTATTCCCCCAACTCTCACCTGTGGCTCCAAGAAGCTGTAGCATGCACAATGGCAACAAAATAGTCTTGACAGAATAGCTAAATCTAACTGAGGGTAACCCCTGATACACCTCAAACTGGACAATGAGTCAAGAGGTTGCCTACTCCAAGCATGTGAAGACTTCCCCCAGAATGGGCAGATAAGAACAGTTTGTTCCAATGCCCATAAAAGCAGCCGAAGTAAATACTATGGAGGGCTTAGAGTGGCCAGACATCGAAGACACCACTGGACTTCAACAACTCAGGAAGAGTGAGGCTGATGACTTTGTGCAACTCTGCCTTACTTAAATCCAAATCACAAGCAAGTCAAGACGTCATCATTGGCCCTCTTCAAAAACAAAGGGGAAACATGTACAGTTATCCCTTCGACGTTGTGGTTTCAATATATCATGGGTCAGCATAAGAAATGAAATGGGAATTTGGGGGGAGTCTTATGGAAGCTGTAGATGTCACACAAAGGCCAGAATACAATACAGAAAAAGTTTAGAAACTCAGAAATGCATAAAATATATGCATAGCATTATATGATATCAACATATTTTATCTTTTAATACCATAATAGTTCAGACTTCTTTTCTGGTACAAAGGGAGGACTGAAAAATTTTGCTTGGATTTTCCAGATCATGGGGTGTAATTTTAATGGGTTAGAAATATCTTTCCTGCCCATTAATAGGCATATGTGACCTGCTTTGAGCCCTGGCCTAGCTCATAGCTGTGATATATCCTGAGTCACAGACCCTATTGGGGGAGGAAAAATTGCTTAGGGGATCTTGCTTATAGGAAGGCTTTTACACCTTTTGCTAATTTCTAATTAGGTACTGAGTCAGGAGAGTTGTGATGCCTACTGGCTCTGAGAAGGCTATATATGCTCTGCCTTGGTATTTTGCTCTGGAGGCTTGCTTATGTGAAAAGGATCTTGTGATTCCCTGGTCGAGATTCTGGGTGGCTGTATGTTCAGAGCTTCTCCAATTGCTCAGATGTAAAGGCTCTCTCCATCCAGAGATGCATGTAAAGCATATAGCAATATTGCTTTGATTCAGGCAGCCAGAGCCCTGTCTATTAGTCTTTATTTTTCTGCTTGCATTTTCTCTGTATTTTCTTCAAAGTTCAGGGTGTTGACTTTTTCCTGGACTAGTTAATGTAATGAAAAAAGATTGTTGAACCCTTGAACAGTTATCTTTCTTAGTAAAGCAGATCTAAGAACCTGTGCTAGCAGCCATCCTGGGTAGGCCAATGTGGTTGCTGCTACATGGGAGTATTGTCCCCCTAACCCTTTCGATGTGGAAAGGATAACTATATCTAATCATGATGGACTTCAGGACTATATACTATAAGTTTCTGGAGTCTTAGATCAAGATGGAAAAGTATAGATGTAGAGTGGATATATAGTTATATAACTATATTTCCTATATTTTGATAATCTAGAATAATATTTAATATTATTCTCTAGACTAGATTCAGAATTTAGCCAGCCTGGGTTTTAACTTGCCCTCTAGTGCCTAGAAGCTTGTGAGATACCAGAGTGGAAGCATTCACATAAGCCTCAGACTTTCATAAAATCACTTGAGTGGTGGCTTAGGTACAGCACCACCTAGTGGACAAATCAAATTTTATGCCCCATTGTGTAATGTAGGTGACACCCTGCCTTCCTCCTCGCTTATGGAAGGCACCACATAAGCTGTATGTTGGTTGTTGTCCTTCATTCTCCAAGAGGACCAAAATGACATCACTATGCTAAAGTCAAGTTTCATTGTCTCCAACTATGGCTGATAAGACCAATACCAGCTCAGAATGCTCTCCCACAGATTGGGCACAAATAGTCCATGTGAACATATGGGCCCTTACATATGGATACCCCAAGTAGCCAGCAAGCACAAATGGAGCCTATACCTCTGAAACAGATATGACTAGGAATTTCTGTGCTGGGATTAAAGGAGGGACAAAACAGGGAGCCCTGGGCCAATTTGAGATTTCTGTATTGCTAAAGGACTGACCCCTCCTGGGGAGGCAGAAGATGAGGGGCAAGGAAACAAAGGCCAGGTTTGTGGCAACATTTCTGTCCTTCTAGCTCTGTGTGGCTTTTTTCAATCTCCTTAACCCACCCTAATTGACTATAGCTTTAGTTTCTCTTCAGGATCAGTTGCAATTTTGAAAAGGGAAATATCACTATAGTCTTTCAGAAATAATAGGGATCCTTACCTTAAAACTAACAGAAGCCTTCATAGACCTATTGCTTTGAGATCTAAGTGTGAGGGATAATTTATAGTGAAGTTTCCCTATTCTGAAAAATCAAATCTAGAATGGCTTCAGTATTCACTAGGCCTAGGTTTAGGTCACCTGACCTTCCAGCAATCTGGGACTTAAAGCAATGGAGACCCTCCCCAGTGCCACCTCAGCACAAGATATGCCAAATAAGGTTAAGACTGCTTTCATTGGACACCCACATGTTTCCGGGTCCTTTGTCTCCCGCGCTTAGGTTGTGGGTCAGCCTCCCTACCAATAAGAGTAAAAGCCAGTTGAGGGGGTTGGGTTCTGCATTAGAAGATTATATAACCATGGGCTGGCTTCTACCTGTTGCTCTCTCCCTGCAGACACCATGTGGGCTACAGGGGCAGAATCCTTTCTCATGAGAAAGAATAAAGACCTTTTCTGACCTCAGATTCAGACTCTGAACTCTTTCATCACACACATAAGTGACTGGCTACCACTTAGATAAGAAGTACACTTTGGCCTCTGAACAATTCTTAGTTCAGGGCTGGGTCTTCTTGGCAAAAAAACTCACCTTGACTTATGAAGATGACTATCTAGTCAGTATATTGTCCAGATCTTCCCCTCTATAAGCAAAGCTGTTCTTCTAATAATTACCAAATTGGGGTTTGGGGTTCCTCAGTTTGTTTCTTTTTGTTTTGGTTTTGTCTAGAATGAAACAGTAACAAACTATGCCCAGGGGTAAGTTCATTGTTTCTGTTGGACTCTTAACTGTTTTCCTGGTCTTTCCATATGCAAATTAGTTACTCATATAGTCTTTATAAGGTGCAAATGAGCCTGCTCAAAGTTTTATAACCATTGGTGGTACAGAGTGATCTACTCCAAACTGGGAAGGGGCTCACCCTTAACCTTTATATCTTGCAAATGCTCTTGTCTGACTAACTCAAATCCTCTCCTTAGTTAAACATTTGCTGTCCCCAGTAAATAAGGAGGTGCTTTGGGACAGAGTGACTCCAAGTCTAGAGCATATGCCATCGGTATTACCAAATGATCTGATAATTGCCAGATCTGATGCTCTTTTCTCAGTCCTGATCTTCCTCCACCTATTTGTTCCATTTGACACTATTGATCATCCTCTCCTGAATTCTGTCTAAAATTTCCTGATATTACTCTTTCCTGGTTTTCATACTATTTGTCTTCCTGGTTTTTCCCCCCAGTGTTTTTCTGGCTCTTCAACTATATTACACCCACTAAATGTGGGTATTACTTAACTTTCTGGTCTTTTTCTGTTCTCTCTGACGTTATTTCTCTTGGTAAACCCATCAATTCCCATGGGTTCAACTATCTCGATGCCAGTGACTCCTAGGCCTAAACACTAGTTGCCTAGTGGACATTTCAAAGCTGATATACTAGAGGTAAGCAGGCAGAGGGCAAGTTTTATTAAAAGCTCATTATATGGCAGGTTCCATGGATGCTGTGCTAAGCTCTGTAGATACAAATATAAACAAAAAGAAAAAAAAATCTCTCTCTCTCTGTATTTCTCTGAAGGCAATCAAGATTCAATGACTGGTCCAGAGTCCCAAAACTAGTAAATTAAGGCCAAATTCGAACTCAAGTTCTCCTGACTCAAAGGCCATTGTTCTATTCATTGAGTCACGTGGCTGTCCCTAATATCTACTCTCAAGGAGCTTACATTCTGATGGGGGAAGACAATGTATAAAAGGAAGCAGAAAGATGTGTACCTCTGCTGGAGAATGGTAATAAATTCTGGAGGAAGTCAGCACATCCCGGAGGTAAATGAAGCATGGTGACCTTGGCTCATTCCCAAAATGAGGACCTAGGAAGAACTCACCAATAGGAGAAGGAAATTAGTATGATGAAAAGATGTTTGAGGGGTGGGGTGGAGAAAGGGGATTGAAGGCCATAGGCACTGAGAGAAATTCCACTGTGAAAATGCAGAGAAGTCATGGTGGTGAAGTCCAGAGACAGTCAGAAGAACATCAGAAAGGGACACCAGAGACATCTCTGACTCAAGATGTTCAAAATTGAAAACATTATCATTTCCTTAAAATCCTCCTCAGTTCTAAACTTCCTTAGGTCAGAAGAAGTGATAAAAGGACACTCTCAAGTTCTCTCTGAAAAACTTTGGAATCCATTGTGAGACATGGGTGACACTGGTACAGGACTGCCCAGCATGTTGTGCCCAAATCAAAGAAAGTGCTGTGTTCTATGGGCAAAGCAGAATTGTAGTAGCTCAAAAGAAATGTGAGATGCCCAAATTTAGAGACATTTCCATTCCAAATTTTTATATAAATTATTTGTCCCAACCTACGGTAGAATAGAGAAAGCTTATATTGGTCTGAGATGCCAGTTTGACATTACCCTGACATAGTGGTGGTGTTTTTGTTCTCTTTGATTACTAAGGACAACAACCAACAGCCAAATATTTAAATCTCAGGTTTTGCTCATGTCCAAGGTATCACCAGAGTGTGGAATAGAAAAGTACTCAATATACAATATGAATCAAGTATGGACCAAAAATTATTTCCTACACACAAAAGAAATGCGTAACCTAAAAAGCTCTTACAGGCATACATTGGCAAAAACTTAAGGAAGTAGCAATAATAATTACTATTGGACTTTCCTGGGATGCTGAGAATTAAACCTTAGAACATGAAACAGTTTGCCAGATTGCTGAGTAGGCTTTTTGAATTTTACCTCAGCTTTGCAATGTACAAAACAATTCTCTCCAAGGCCATGTCATCTGACAAGACAGGACAGTGCTTGGGGCTATACCACCCAGTGGTCATCTTCTCTAAGAAACACTGAAGATGCACAAGATTTAGATATGTCTAAACCTAGATGTATCTGTCTCAAGTTCAGTGTTTAGACACCTTTGATCAGGCAAAGCAAACAAATATAAGAGGTTTAAGGTAGATGTCCAAGCTTGAACTCATCAAACTGAGGTTCCTTGTTCTAGCTCTCACATGAAAGTACTACACCATGCTGCCAGAATGAAGAGTCAATCCTCCATACCCTTCCTGGAAAGTCCCAAAGTTATATCATGCCACATGGAGAGTTAAAGGAAGAGGACAGACAGGGATGAACTTAAATTTTTAAATTTTATTTTATATAAAATATTTTATTTATTTATTTTTAACACTAATTTTTAAAAAATTGAGTTCCAAATTCTCTCCCTCCTTCACATTTCTTCTCTACCCATTGAGAAGTCAAGGAATATAAAATCAATTATTTACGTGAAGTCATGCAAAACATATTTTGTATTAGCCATCCTACAAGTAACAAACAAACAAATAAACAAACAAAAAACAAATAAAGAAAGAGCAAGAAACATAAAAAGAGTAAAAAAAGTATGCTTCAATCTGTACTGTTCATTAGTTCTGACTCTGGAGGTAGAGAGCATTTTTCATTGTGGGTCCTTTGCAATTGTGTTGGATAATTGTTTTGAGAAGAGTAGCTAAGTCTTTCACAGTTGACCATCCTTACCATATTGCTGTTGTGTACAATGTTCTTTGGTTCTGTTCACTTCACTTTGCAACAGTTCATACAAGTCTTACCATATTTTTTCTGAAACCATCCTGTTCATCATTTCTTCTAGCACAATATTCCATCACAATCATAAACTACAACTTGTTCAGTCATTCCCCAATTGATAAGCATCTTCTCAACTTCTAGTTCTTTGCCACTGCAAAAAAGAACTGCTATAAATATTTTTGTACATATGGGTCCTTTTCACTTTTCTTTGATATCTTTGGGATACAGACCTAGTGATATTTATGCTGCCTCAAAGGGTATGCACAGATTTATAACTCTTTGGGCATAGTTTCAAATTGTTCTCCAGAATAGTTAGACCAGTTCACAATTCCTCCAACAATGCATTAATGTATCTATTTTTCCATATCCCCTCCAACATTTATCATTTTCCTTTCCTGTCATGTTAGCCAATCTGATAGGTATAAGGTCATACCAATCTGATAGGTGAATTGTTTTAATTTGTATTTCTGTAATAAATGGTAATTTTTTCATGTGTCTATTAATAGCTTTGATTTCTTATTCTGAAAACTGCCCATTCATATCTTTTCACCATTTATCAATTGGAGAATGGCTTTTATTTTTATGAATTTGTTTCAATTCCCTATATATTTGAGAAATGAGGCCTTTATCAGAGAAACTTGGTGTAAATTCCTTCCCCTCACTCCCATTTTCTATTTTCCTTCTAATTTTGGCTACATTAGTAAAACTTTTTTAAATTTTGTGTTATCAAAATTATCCATCTTACATCCCCAAAAGCTCTATCTTTTATTTGGTTACAAACTTTTCCCTTATCCATAGATTTGCCAGGTAAATTTTTGAATGCTCCCCTAGTTTACTTATGATATCATCCTTTATATCTAAATCATTTTACCCATTTTGACCTTATTTCAGTATTCCGCGTGAGATGCTGATTTATGCCTAGTTTTTGTCAAATTGATTTCCTATTTTCCCAACAAGTTTTATCCAATGAGTCACTGTCTTTTTAAAAGTCAACTAAGTCATTGACTTTTCCTGCTTATTTGACAATAGGTGAATTGCTTCACCCTCCCCAAAGCTTCCAAATGCTGAGCTAGAACACATAGTCAGCCTGAATTAGATAGATTGCACATTCCTTTTTCCATGAATACTTTGTAAAGGGATAACAGGGTCATGTATACCTGTTTTTGCACTTTGTATATGGATCAGAACTCCATTTATCTCTGCTATCTGCTTCTTATTGTCTGTAATTACATAAAGTAGGCTAGGGGAATTTCAACTCCCCCTTAAAAAACTGAATTTTTTTTTAATGTAAAGGAAAGACATAAATAAGAAGTGCACAGGATAAACACACATGGCATGATTGCAAATTGAAATTATTGGAGGGAATACCTAAATTGATGAGATCACAGATCCATTTGAGTATTTTAATATTTGAGTACACACACACACACATACACACACATATACATATATATATACATAGGTATATCTACACATGCTTATATGCCTATATCTACACATGGAAGCTAGGTGGTGTAGAAGATAGAATACTAGGCTTGGAATCAGGAATACTCTTTCTGAGTTCAAAACCAGTCTCAGACACTTATTAGCTATTTGACTCTGGGCAAAGTCATTGTTTGCGTCAATTTTTTCATCTGTAAAATGAACTGACGAAGGAAATGACAAACCACTCCGGCATCTTTGCCAAGAAAAACCCATGGGGTCATGAAAAGTCAGCCAACACTGAAAAACAAGTGAACTGAACTCATATGAGTGTGGGTTGAGGACTGGGAAAAACCTCTTGCAGAAGATGAGATTTAAGTTATTTTGAAGGAAGTCTAGGAAGCTAGTAGGCAGAATTGCAGGGTGTGAACATTCCAAGCATGGTGGATAGCCAGTGAAAAGGTGAAAACATATAGAGTAGAAAGGTAAGAGTGTTGTTTTCAGTGTCACTGAATTATAGAGTGTGTGTAGGGGAGTAAGAAAGAAGGGTTGGATTGTGAAGGGCTTTAAAAAGAAAGAGAATTTTATATTTGATACTGGAGGTAATAGGGAGTCACTGGATCTTACTGACTAGGATTTAGGGTGAATAGGGAGTAACATGGTCAAATATGAGCTTTAGAAAAATCCTTTTGGTAGCTAAGTAGAGCATAGATTGGAGTGGGGTGAAACTTGAGTCAGGGACACCAACCAGAAAGCTATTGCAGTAATCCAGGAAAGAGGTGCTAAAGGCCTATATTAGGGTTGCAGCTGTGTGAGTGAAAAGGAAATGTCTACAAGACCTGTAGTGAAGATAGAAACAATAAGATTTAGCAACAGATTGAATATATGGAGTAAATATGAGAGAGGAGTTGAGGATGACACCTAAGTTATGAGCCTGGGTGACTGAAAGGATTGTGGTGTTCTTGACAATAATAAGAAATTTTGGAAAAGAAGAAGGTTTAGGGGAAAGAACAATGGGTTCTGTTTTGGACATTTTGTATTTGAGATGTCTATGGGACATCAAATTCTAGAGATTAGAACTCAGGAGAGAGATTAGAGCTGGATATATAGATCTGGGAATCAACTGCATAGAGATGAAAAGTGAATCCATGGGAGCTGATGAGATCACTAAGCAAGATACTATAAAGGTACAAGAGAAGAGGACCCAGGACAGAGTCATGGTGTGGCCTGGATGAAGATTCAGCAAATGAGACTAAGAAGGAGTGTAAGGAGACTAAGAACAGCATCACAAAAAACTAGAGAGGAGAAATTACATAAGGGAGGATATGATGAGAAGTGTCAAAGACTGAGTCAAAAAGTATGTATAATTTAGTGCCTTTGGTAACATATTTTCAAATTGTTTTCCAGAGTTATCGAAATGTTTCATATTCCACCAACAATGCATTAGTATGCTCGTTTTCCCACTTCCTCTGCAACAATAATTTTCCTTTTTTGTCATCCTTGCCAATCTGATGAATGTGAGGTGGAACTCATTTGTTTTAATTTCCATTTCTTTTATTTTTAGTGATTTGGAACATTTTTTCATGTAATTAAAAAATTAATTTAGTTTAATTCTGAACTTAAGAAATAAAACAAACATTTTCATGACAAAGTAGAATAGAAAAAAAGAGGATTGCATGTGAAACTGAAAATCTATTATGTACAACTTGCTTTTCTTTTTAAATATATAATAAAGTTATCATGTAACTTCCCCCCCATCCCATGATGGCTATCATTAGATATACATATCTATCTATCTATCCATATACGTAAAATCATACTACACATATTTTTATTTATCAGTTCTTTCTCTGAATGTGGATAGCATCTTCTTTCATAGGTCCTTTGTAGTTAATTTGGGTATTTATTTGAAGTTGTTCTTAAAACAATATTGTTTTTACCATATACAACATTCTCTTGGTTCTGCTCATTTTGCTATTCCTTATTTTATGCAAGTCTTTCCATGTTTTTCTAAAATCATCAAACATCATTTCTTATAGCCTAGAAGTATCCCATCATAATTGCATGCCACAACTTGTTTAGCCATTCCCCAATTGTTGAGCATCCCCACAAATTCCAGTTCTTTGCCACCACAAAGAGAGCTGCTATAAAAATTTTAGAACATACAGATTCTCTTCTTTTTTCCCTAATCATCTTGGGAAACAGAACTAATAGTGGTATTGCTGGGTCAAAGTGTTTAGGCAGTTTAATAATTCTTTGGGCATAATTCCAGATTACTCTCCAAAATGGTTGGATTAGTTCACAGTTCCACCAAAGGTAAATTAGTCTCAGTTTTTCCATATCCCCACCAACATTTGTCATTTTCTTCTTCTATCATTTTAGCCTATCTGATAGGTATAAAATGATATCTCAGGGTTGTTTTAATTTGCATTTCACTAACCAATAATGACTTAGAGCATCTTTCCATATGTCCATAAATGGTTTTTATTTTTTCATTAGAAAACTGCCTGTTCATATCCTTTGAGAATTTATCAATTAGGGAAATGACTCATTCTCATAGATTTGACAAAGTTTTTTTTATATATTTGAGATATGAGATGTTTATGCAAGAAACTATCTATAAAATTTCCCCTCCCCCCAGTTTTCTGCTTTCCTTCTGATCTTTGCTACATTGGTTTTATTGGTTCTATTTGTAGAAAACCTTTTTAGTTTAATGTAATCAAAATTATCTGTTTTATACTTCACAATGCTAACTCTTGTTTATTCACAAATTGTTCATCTATTCATAAGTGTGATAAGTAATATGTTCAATGTTCTTCAAATTTTCTCGTAATATCTCCCTTTACATCTAGGTCATGTATCTATTTTAACCTTACCTTGGTAAATGGTGTAAGATATTGGTCTATGTATACTGAATTTCTGCCAAACTGCTTTCCAGCTTTCCCAGAAATTTTTACCAAATAATGAATTCTTATCCCCAGAATTTAAGCCTTTATACTTGTCAAATACAAGGTTACTATAGTCATTTGCTACTCTAAATTTTATGTCTATTCTATTTTATTGATCTATCTTTCTATTTATTATCCAGTACCAGATAGTTTTGATAATTACTGCCTCATAATATAGTTTAAAATCTGGTACTGATAAACCTCTTGCCTTTACTTTTATTTTTCATTAGTTCCTTTGGTATTCTTAACCTTTTGTTTTTCCAAATGAATTTTGTTATTATTTTTTCTAACTTGATAAAATAATTCTTTGGTAGTTTGATTGGTATGGCACTGAATAAGTGAATTAACTTAGGTAGAACTGTCATTTTTATTGTATTGACCCTGTCCACCCATGAACAATTAATATTTCTCTAATTATTTAAATCTGATTTTATTTGTATAAAAAGTTTCTTATAATCTTGTTCATATAGTTCTTGGGTTTGTTTTGGCAGGTGTACACCCAGGTATTTTATATTGTCTAGAGTTATTTTAAGTGGGGTTTCTCTTTCTATCTCTTCCTGCAGGATTTTGCATACTTAGTTCATTGGTCTGCTCTTTCTCTATTTTATTGATGTAAGCATTTGGAGATATAAATTTTCCTCTGATTACTGCTTTTGCTGTGTACCATAGATTTTGATATGTTGTTTAATTATCATCATTTTATTTAATGACATTATTGATTGTTTCTATGATTTGATCTTTAACCCACTCATTCTATAAAATTAAGTGGTTTAGTCTCCAATTAGTTTTTATCCTACATTTCCATAGTTCCATGTTAAATATAATTTTTATGGTATTGTGATTTGAGAAGGATATGTTTAATGTTTCTGCTTTTAACTATAAAAATTTCGTGCCCTAATATATGGTCAATTTTTGTAAAGGTACCATATACCACTGAGAAAAAGATTTATTCCCTTCTATTCCCATTGAATTTTCTACAGATATCAATCACATCTAGCTTATTTAAAATTCTATTCACTTCCTTGATTTCTTTCTCATTTATTTTTTGGTTTGATTTATCTAGTTCTGAGAGGGGAAGATTAAAGTCTCCTATTATTATAGTACTACTGACTATTTCTACCTGCAATTCATCTAACTTTCCTTTAAAACATTTGGATGCTATAGTATTTGGTGCAAATAGGTTCAGTATTGATATTGCTTCATTGTCTATGGTGCATTTTATCATAATGTAGTTTCCCTGTTTATCTCTTTCAATTAAATCTATTTTAGGTTTAACTGTTTGAGATCACGATTGCTACTCCTTGCTTTTTTTTTTTTTACATCAGCTGAAGCACAGTAGATTCTTCTCCAATCCTTTATTTTTTTTTAACTCTGTATGTATTTCTCAATCATATATGTGTTTCTTGTAAACAACATACTGTCAAATTCTGATTTTTAATTCATTCTGCTATCAGTTTCCTTTGGGAGTTCATCACATTCAAAGTTGTAATTACTATTTGTGTATTTCCATCCATCCTCCATTCAATTTTTTTCTTCTTACGATCCTTCTCAACCTCTCTTTTTACCCTATCCCCATCCCCACATTGCACCTAATTTACTCTTAACCACTACCCCCCTAATCCACAATTTTTTAAAGAATCCCCTCTTTATTCTCTTCCTTTACCCTCTTATTCCTTATTCAACCCATCCTCCACCCTCCTAAATCTGAATCTACACATCCTTCTAAAAGTCCCTTCATTATCCAGTGCCCTTGCCCTCTTATTTCTTTATAAATTTTATAACCTTTCTATGTGATTTCCTCTTTAACCCAGATCAGGTGAAAGGTTCTAGCACTACCAACCCTCCACCCCCCACCTGCTTCCTCTGTATCAGTTCTTTCTTTCCTTGCCTCATTTGTATGAGATAATTCTTCATTTTTATACCTTTTCCTACCCAGTTTTGTTGTTTTGGAATCACCCTATCATACTCAGATCAGCCTCAACCTTTCTTTCAAACTTGCCAAGTAATAATGACAGTCTTAAGAATACTGATAACAGGGGCAGGTAGGTGGCTCAGTGAATAGAGCACTCGCCCTGAAGTCAGGAGGACCTGAGTTGAAATCTGACCTCAGACACTTAACAACTGCTAGCATTGGGCAAGTCACTTGATCCCAATTGCCCTGCTTTCCCCCCTCCAAAAAAAAGCAAAAAAAAAAAAAAGAATACTGATAACATTGTCACATATTAAAAGCTAACAGTTTGACCTTGTTGAGTCTCTTATAATAGGTCATTAGTGTTTACCTTATATTTCTCTTGAATATTATATGTCAAATTTTCCACTGAGTTCTGGTCTTTTTTGTTACAAATACCTGAAATTCTTTCAGTTCATTAAATGACTATTAATTTTTGGTTGTTGTTCAGGATTATACTCAAATTTGCTGGGTAAGTTATTTTTGGTCACAACCCCAGTTCTTTTGCTCCTTGAAATATAATGTTCCAAGACCTATGCTATGGCCTTTTAGTGTAGAAGCTGTTAGATCTTGTGTAATCTTGTTTGTAGCTCTAAAATATTTTTTTTTCTTGTTGCTTGTAATATTTTCCACTTAACCTGGGAGCTTTGAAACTTGGCTATGATATTCCTAAAAGTTTTCATCCTGGGATCTCTTTCCAGTGTGATCAGTGGATTTTTTTCAATTTCTACTTTCCACTCTTATTCTAGAACTTCAGGACAATTTTCCTTAATAATTTCTTGTAATATGGTATCAAGATTTGTTTGTTATTGTAACTTTCAGGTAGTCCAACAATTCCTATATTGTCTCTCCTCAATCTGTTCTCCAGATCAACTATTTTTCTGATGAGATGTTTCACATTCTCTTCTTTTTTATTTTTTATTTTGTTTTATTATTTTGTGGTGTCTTATAAAGTCATTTGCTTCCCCTTGCCCAATTCTAGTTTTCAAGGAGTTATTTTCTTCCTTAAGTTCTTGAATTTCTTTTTCCAATTGATTGACTCTCATAATTTTCTTGGATTGCTCTTATGTTTTTCCCCCTAATTTTCCCTCAGTCTCTCTTATTTGATTTTTGAAGTACCTTTTAAGTTCTTCCAAGACCTCTTTTTGGGCTTCTGACCATTTGACATTTCTCTTTGGGGTAGGAGTGGCTTTTTTTTTTTTAAACTTCACTAACTCCTCATGAATATGAACTCAGATCTTCTCTATCCCCATAATAGCTGTCTATGATCAGGCGCTTTCTCTTTGCTTACTCATTTTTATTTTTGTTTTGTTTTATTTTTAGCAGTTTATTATTGTAATCAGGTTCTAGTCCCAGGGTATAGGGAATGGTACCCCATATCTCAGGTCCTTCTTACTGTTATTTTCTGAACTCTGTCCAGGAACCCAACTTCTAGCACTCCTCTATGCCTTGAAGTCATAGGTAGGGCCATCAGTCATGCTATCCTGCAAATGCTCTTGCTCCCTGCCATCCTCCTGTTTCTGCAACCTTTAGCTCTCCCCTCTGCCCTGGAACCAAAATCAGAGACTCTATTCTGCAAGTACCCACAACTCACAGCATCTGGCCTCTCAGCTATCACACTCATCAGGTGTGTGCTCACTTCTTCTTATCCCTGGCTGCAGCCAGGACCCTGTCTGTTCAGCACTAGCTGTACCCAGCACCCTGAGACAGAAGAGGGTCCTTCAATCTTCCCCTACTCAGCCATAGGACCCCCATACTGTACATCTGGTGAAGGTTCCTGAGATGGAAGCTGCTCCTTGGGCTTGTTGTTTGTTGATTCAGCAGAGTCTGCCTGGAGGTGTTTGCACTTCAATCAGGCCAAACCTCTACCTCTAGAGGTTAAGTCTTTCCTAAGGTCCTCTCAAGTTGTCTTAGATGGACAACTGCTTTACCCCACTTTTTTTTATTTTTACCTCCACTTTGAGACACTGTTCTGTCTTGTTTGTGGAGGACATTTGGAGAGTCTGGAACTTCCTAACCTACTGTGCTATTTTTCCAAAATCCTCCCTCAGCTTCTTTTTATAAGTCTTTTCATGTAATTGCTGATACTTCCTGCTTCTTCATTTGAGATATATACATATAGTCATATTCTTTGACTACTCATCTATTACAGAATTGTTTTTTTTCTTATATATTTGAATAAATTATTTATATTTTCTAGGTGTTCAACCTTTATCAGAGAAATTTGTTGTAAAGGTTTTCCCCTGTGATTTCCCCTCTCATTCCAATTGCATTTATTTTGCTTATACAAAATCTTTCCAATTTTATCCAATCAAAATTGTTCATTTTACCTTCTGTGATTACCAAATTTCTGCCAGATTGCTTTCTGATTTTTCCAGCAGTTTTTGTCAAAAAGGGGAATATTTATACTAATAGTTTGTGTCTTTGGTATTATTGAATACTATCCTTACATGTTTGATTATTTTTGGGTCTTTTCTGAGGCCCAGGTTTTCCTAATCCTAGGCAGAGCACTCTTTCTGTACCAACTATTTGATAGTGATCAGATTTTCTCTTTTTTAACCAGTACTAAATTGTTCTGATGATTACTGCTTTATAACATAGTTCAAGAGCTGCTACTTTTAGACCATTCATTTCTATTTTTTCATTGTTTCTTTTGAAATCTTTGATTTATTCTTCCTCTAGATAAATTTTTGTAGTTATGTCATCTAGTTCTATGAAGCAGTGTTTAGTAATTTGTTATGGCACTAAATCTGAAATTTTACTTAGGTAGTACCATTATTTTTACCATATTGGCATGGCCCAACCATGAGCAAGTAATAGTTCTCCAATTATTTAAGTCTTCTTTTACTTTTGTAAAGTCAATCAAATCAACAAGCATTTATTAAGTGCCACTATGTACCAGCAAATGTATTAAGTGCTAGAGCATTTTGTATTTTTATTCATGTAAGTCCTGAATATATTCTTGGTAGCATCCAAGTGATTCAGCACTGGATAGAGTGCTGCACTTAAAGTCATAAAGATCTTGAGTTTAAATCCTGTCTCAGATACTTACTAGCTATGAGACCCTGGGCAACTCACTCAACCTCTTTTAATTTCAGTTTCCTCATCTGTAAAATGGTGATAATAATAGCACCTATAACCCAGGTTTGTTGTGAGGATATCATTTGTAAAGTACTTTGCAAAGCTTAAAATTGTGTGTGTGTGTGCATGTGTATACATATATATATATATATATATATATGTATGTATGCTGGTATTATTAGGTAAACTCCCTGATATTTTATATATTTTGCACTTATTATAAATGGAATTCTTCTGTCCCCTTTTGCTGGTTTTTGTTAGCAACATATAGAAAAGGTGATGATCTTTGTGAGTTCATTTTATAGCTTATTTTACTGAAATTATCAATTGTTTCAATTGATTTTTAAATGAATCAACTTCTTTAAGTAAATTATCGTGACCTGAAAATAGTGACACTTTTTTTCCTGTTTATGTTTGGCCCTCTTCCTTATCCATGAATCCCCAGTGAATATAGTTGGGAATTCTCCCCCTCTGTGGCTTACGATTTGAGAGAGCAATCAGGAGGAGAGCAAAAGGATAGTTAAAGGGATATGCCTTTATACCTCAATCATCTATTTTTTTCTTTTCATTTTATTCTATGTAGGATAAAAATTTGTGATGACAGTATGCTGTTTCTGCATCTAGCAATATTATTGAATAAATCCAGATGATCTAGGCATAGAGAGCATTTTTCATATTTTAATTATAGGGAAAGAAGGTCTTATGTATAGCAAGGCCCACTTGTGATGAGGGCTGTTGTTGTGTGGCTCCAAAGGAGGCAGAATAGACATCTCTAGTCCTCTTCTCCTTCCATCTTTCTCTAAGGAAGACTCATTTCTGCCAGGAGGGGAAGCAAAAAGTTGGGGTCAGAGGACACTATTCTGTTCTCCTCAGAAGGATGGGATACTGGGCTAGAATTATATCTATCTGCTCTCTTAAATATTGTTAGTGTAGCAGATGTGATCACATTCAATTTAACTTCTGATTGACTTTTCATTTTGGGAAGGAAGTTGAACCCCTACCTCTATATCCAAGGCTTGACCTCTTGCCCTAATAGCAATTCCACAATGAAGACATATAGCAAATAATGAAGAAACCTATTTATCCAAATCATAGTGAAACAGAAATCAGAGAAAGTATACATAGGAGAATATATACCCAACAAAACAGAGTCAACGGAGAGTGAGTTAATTCAGCTCAACTAGAAGAGAGAGTTCTAGATCTCACCTAAGAGAAAAACTCCCTAAAGCCTTTAGTGTAGCAAGCTGGAGTTGCAGACATGATGGAGACTGCCAGTTCCTCTCATATTTTCCCAAAGTCTTTTCCTTCAGCAACTAGAAATGGAGTGGCCTCTTTCATCTTCTCTTTCAGGCTAGAAGCCAGGAGTATCCAAAGTAACTCATCATTTGAAAATTCCTGAAGACTATTTGAAGCCTGAAGAATCCCAAAGAGGACTGAGGAAGACTGGAGCTCTTCCTATTAGTAGCCAACTCTGCCCTGACCTACACATAGAGCAAGGCTTTCATCTGTACCAATCAGGGCTCTATTAATGAGCTTTTACAAATACATAAATTTATTTATTTATTTTTCATTTTCAACATTCACTTCCATAAGATTTTGAGTTCCAAATTTTCTCCCCATTTCTTCCCTCCCCACACCCCCAGATGGCATGTAATTTGATGTAGGATCTACATATACATTCATATTAAACCTATTTTCACATTAGCCATGTTGTAAAGAAGAATTAGAACCAATGGGAGAAACCACAAGAAAGAAGAAACAAAAAAAAAAGAGAGAGAACAAATAATATGCTTTGATCTGTATTAAGACTCCATAACTCTTTCTCTGGATGTAGCTGGCATTTTTCGTCATGTGTCTTTTGGAATTGTTTTAGGTCCTTGCATTGCTAAGAAGGACTAAGTCTATCAAAATCAGAGCTTACACACTATGGCTGTTACTGTGTACAGTGTTCTCCTGGTTCTGCTCCCCTTACTCAGCATCAGTTCATATAAATCTTTCCAGGTTTCTCTGAAGTCCGCTTGTTCATTATTTCTCATAGCACAATACTATTCCATTACATTTATATACCACAACTTATTTTTTCATTTCTCAGTTGATGGGCATCCCCTTTATTTCCAGTTCTTGGCTACCACAAAAAGAGCTGCTATAAATATTTTGGTACATGTGGGTCCTTTTCCCATTTTTATGATCTCTTTGGGATACAGCCCTAGAAGTAGTATGCAACATCAAAGAGTATGCATATTTTTATAGCCATTTGGGTACAGTTCCTAATTGTTCTCCAGAATGGTTGGATCAGTTCACAGCTCCACTAAAATTGCATTAGAGTCCCAACTTTCCCACATCTTCAACATTTATCATTTTCCTGTTTTGCCATGTTAGTCACTCTGATAGGTTTGATGTGCTACCTCAGAGTTGTTTTGATTTGCATCTCTCTAATGAATAATGATTTAGAGCATTTTTATATGACTATAGATATGTTTTATTTCTTTCTCTGAAAACTGCCTGTTCATATCCTTTGACCATTTATCAATTGGAGAATGACTTGTATTCTTATAAATTTGACTCAGTTCTCTATGTATTTTAGAAATGAGACCTTTATCAGAGACACTGGTTATAAAAATTCTTTCCCAGTTTTCTGCTTCCCTCCTAAACCTGGTTGCATTGGCTTTGTTTGTGCAAAACCTCTTCAATTTATTGTATTCAAAATTATCCATTTTGCATTTCAAACGTTCTCTCTCTTGTTTGGTCATAAATTCTTCCATTCTCCATAAATCTGACAGGTAAACTCTTTCTTGCTTTCCCAAGTTGCTTATTGTATCAGCCTTTATATCTAAATCACATACCCATTCTGATTTTATTTTGGTATATGGTGTAAGATGTTAGTCTATACCTAGTTTCTGCCATACTATTTTCAAGTTTTCCCAGCAGTTTTTGTTAAATAGTGAGTTCTTGTCCTAGAAGCTAGAGTCTTTGGGTTTATCAAACAGTAAATTATGATAATCATTGACTACTGTGTCTTGTGTACCTAACCTATTCCACTGTTCCACCACTCTTTTTCTTAGCCAGTACCAAGTAGTTTTGCCACATCCTGTTTTATAATACAACTTAAGATCTGGTATGGGTAGGCCACCTTCTCTTGCATTTCTTTTCATTAATTCTCTTGATATTCTGGACCTTTTGCTTTTCCAGATGAATTTTTTTATTATGTTTTCTAGCTCAATAAAATAATTTTTGGCAGTTTGATTGGTATGGCACTGAATATATAAATTAATTTTGGTAGAATTGTCATTTTTATTTTATTAGCTTGGCCTACCCATGAGCCACTGACGTTTTTCCAGTTGTTTAGATCTGACTTTATTTGTGTTAAAAGCGTTTTATAATTGTGTTCATATAGTTCTTGGGTTTGTTTTGGCAGGTAGACTACCAAATATTTTATAATGTTTACAATAACTTTAAATAGAATTTCTCTATCTCTTGCTGTTGGTCTTTGTTAGTAATATATAAACACCAATGATTTATGAGAGTTTATTTTACATCCTGCAACTTTGCTAAAGTTGTTTATTATTTCAAGTAGTTTTTTACTTGATCTTCTAGGATTCTCTAAGTATATCATCATATTATCTGCAAAGAGTGATAGCTTTGTTTCTTCTAATTCCTTCAATTTCTTTTTCTTCTCATATTGCTACAGCTAATGTTTCTAGTACCACATTGAATAACAGTGGTGATAATGGACATCCTTGTTTCACCCCCAATCTTACTGGAAATGTTTCTAGCTTATTTCCATTATATATAATGCTTGCTGATGGTTTTAGATAGATGTTACTTATTTTAAGGAAGATTCCATTTATTCCTAGGCTTTCTAGTATTTTTAATAGGAATGGATATTGTATTTTGTCAAAAGCTTTTTCTGCATGTATTGAGATAACCATGGTTTCTGCTAGTTTTGTTGATGATATTGTCAATTATGCTGATAGTTTTCCTAATATTGAACCAACTCTGCATTCCTGGTATTAATCCTACCTGGTCATAGTGTATTATTCTCATGATATCAGTGGGCTTTGAGTTAGGTGTTACATGCTTCCCCTTGGCTAAAAGTCTTTGCAAATATCAGATGAGGCAAATCCAAAACCTGTAAGTAAACAGTGTAAGTACAAATACTGGTGCTTTAAAACAATAAGGATTATTTTCCTGGCATCCCAGATAATCAATCAAGTACTCATTGAAACTAAAATTTAAAAAATGCACATTAATAGTACATGCAGACTATAGACATGGAACTACACAGAGTATAATCATCTGTGAGGATACTACAGTGACAACATGCCTAACTACATATAGGACATAACACATGTACATATCAAAAGTACATGTATGTTCATAATACTCTGTAATCAACTAAAGGCGATAAACATGGTTAACTAACAAAGCAGAGCTAACTAGCTGAAATAATATTAATAGGCCTATATATACAATACTACTTAACTATAAGATGCAGTATCTGCATATGATATTTAATAGATATCACTATAGTATAAATAACATGAAACAAAGCAAAATGAACATAACAGCAAAGCATACAGTAATTTACATGTAAAACACATGCAATTACAGGCAAGGCATATTTCACATGGGCAGTCTCTAGCATTGTCACCTAGAGACATGTATAACTATATCTTCAGGTTTACCTGTAACACCATAACTTAGCTTAATGACTGATCTAATAGATCTAGTTCTCCTGTCACTGACTGATCTTTCTGCTTCTATACCTGAGCTAGTAGTTGATATGGGCTGACCATAAGCGTCATTAATAGACTTGTATGCCTACACTTGAGTTGAGAGCCATGCCAGGTTGGCTATTAGCATTTTTTTTGTTATAAACTATTTATTAATACACAAGGCCGGTGAAGTGGTTTACTTCTTCTTGGACACACCCACAGTGCAACCCCTGTGGCCTGTAGTCTTGGTGTGCTGGCAGCAGACATGGAGACCCCAGAAATGCTGAAGCCCATGATGTGCCCAAATCTTCTTCAGTCACTCCAAATCTTCACGAAGCTTATTGTCCAGACCGTTGGCCAGAACCTGGCTATATTTTCCATCCTTTACATCCTTCTGTCTATTAAGGAACCAGTCTGGAATCTTGTATTGACAGGAATTCTGCATGATAGTGATCACATGCTCCACCTCATCTTCAGTGAACTCACCAGCCCCCTTGACGAGGTCAGTGTTTGCTTTCTTCAGTACTACATGAAGATATCTTCGACCCACACCCTTGATGGCTGTGATGGCAAAAGCTATTTTTTGCTGTCCATCAATGTCGATGCTGAGCACTCTCAAAATGTGCTGGAACTTCTTTGGGATTACAAGAGACATGGCTGCAATGGCGGCGTGAGAGCCTTCTCTGGAAGATGGCTATCAAAATTTTTTACCCCTGTGAGTTGAATCTGTACCCTATGAGTCTTTGTAGTAGTTTTGGGCCGTAAAGGAATTGCCTCTAGGTTCAGGTCTCCTGCCTATAATAATATACACATTTTCCTTCACTAGATATAGCACTTTCTGTGCTCAAATGTGTATCAAAAAAATCTTTGTACAGCTAGCAGAAGTCCTTTTTCTCAGTCTTTTTTCAGGCAAGTAGACAACAGTTCTCTCTTCTTGCTCATTAGAAAGTCCAGCTAATTTTCCTATTAGCAATAAGTAGATATTGTGAATAGTCCTGATAGTATCTGCATCCATTCTCTGGGATTATTTTGTAAACAGGCAAGTTGTCCAGTCTCTCAGTTACTTTGCCTGGATTAGCTTTCCATTGGTCAGCTAAACTGTGAGTCTTTTGAATGATGACAGCAATTTTTTTCTTGTCTTCCTCAGACATACAAATCTGGTAGTTTACTACACAAATCTAGACTGAAAACATCTGGCTACCTAGCAAACATCTTGTACCTGTGGCATAATGTATTGGTCCTCTTTAGTCCTTTTGTTCTAAGTTAGGTAATCAACACATCTTTCTACTTTTCTTAGTCATTAGTACTATGGATAATGAATAAGGGCTGCTGGATTCTATGGTGATGTCATTAACCAACATTTCTTTGAGATCTTTCCATCATAGACAAGGAAATCCTCCCCCTACATCTTTCTTTGAATAATCAGAAATCAGTGAGCCAGACTCTGTGGGATGAACCTCAATCATATCTCACATCCCACTCATGCAATGAGAACACCTGTCCTTTTGCTGAATTCTAGCCTCAACTTTCTACTCCTGTGATACTGAGAAGTCCCCAAAGTCAAATACCTCAGGATACCATACAGATGGTAAACAGTTAGGGCTCCTATGTGTGGTGCTCATTGGAATGTGTTGCTTGTATCCATTTGTAAGCCCCTGCACAGTCTGCATGGATAGTCAAAGTGTGAAGTTATTATATGGTGCTATTATCCTGCTTTGCTCCTAAGGCCTATAGTCAAAAAGGCTTGGAACCTGCTGAAACTGAGCTCTGTGGATTATATTGATATTTGAAGCTCAGGAGTACTTGTCTTGACTCAGACTCTGGGCATTGATTTCCACTGATAAAGACAGAGTCCCACACCAATGGGCTTTGGGACAGGGTTATATAATATTTTGAGCAATATTCCCTTTCATTCCCTAACATATATTAGTTGCAACCAGTGAGGAGTTAATCCATGTTGTTTAGCAGTACAAAATTGTGGGGTATGGGGGAGAAGCACCATTACAGTTTCATGCAGGCTGAGCACCCTCTGGTGAACAGTGGTGACAGTCTCTTAGGAGAGGGCCATCTTGGACATATACAGAAGACAGTACTTTTCAAGTTCTGTGAGCTGGTGGCTCAAGTTAAGAGTGCCTCTTGCTGAGCCAATCAGATATGGAACATCCTTGATGGATAATACACTCATATTACATCTGCCTCTTGGAAACTCTACTTTCCTGCAACTCATAGCTCAAGCTCCATCTTCTACAATAGACCTTCCTTCCCCCTCCCCCAGCTATGGATCAGTAATATGTTCAAGTTCTAAAGAGAAAAAAAAAGAAAAATGGGAGAAAAGAGAGAATAATTTTGGCAATGTGAGTCTTCCAGTTAAATAATATATACATATATATAGAAGTAAGTGACTTGTCTAGGATCATATAACTAGTAAGGGTCTGAGGCTGGATTTGAACTTAGGTCTTCCTCCTCCAGGCCTTGCACTCTATTCAATGTGCTACCTAGTTTGCCTCCTCCTCCTATTAGGAGGCAAACTTCAGATTCGCAAATAGTTCCAATATGTAAGGTACATAGGCAAGCTGAGCTATCAATCATCTACCAGGCCAGAGCACCAGTATTCTGGGAAGAGTCCTGAATACATTTTTATCAAGGGGCCTGACCTTGGTTCCTCTCAGAAGCTGCCAGTGCCCATGCTCAGACCCATATAACAATTATACATTTTAAAAAATGTATTCAGAATAAGAGTGTTTATGAGACTGGTGGGCTTGTTTCTTATACAAAGATTCTCACTAGTGGTGTCACTGAGGATATTGTTCTTCATAATTCCTTTTAAACCACCAATCAAGATCAATATTTCATCTTTCTAATAGCTACAACAGACTAACTCCACACAAATGAAAGCTTACAAATGGTAGCAAATTCTGTATAATTTTGTTTGATGATTCAGAGAACTCTTTATTCACCTACAGTCAGAACATCAGATTTTTAGATTCAAATGCTTATTTCAATGTATAGTCTATTTACTGTTGTTCAGACGGAGCAAGATCAAATGGAGCTCTTTATACTCAACAAAAGTATTTCTTAACCATTTCTAACCATGAGGAACTATGGTGAGGTCACCACAGGGGTTGGGAGTACTGTTTCCAATTCCTATTCAATACTCAGGCATGTGATTTGGGACCAGTGCAGGCCTGGAGAGGTTGGTATCTAATGAGAAGATATTTCCTTTTCTCATACTCTTTGGTTCATTAAGTACCCCACCCTGACATTCAAAGGACAATTTTACTTAAGGCTAACATCTAGGGTTTTCCTCAAAAAGCGGAAGTTGAAAAGGTACTCAATGTATAATACGAATCGGGGATGGGACAGGTAATGCCTTTCTACACACATGGAATGCTAAACATAGGACACTTGACAAGTACACATTTGGAAAAAAAAAATTTAAAGCAGGATTCACTAACAACTTAAAATTACAATTACTCTCTGCTGGAGAATAATATTCAAATTTCATCAGGATGCAATGTAGTAGCTTGTGAGATTCTTGATTAAGCATTTTATACTTAACCTTGCCTCTGTACCATGACTCCATTTTACAAACTTCAATTGTCTTTGTACTCAGCTTCTTTTCCTGTCAAGAGCTCCTGTGGCTACAACTAATAGTTCTTCTCATGAAACTCATGATCTTTGGACCTTGTGAACTCACAAAATTGCCTCTAAATCTGGACATATCTGCTACAAGAACCATGTTGGGTAGCCTACTCAGGAAAGAAGAGAAAGCAGAAAAGACAGATAGTAGCCCCAGATGCAGACTAATTGACTAGTTAAGACCATACACCAACTGGGGAGTAATGGTGGGGTGGAAGAATGAGCACCGTCTTCTCCCCCCTTTAACAGGAGAATGCCCTACTTTCCTCCCACGTGGAAGAATTAGAGCCAAGACTGAGGAGAGGGGGAGGGCTGCTCCCTTTTGTACATCCAGAGTTATCATCTCTTCTCACTCTTCAGCTAAGGGGACTCATCTCACAGCACAAGCCCTTAAACAATGAGTCACATAGGCCCTGTAGCAGGCTCTCAGTGCTCCCATGTGTATACAGGAAAGGCAGCTCTGAGCATGTCCATCATTACACAACCCTATTTAGAAATGTCTAGGTCTTTAAAATAAAATGAGAATTGTTTTTGTAGTCAGGTTACATGATTAATAAATGGTCCTTTACTTTCTTATATTTCATTTGCAGGGCAAATCTTTTTAAACTGATAAAACATCAAAACATTATTTAATAGATTTATTACTCAAGAATCTATTTTTTTTCATAAACACAGTCATTATATTTCCAAATCAGAGTATGAATTTGAAGATTTTGAATTAATTTATTTAGATTACTAAGTTTAAAAGAATCCACTAAATCTTGTTTTAGGAGGAAATTTTTGTTACAAATGAATTTGCTTTATCTTCATTATTATCATTAAGAAAGATGTCAATTTCTTCTTTTAGCTCAAATGCCCTTTGAAGTACTTTTGCATGAGAAAGCCAACATGTTTCACAATGACATAAACACACTCTATACTTTGTCCTCAGATGATCACACTTTTTTCTAAAGAGTCCCTTTTAGAGGCATCTGAGGGTACAACACAGCATTGGGCTTGAAGTCGGGAAGATCTGATACTTCCCAACACTGATCTTAGACACTTAATAGTTGTGTGACTCTGGGCAAGTCATTTCAACTCTAGTTGTCTCATGTTCCTCAATTGTAAAATCGAGATAATAATAGTACTTACCTTGTGGGGGTGTTGGGAAGATCATATGATATAATAATTGTGAAAAGCACTTAGCACACAGTGTTTGACACGTAGAAGGTGCTTTATAAATGCTTATTCCTTTCCCTAGTAGACTGTTTTACATAAAGATGATTAGTATTGTAACAACCTAAAAAACTGCATGTGATTATCTCACATTTCTATATTTTATTTTATTTTATTCCCAAAATTTTTAAGCTAGTCCACATAAACCTGTGTAACACTGGTGGATCGTGCTGTGGAAGATACACCATCTTTTCTGTTCTTTTCTCCCTTTTGAAAATGGCAGAGTTGAATTCCATACAGGCCTTGCCAGTTTCTACCTTGCCCCTCTTTTCTTTTTTACAGTGGAGGTTGGAGATTTAAACAGCCACAATCTACTATAAACCGTTAAACATGTTTAGCCTAGGGGCAATATAATGGGTGCTAGGTTCACAAAATTCCTTTTTCTGATGTTTTATGGAGTCTATGTCGGACAATAATCTATTAATGTAATCATAATCACTCAGAGTTCCCAGTTAGAAAATGCCTAGCATTTAGACCAAAGCTTCACCCCCTGCTCTCATTGAAAATTTTTTTAATTTCCACCTAATCCTGTCTTTTTTTATATTTAAGGCAAAATTAGGATATAGGGAACAGATAAAAGAAGGTAGGAGAGTATATTATAGTATCTGTTACTGGGTAAGCACAAGGAGGGGAAAATGGGAAAATGATTGACTTTGGTTAACTTTCCTTAGTCTTTGAATAACAATTAGAACCAGTAGCAGTCTAAATTCTTTGACCAAGATGCTCTCCTTTCTTCAGTAGCTCAGCTCCAGTTTCAATTTCTCTTTTTGCCTATTGCCTCTGTAACAGTGATTCTTCTCAATATGACTCAGTATATCCTGGATGGATTTGTGGATGCCATCTGTCTCATTGCTACTGTTGCTCAGCTGATGTAAGCTCTGCTCCTTCCTGTCAGTCTGCCCTCTTGAAGACTACATGTGTCCCCCTAAAAGCTCCTGGGCATGACCGAAGTGCACCTTCCAACTCAGAGATGGCTATAGTACAAATCATTCTCAGAGTGGAAAGAGAATGCCTATTCCTCTAAAGTACAAATCTCAGGATGCCAGTCAGTTCTCAAACCCTTATTATACCTACATGTCATCCTATTATCCACTGAATTCAGTCACGGCAGAGTCCAGTATAACTCCCCCATACTATATAATTTCCATTTCCATGTATCAGCCCAAAGGCTGATACATCCCCACTGCTCACTAGAACAGTACCTACATATCTTAAACTATTCTTCCTCTCCCACCACATCAAATTCATAGTGCCTACACACCCATTTTGATTCAGTGTTGATCTAGGGGAATTAAACTGTAATTATCACATTGAAATATTGAAATGATGATAATTTTGTTACGGCTTTCACAATGACTCTTTCTCCATTCTGTGTCCGGGAAATTTCCTTCAGTTTGATTGACTCTATATTGTATGTCATGCAGACAAATCTGGTCTTTATTTCACACACATTTTATTGGACATAACTACAAAACTACTTTAAGGAAATCTTCCCTTTTCCTCACACCTCTTCTCAGGTAAATGTGGGAAAGAATAAGACAGGAGATTGCATGTTTGGAATTCACCAAGAGTAGTTCACAAAAAAATTTAGAGAAAACAAGAGGGAAGTGCTGTGGTTGAGAATGGTCTTCCAGAATAACCTCACCAGCAGTGGACATTTCATAGCAACACTAGTTTGTTCCCATCCTGTTCATCTGACCCTTCTCCTAACTGCCACAACAACCTGGTTCTGTCTCTGCTCCAGTCTCCACTTTCACCAAGTAAGCCTCCAGGTTTTGTTCCTGTTCATCTTTGCAAAGTCTGCCTAACTGGGGCTACAGGTGAAGTGGTAACAACCAACAAGTAGATTATGGCAGGTGGTCAAACAGTGGCTTGTCCTGCTAGTAGCAAGGAAAGAAAGGCATGAAATGGTGGAGCAGAAATCTCTCTAAAGGTAAAAGAAAGAGAAAGCTGAGGATGTTGGGAAATGCACTTCCACACACATCTCCTACTTTTCCCATTGTCTTACTGACTTATTTCTCCCAGTTGACTTCTGGGAGACATTAGAAATACCATTTGCTGTAGTAAATCTTTCCTCGTTATCAGTTACAACACATTGTACACATATAAAAGTAGCATCTATAACTACATCTTTTGCTTTATCTACTTGCAATGAAAAGTAAAATTTCAGTTTCTCAATTAAAGAGCAAAGGTCTTCCGACATGGGAAATTCTTTGCACAGCACTATTTATAACCTTCATTTGACCCTACCATCCTCTTAAAGTATCACTCTCTATCTTTCCTTTCACAGTCAAACTCCTAAAAATAAGCTATCTACCTTGATTGCTTCTATTTTCTCACTTCTCAGCCCCTTGCAATCTGGTTTCTGATTCAACTGAATCTGCACTGTCCAAAGTTAACGGTGACCTATTATTTGCCAAATCTGATGCCTTTTTCTCAGTTTTTATCTTCTTGAACTCTCTGTAGCATTTGCTATTGCACTCTCCACCCTGTTGGTTTCAGGACATTGTTATCTTGGGCTTTTTTCCTACATATCTAGTCATTCCCTTTCAGTATCCTTTGCAGAATCATCATCCTTGTGTGAATATACCCCCTGGGATGTGTCCTGAGCATGTTTCTCTTTGTTCTAGTCTCTCTGATCTCTTCTGATCTTATGGATTCAACTATCACCTTTATGCAGAGATCTATGTAAACAACTTCAGTCATCAGAATTTCATTACTGCAACACCAACTGCCTATCTACTGTATATCACTAAATGGGTGTCTTGTATCTAGCTCCAGTTCAAAATGTTCAGAATAGAACTAATCATTTTCTCTACCCCTCCCCTCTCTGCAAATCTTACCTCTTCCTAATTAACCTGTCTTAAAAAAAAGGTGCCACCATGTTCCCATTCACAGAGATTCCCAATCCTGGAGTCTTAACTTTCCCTCACTCTTTACAAGCAGCTAATTGTCAAGCCTTATCAGTTCTACCTCCAAAATCTCTTTTATATATCTCCTTTCTCTACACTGACATAGATACCACCTTAGCTTATCTAATTTTCTTTGGAAAAATTATCTTGTATTCCCAACTTGTTTACTTTAAAAAATTTTTTAAATTGCTATCTTTTGTTTTATATCATCTTCATTTCCAAACGTATCTCTTACACCTTCTTTCCCCAGAAAGCCACCATACCTTGTAACAAAGAATTAAAAAGAACCAGAAAAACAAAAGCAAGTTAGGAAAACTTACCATTCTATCAACTGAGTCTGACAGCATATTTCATATACATTTCCAAGCTGCCCTTTCAATTTATTAGGTTTCATATTATTTTCAGTTAAAGTATGCAATGGAGATGTAGGTCTTTCCATTAATAATAGTACTGGTGAATCACAGTGATTAATACAGTGGATCACATATGCTGGATTTGGGCTTTTTAGTTTGTGTTTCTGTATTTCTGCTACTAAAACTGAATTTATTGTTTCTTATTCTAGTTTTGGCTGCTCCAATGGATTTTCTCTTCAAACTACTTACATATTTATCTATCCAAAAAGCATATTATTTTACTTTTTGAAAAATGAGAAACAATAAGAATTTAAAGCAAAATTAAATCTAATTATTGAAAAATTTCAAATATTTATTCCCAAGTTACTTCAACTTTTTAAAAAGTTGCAGATTTTTGGGAAATCAGGTTATTATGTAGTACAGAAAAAAATTAATGATGCTAAGAAATATAGCAGATATAAATCTGGCCTCAGACACTTAACACTTACTAGCCATGTGACCTTGGGCAAGTCACTTAACCCCAATTGCCCTGTCTTCACCCCTCCGAAAAAAAAAAAAAAAGAAATATAGCAGGTAATACGGTACTTTTAATTTCCAAAGATTAACTTTGAGTTTACACACTTTATTTTCAAAAGCAGCAAGTAGCACATCAACACAACTTATTTATGATTCTAAAAGCCAACCCTGACTAATAGTGACAGTAGTAGGTTATGCCCAAGGTGTGTGCTAACTTGAATTTCATCTTGTTTTGACATATAGTACTAAATAGTTGTTTGGTTCCTTTCATTGTCATCTTGAATAGATTCACCATGATGGATAGTCTTGGTTGACTTTGTCTGGAACTTTCTCTCCATTTAAAAAAAGTGGATGTTACTATGTGGGAGATGACTGAAAACATCTAATCATTTTGGCCATTCCTTCTCACAGATGGTTTTTGTACCTTTCCCCTCACCAAGAGTCTTGCTCTACATTTTGGAAAACTCTGCACTAAATCATACCTTCTTTCTAATAATACATCTATCACCTATCTATCTCCTAAGGTGGTAAACCTTAAGAGCTATCAAGATGTCAGCATGATGCAAAAGAGATGTCAAAAGGAATTTGCGAAGAAGCCATTATATTGAAATCAGCAACCCAAGAATGCTGAAGCTTAGGTTGTTTCCCATTCAGCAAAGAGAACTGAAAAAAACATTTCTCTGAGTAAAGCAAACATTACCTTATAAAACTCAAAACTGTGCCCAGAACAGAGAAGAATACTCATGTGGATGCAGATAACCTATCCTATACCTACTTTTAGTAGCCTCATGACATCTCAATTATGTTGGTACCCAGAGAAGGAGTGAGAACTATACATGAATCCCAGAGAACTAATTTGTAATCAAATGTAAGTACAACTGATAGAGCGACCTGAAGGTAGAAACATATGAGAATTTCATTGTCCCTATAGCAAATCCTCTATACTTCCTTTTCCTTAGATGATTGATGTCCATGAGAACAAAAGCACAACGATGGAATATGAGAAATAATATAAGCCACAAAATAAGGGGTTCCTCCTTGCCCCATCCCCCCAACTCAAATTTCATAATTTGGAAGGTCCCTTAATATTAAGACAGTAGAGGAAGTGGAATTGTCCGATGGAGTGTCATATTAGACTGTAACTGACCTTACACATGGTACCAGGAAACAGTTGGTGTTGCCCCATAAATCTCCTGCTATCACCATGAAGGTCTTGCATAGTAACTTTGGATATCTGGGTTAAGAAAGAACCCTTGAACAATTGAAAGATAGACTTTACTGGCCCCAACTGTCAAATGCTGTATATAATAAACATTTTTGTTGTTATTGATGTTGTTTTAGTTGTGTCCAACTCTTCATGGCCCCATTTGTTGTGTTTTTTTTTGGAGGGGGGAAAGCAAGGCAATTGGGGTTAAGTGACTTGCCCAAGGTCACATAGCTAATAAGTGTCAAGTATCTGAGGTCATATTTGAATTCAGGTCCTTCTGATTCCAGGGCCCGTGTTCTATTCACTGTCACCTAGCTACCCCACTAGGGTTTGTTTTGGCAAACATACTGGAGTGGTTTGCCATTCCCTTCAGCTCATTTTACAGATGATGAGTAAAGGCAAACAAAGGTTAGTGACTTGCCCAGGGTTATATAGCTAGTAAGTATCTAAAGCTGGATATAGCTTCTTCTCAATGTTTCCAAAGGAAAATTTTGCCAATTTGCACTACATACTCAGAAAATATAAGCACCAGAAAACAACTGGAGTCTTTGTATATCAATTTTTTATTTTTGGAAGGGCATGAGACACATGGCAGTGACTGTCGAAAGCAGATTTTTGGGAGGACACAACTCACTCTTTTTTCTTCTATATTCACTATTTTGCTGTGTATGACTCCTGTATGAACTGCATGTCCAGCTGTATGAACTGGTTCCCTTCATTACCTGATTTCCTCTCCCTATTGGTACAAAAAAAATTAATTGTTTAAAAAAAAAAAGAGGACTTCAACAGTCTACGGAATGTTCCCCCTCCGCCCCCTTTATCCAGCCTGACAGGTGATATCTGATTTGGTGCAGCAGCTAGGACTGCAAGAACTACTGCTCAATCTCCTGTAGCTAATGATATACATTCTCCTTAATGAGCATACTCTTTTTCTTTGCATAACTAGCTGCACTATAATCAATAGTCATCTTTTTTCTTTGTCTCATGTAATATATGAATACTACTAGCTGAATTCTGAATGACACTTATTTCCATCAACTATTAGTGGAATGCGTCACACTCTGAGTGAATAAACTGCAGTAAAATATATTTCTGATTGATGCTGGCTTATTAGCGTTGGCTAGTCAATCAATTAATTCAACAGACTGATAATTTTACCCAGCATACTCAATGAGAAATCACCATTACCAAGGTGTTGTGGGAAAAAATATTTCTCAGTCAAGGACTTCCTCGTCTGATTCACTCTGATAAAGGTAGAGGCTTTAAAACCAAATTACTCAAGAAGATATTCATCTCAGTGGGAATCAAGACATTCTGGAATCATACCTCACCTGAGGGTGGTAAGATCTCCTGACCTGCCAACACAAGTTCAGATGTGGGTGAACCAACCTGCCTAGAAAGAAAAGGAAGAAGAATTATTTCTTAACTCCCTATTAGACTCTAAATTTCTTATGAATAGAGAGCATGTTTTATTAGAACTTTGTATCTGCGAACCATAGACACTTAATAAATGGTTGTTCAACTGAACTTGTTGAAAGGTCAAGCAAAGGATGTAGAGGAGGTAGAAACTGCATGTCTCGTAAGTGTACTTGCCTTTGTATCCATACCTGTGCCCATCCTGGCGATAAATGAGAGGGTGCCTTTCTTCTAATTATGAGAGAGAGGAGAAAGAACTTTTATCTGGCATAGGTGAGGTACAAGGGGAGCATAAATCTTGATACATGGGTTCATCAATGCTTTGAGACAGTCTGTGAATACTTAGTCTTCCCCTGTAATAAAAGGTTTAAGTCCTCCAGCTTCCTTTTTGGTGCCTGTTGTTGGTGGGTGCTTCATTTCCTCTTATCTCTTTAAGCTATTTCTATTACCTGGTTTTGTTTCATATAAAAATGATGTATCTTAACATCTTTGTGACTCATGTCTTTGTATTAATTGTATGTAAGGAGAAGGGTAATTGAAGATGTAAGTGGATAGCTTGGTATATACATAGAACAAAATTAGGTCAGAGGATTAGAGCTCTATCCAAAATGCTCCAATTTCCGGGCTTGGCGGGGAGCTGATTGTAAATTTTTATAGTGTTTGATGTTGATGAATACTTTTTAACAGGGATAGGAACTAGACCTACAGTTTTATTGGTACAGGGAACTCTCAGTTGAGGAAACTCCCTTTACCAATGCAGGTCAACACCTCTTCTGCAACTTATCACTTTGGAGTTGCCCTAGAGCATTGAGAGGTTAGATGATTTGCCCAAGGTCACTCAGCCAGTATGTGCCAGAGACAGGTCTAGAAGCCTAGGACTTTCTAGCTTTGAGACCAGTTCTCAAAAACCCTTCTCCCCAACAGCTTTTAATAAGTTCCTGAATATATGAGTAGAGACAGTTCATGTGACCCAGACTATATTTCACCTAGGCTAATAAAGTCATCATGGAACTATCAGATGCCTAGAAGTGGGGTCACAGTAAAGATCCAATCTCCACAGCAGGGGCCAGGGTAGAAGTGTGGACTAAGGGAAGGTCAGTCCTCCTGGGACCACCTAGTTGGAAGTCAAAAATGTGGACTGGAAAAAAGAGGCCTTGTCTCCCTCCTGGGAGAGGGCCTTTTTTACTTTCAGTTTTCATTTATCATCCCAAACTTCTATTTTTGCCAGACAGCAACCCCTGTGGGTCACAACTCCATCCTCAGGTCCTTGCATACCTCTCAGACTACGCCATTTACTTCCTATTCATTAGTTCCTTGTGACCTTTCCAATTCCTCTGATCCATCCAGCCCCATATTCATTATCCTTTCATCTTCTCTGAAACTGTGGGTGTGGTTCCACTTAAAAGGGGAACGCTTTGTGGTTAATCACGATTACAGCTTCCCCCACCCACCCCTTCAATGAACCGTAGACCATCAGAGTTGAAAGGGTATTCAATGGCTATCTAGTCCAGTTCATAGCAGAGAAAAAAATTTCCTCTACAACATATCTTTAAGTAGCCATATAGCCTTTGTTTGAAGATCTCTAGAGACATAGATACAGCTATAGACCTGGCGTCAGGAAGACCTGAATTTGGATTTTGACCTTGTTACTTATTAGCTGGTGACTTTGGGAAAATTACTTACTGTGAGTCTGTTTCTTTTTTCTTTTTGGAGGGGGGAAGGCAGGGCAATTAGGGTTAAATGACTTGCCCAAGGTCACAGGGCTAGTAAGCATTAAGTATCTGAGGTCGAATTTGAACTCAGGTCCTCCTGACTCCAGGATTGGTGCTCTATTCACTGTACCACCTGATTTCACTGAGTCTCAGTTTCTTAATCTATTAAAATTAGGGGACTAGATTTGATGGCCTCTAAGAACCCTTCTAGCTCTGAGTCTATGATCCTGTCAGATAAATTTTACATGGTTGAATAATTAAGTACTGACATCTGTTGTATTGTGTAATACAACTTTGTAATACATAACATTCCATTATGTATTTTGTGATACATATTACATACTCAGAGGTTGATATAGGCAATACAGATATTGCATCTCTAATATACTGTTACCTAGTAGTGCCCTTAGAGCCACACAGAAAATTCCTGATCTTGGCACATAGAAGGACTTAAAAAATGCTTGTTTATGTGACAAGAATATAATAGCCAATATTTATATAGTGCTTTAAGGTTTGTAAAATGCCTTATACATTATGGAAAGAAGTTGAATAGTCACAAAATGACATGAACAAAAAGTTCTGTGGTTCTACTGTGGGACAGGAAGTCCTGGCTCAACACCATGTTGAGAAACATTTAGCCTATCAGCTTCTATAGCTATTCCTAGACTTCCAGATGACTTTTTACTTCTAGGTGAATTCTGATAATCTGGCTCCAGATATTACTTTACTGATTCATAAAGTTTTAACTCTATATAGTATCCTCTCATCCTTTGTGAGTAGCCTGGTAACAGTTTCCAACTATTTTCTGAAACTCCTGTCTTTGCAAGAATTTTAGGAGGGTACACATGTTTAGGTAATTTATAGGAAACAGATTTAGCCCTGTGTGGAATACAGGGACCCCAAAATTCCTCTACCCAAGAAAAAGCAAAAGTCAGAGGTATTTTAAGGAAGGAACAGGAAATTTTATTCTCTTCCCTTTCAGGAAAAGGGGAGTCCTCTTCATGGCAGGGATCAAGGAGAGAAGGCATGAACAAGAATTTATACCCTAGGCAGTCAAGCCCCCTTACCCTGGCTGTCCCTTCTCCCATTGGCTGGGAGGTGGGCTCTCAATCTTGTCGAGAAATCTAACCCAACAATGGATAACAAAGAAACCCGACAATATCTCCTATTGGCTGGGAGGTGGGACAGAAAGCCAAGGTATTATCCATGTCCTTATTTGGTAGCCACCAAAGCAAGGGAGGGAAAAAGGTCACAAGCAAGAGTGGAGGTCAAAAACTCCTGAGAACCGCCTAATGCTTTTAAGGGTGTGGCATACAAGTACAGAGGTCTAAAACTCTTGAAAGGGGCCTAATGCTGATGACAGCTAGGGAAGGGGGGAAGGGTTCTAGGTTGTGTAAACCCAGGACTCAGGTCTGTCCAGTTTCATAAAAGTCTATCTCAGGTTTCCAGCTAGTTTCTCTCCCTTCTCATTCTGAGGAGTCTTCACAGACGGCGCAGAAAGTATACCCCTCTCAGCCCAGTGTTCTATGTTACTAGGATTTTTGGATTCTGAGTAGGTCATTTGTAGGTGTACAAATTTAACAAACATGACTTCCATGTCTTTCTCCAAATCATTATTTAAAAGCTAAACGACACAGGGCCAAAGACAGACCCTTGAGGTAGTTCATTAGAAAATTCCTTCCATGCTGATAGTCATTAATGGCTACTCTTTAGGTCATTCAACAGAATTTAAATCCACCTACTGGTAAACTTGGCTCACATTTCTTCACTTATCAATAAGATTAATATGGGAGATTGCGTGAAGTAGGTAGACATCTTAAACTCCCAAAAGTCCAAAAGTGAACTCATTGTTTCTGCCCTGCCACTCCCCACCCCCACCCCCACCTCTCCTCTTCTGAATTTCCCTGTTATTCTGAGAGTACCACCAACCTCCCAGTCACCCAGCCTCACAACCTAGGTGTTATCCTCCACCCCTCACTCTCCTTCATCTTCCATATCTAATCAGTTGTCAATGTTCTTTCTCCCTATTAGACTGTGAGCTCCTTGAGGGCAGGGATTTTTTTTTTTTGGCCTTTCTTTGTATCTCTGGTGCTTGGCACAGCGCTTGGCACACAGTAATTGCTTAATATGTTAGTTGGTTGACTGGATTTGAACTCTAAGAAAAGTTGCTCTAGGGACAACTCTAGTGCATAGAGCACTGGACCTGGACTCAGGAGAACCTGAGTTCAAATTCAGCCTCTGACACTTACTAGTTGAGTGACCCTGGGCAAGTCGCTTAACCCTGATTGCATCTCCCTCTCCAAAAAAAAAAAAATTGCTCCACGTTTTTTCAGGAATAAGGATAAGCTAGGATGACCATAGCACACAACTTCTAGGACCATGGGGCTTTTCCATCTAACCTGCAGCTTTTGTTTCTGGAAGACCCTGCCTCAGATCCTCACAACAGGCATAACCTGGAACTTATTCTTTAATTCTTTGGGCCTCAGCTTCTTATCCGTAAAACGAGAGGGGTGGGCTCCATTACCTCTAATGACTCTCACATCTCTCAATCTTCCATCCTAGCTCCTCTCTAACCCCTTAGAGGAGGATCTTTTTCTTTCTCTCCCACCCACCCCCGCCCCTCCCCGCCCCTCCCCGCCCAGTCATGCGTTGGATGATCCCTCCCTCTGTGCTTCTGACCCCGCCCCTACCTGGAGAGTTGGCCGCCGCGAGTTCCGGTCGGTGGCTGCGCGGACCGGAAGTGTGGTGTTGCCATGGCGAGGGCCGAGAGCCGGGCCCGCCCCCATGGTGGTGGTGGCTGCGGCGGGGCAGACTGACTGACGGACACACTGCCCGAGTTGCGGTCAGGCCAGGTGAGGGCGCGGTATGGTAGGGTGACCTGAGGAAGACACCTGAGGAGAAGAGGCCATCAGGACCCAGAGCGGAAGTAGGGCCAGGGGAGAGGAGCTGAAGTAGGGGAGAGGCCGGGGGCAGTAGGTCTGGATGGGGAAAGGGCCCGAGCCCCTAAAAGGGAGCTAGAGGCGGAGGCTGGAGGAGGCGGGGAAGAAGCCGTGGGAGAAGGGGTACGGGGAGGGGGAAGGCAGAAACCGGAGGTCTGGGGGAGGGGCAGGAGGGGTGTTGGCGGGGGAGGGGGGAAGAAGCCGGGGTGGCCTGGTTGGGGAGGAGGATGAGTGAAGGAAGAATCTAAGTGGGGAGGCAAGGGACTGGGGGAGGCCGGAAAGAGAAGGGGAGAAGGCTTGAAGAGGCAGAAGGAAACTTGATAGTGGAGGGGGCTGAGAGGGAGGCAGAGGGCAGGTAGAGTTCCCCCATAGGGGAAAGGTGTGTGTTTGAGGAGTAAAGAAGTCAATAAACATTTATTACGCACATATTCTGTGCCAGGCACAGTGCTAAGTGCTGGGGATACAAAGGAAGGCAAAAGAGTCCTTGCGCTCTAAGAGCTCGGTCTAAAGAGGGAGACAACATACTATATATGGGATAAATTGGAAATAATCGATAGAAGGGAGGCACTTGACTTTATATAGAAAATAGCTTTGGGATGGAGGAGGGGGCTGAGATGTCTGAGAAGAAAGGTTTGGGTGACTGGTATGTGAAATGAAGCTATCCTGTTGCCTATGGCCCTAGTTTGGTGTATTGATCTGCAGGGGTCAAGGGTTGTGGTGACCTAGTTTCTCCTTGTTCAGAGAAAGAGGTATTTAAGTCACCAGGACCTAGGAGGTAGGGAATCTTTTATCTTGATCCCTGAATCTGAGAGAATGAAGATTGAATGAGCAGTATTTTCAGCTTGGGTTCTGATACACCCTTACACCCTTGACTCTCTACCCTCCTTGGAATTGTAGAAGCTGCTGTCTGAAAAATATCCTGCTCTTTTGCCCTTAAGGGATGAGAGAGCTGCCTGAGGTCCTGTCAGTCAGAGGAAGCCTTGTCTCCAGACACCTCTGCCAGCTCAGAGTGTAACCCAAACCCTGAGCTCCCATTCCTTCCAGCCTCATGCTGGCAGCTGCAGGCCTTGGGGCTGGACTCATCAGGCTTCTGGGTTTTCATGCCCCTTTTCTACCTCAGGGTCTTCAGACATCTGGGTGCTGTCAGTCTGAAAGTTAAGAACTCTTTTCATCTTTAAGGAAACAGCCTTCTACCTCCTGTGGAGCAGGGAATAGATAGCCTAAATGAGTTTGGATCCCTTCTGGGCCTCAGTTATGTCAACAGGCTGACCTGGATTTATCAAGTGTCCTTTCCTTTCCTTACCTGAGTAGGCTTGTCCCCTTCATGAGCCCCTCGATGTCTCTTTCCATTGGCTTACCATCTGACCACCAGATGTGGGGAAAAACCCTCCAAAAGAAAAGGAAGTTAATAATGTTATCCAATTAAAGGCATACCTCCTTGTACTGGTAATGCTCTTATCCTCTCTGCCACCTGAAATCTCTTGTCCATCTGAGTAGGAAAGCAAGGGAAGAATAAAGAAGGGAAAGCAGGCTTACAAATGAGAGCCACTGCTTCAGGGGAGAAAGCTCTTCTTGGAGGCTGGGATTGATCCTGTCCCCAAATGTGCATATTTATTTCTTTTGCACTAGCACATTGAAAAATTACAGTGACTTGGAAAAAGGAAGGTGGTTGGGCTTGCTGAGTGTGGACAAAAGGGTAGTATGGATGGAGTAAGGCTGATGGTGTTTGAGAATGTTGGGGAGGGGAATGTTGACAGAGTTGTTAGCAGTTTATTGACCCTTCATGTGGCCCATACAGTAAACTCATACCTAATTCTCCATCATTGTGGAGAATTAGGCTGTCCCTCATAGCTGGGGTATACTTCCTTCTCACTTTTTAAGACTCCCTAGTTTCTTTCAAAGTTCAACTCAAACCCATATGAGACAAATCCTGATTTCCTCGGTTGCTAGTGCCTCCAATTCCCAGATTCCTTTGTATTTATTTAATATATACTCATACTAGAGACATTGGTGCCTAGTGGATAGAGTATCCTTTGGAACCAGGATGACCTAGGTTCCAATTATCTTTCTGATACTGAGTGGCTCTGTGACATACAGCAAAAACCTTCTCAGTGCAGTTCTCTAAAGACTGTAAGTTGCAGAGAAGATGCTAGCCTGCATTGGGAATAGAAGTTTCCTCCATTTGGGAATTTTCTGTACCCCCTGGTATGTGTGTACATGGTTCCCTTTATATAATGTAAGCTTCTTGAGAAGGGGTCTTTCTTTTTTGCCTTTGTATCCCTAGTACATAGCTCAATGCCTGGCACATTAATAAATGTTTTTGATTGATGTAGGCTTTAAATATTACAGAATGCTTTATATATTTTTATTTCATTTGGTCATCATAAAAATCCTATGAGATTTATGGTTCAAGTATAGGGATAGGGCCTTCGATTTCCCTGGTGTAGGCAACTTTCAGGACTGTCAACAAGCATTTAGTGAGGAAATGTGAATAATAATAATATTAGTACATGTCAGATTTTTATAGATGTTTAAGGTTTGCAAAGGGCTTCCTCACAACAACCCTGTGAAGTAGGTAACTTATTTCTTACCCCCATTTTATAGATGAAGAAACTGAGACTCAGAAAGATGATGTGATTTGTAAGAATCAGTAATGTCTCTGAAGCCAGGGCAAAAAAGACTATGTGGTAGGAGGGGGTGGTAAACAGTGTCAGAAGATGCAGAGAGGTTAAGAGAGATGAGAACTAAGGAAAAAAAAAACATTTTATTTGGTATTTAGCAGGTTATTGGTAACCTTTGATAGAGCAATTTTGCTACTGTAGTAATGGGGATAGAATACTGATTGGAACAGACTTGAGGAGAGAATTAATGAGTAAAAGAATGAGAAAGCATTTATTAAGTACTTAATGTGTGCCAGGTACTCTGTTAAGCATGGGGGTGGGGTGGCGTATAAATATAAATAAATAAGACAGTTTCAGTCCTCCAGGAGCTTATCTTCTAATAGAGGGGTAGGTGGCACAACAGATAGATCATTGGACTTGGAGTCAGGAAGATCTGACTTCAAATCTAGCCTCAGATACTTAATAACTGTGTAACCTTCTGCAGGTCACTTAACTTCTCTCTGATTCAGTTTCATCATCTATAAAATAAGCACAATAATATTTGCCTCACAATGTGAGATAAAAAATAGGATAATATTTGTCAAACTCTGAAGTGCTACATAAATGCTAGCTATTATTATGGGTGAAGATTAGACATAGAAGAGTGGTAGTCAGGGGGAGGTGTTTTAGATAAGGAAGTCGGAGTGAATGGTGATAGGAATTATAGAGCAGCTTATTGACACATTTTTTCCAGAATGTTAATGTGATTGCTGTTCTCAGAAAATAGGTCGTAAGAAAATGGAGGCATTAGTTGCGGACAACTTTTTAATGATGATTAGCAGTGAAGTTGGAGAGAGAGGATTTTCGCTACTTGGTGTACCAGGGTCAAAGGAAAGGGTTTTTTAGGTTTAGGGAGACACAAGCATGTTTGTTGGCAGTAGCAGGGGAGAGATTAAAAATACATGAGAGAAAGGGGATGACTATTGGAACAAGGTTTTGGAGGAGACAGGAATAAATCAGCCTTGGTGCAGATAGGGATCCCTTTTCTTCTGTGATAAGTGGAAAGGAGGAAAGATAGTGGGGATTTAAAGAATGGATGAGCCAGGCCGAGGTGGTTTTTATCTCAGTGAAGCTTGTAGGTTATCTGCTCTAAATGTGAGGGTGTGGTTGTTGAAGGTTAGAGGAGAAAGGAAAGGTTTGAAATAATTGCTGTGGGAAATTGGGAATTGAGGGCACAGCAGAAAGGTGGTCAAGCAGGACTAAGGGCCCCAACAAGGTTATTCACCATACATTTATAGTGAGTGAAATAAACTTAGTTTTGTAATTTCCTCCAACATGGAACAACCTTGGGTTAACAGCTGAGAAATTTGCTGATAGGGATGATGCATCTCAAGTTGAAAATAGGCAAAAGTCAAGCAGTCAAGGGATTCTAGAGTAGTTGGTAGTGTGACAGAAAGTGACAGACCAGGTGGTCAGGACTGCAAAGTGAGGCAGATGAAAGCATAAAAGGAATATTATGGACTGAGAGAGTAGGGAGGACTAAAGGGATTAAAGGGATATTGGTCAAGACTAGGGTTATTTTGAGAGAGTGGAAGATGTAGAAGGAGAGTTATTTATGTTGAGGTAGTATAGAATTTCAAAATTCTGGATTTTGGAGGAGGTAAGACATAATGAGGTGACCACATTGGGTGGTATGTGGGTGAAATGGGATAGATACAGAAAGGTCTTTGGAATTATATAGTCAGCTTGTTGATGGGGTCTCATCAACATAATTATCGAAGTGTTTGATTCTTCTGCCTTTCCTTTCCCCTTTCTCCTTACTCCACCCTCCATCCTACTTGGGAACAGTAAGAGGACGGTAGGGAATGGAGAGGAAGACTGTGAATCATGAACTAAAGTTATGATATTTCTAAAGCAGTCAGTCAATAAACATTTATCTGGGACTTATTATATATTAGACCACTGTGCCTTGGGGATAAAAAGAAAGATAAAAGCACTGTCCCTGACCTCAATGAGCTTACATTCTAATGAAGAAGACAAGATGGTGAAAAAATGTTGTATTTATATATACAGTATAAATATAAGAAGGTAGGCACTAGAAGTGAGGAGAGTGACTTGGGGGAGGGGACAGAGAATGGGAAAGGTTGCCTGCAGAAAGTGGAATGTGAGCTGAGTCTTGAAAGAAGCTTGGGAAGCCAGGAGGTAGAGTTGAGAAAGGACAGTCTTCCAGGCATGGAAGATAGCTAGTGAAAAGATATGAAGTAGAGAGATTGAGTGTTGTGTTCACAGAATAAGAAAGCCAGTGTAGCTGCATTGTATTATACATGGAAATGAGTCAGTATAAGACTGGAAAGGTTGGGAGGAACAAAGTTGTGAAGTACTTTAAAAATCAAACAGAAAATTTTATATTTGATCCTGGAGATAATAGGGATGACATGATCAGGCCTGAGTTTTAGAAAGATCATTTTGACAGCTCAGTGATGGATGGATTGGTATGAGGATGTACTTGAGGCAGAGAAACCAACCAGGAGGCTATTGCCATAATTCAAGACAGAGGTTTTGAGGGCCTTCACTAGTGTTGGGGACATACGTGAAAGATGTAGAAAAGGTAGAAATGATGAGACTTGGCAGCATATTAGATATGAGAGGTAAACGTGAGTGAAAAGTCAAGAATCGGGCCTAAGGTTGCAAGTCTAGATAATTGGGAGAATGGTGATGTCCTTGATAGTAATAGGGAAATCCAAAAGAATGGAGGATTTGGGAAAGATAGTGAGTTCTGTTTTGGCTATATTGAGTTTGAGATGTTTATGGAACATCCAGTTCAAGCTATCCAAAGACTTGGATCCCTAAGCTTTCTTGGTAATTACCTGTTGCCAAATGTTTTGGGTTGTTGTGTCTCATTCCTTCTCTTTTTTTGCTGTGTTCAATAAAAATTTGCTTTGGAGTAGCCTAATTTTGAAGTAGTCTAGAATACTGCTTTCAAATTTGGGCACCACATTTTAGGAAGGACATTAACAGGTTGGAGATTGTTCGGTGGAGGGTGACTAGAATGGTTAAGACTGGTGAATAATTGGAAGAAGTGAGACTGTGTAGCATGGAGAAAAGATGGGAAATATAATAACTGTGTACAAAGATCAGAAGGGCTGTCATATGGATAAGGGATTAGACTTGTTCTCCTTGGCTCCAGAGAGCGTAACCAGGGATAATGAGTTAAGGAGAGGAATATTTAGGTTTGATGTAAGAAAGAACTCTGTAACAATTACATTTATCCAAAAGTGGAATTAGATATCTTGGGAGGTAGTGAGTCCCCTTTCATTTGATGTCTTCAAGCTGGGAGTGGGTGTTGATTTGGTAGGGACATTGTAGAGATGATTCTTGTTCAGGTGAGAGTTAGATTAGATACTCTCTAAAGTTCCTTTCAATTCTGAGATCTTATGAGTTCTTTAAAAATTATTTTCCTATTTTAGGAATGACTATGACCCTCCCCTACACAACAAATTCCATAGATTTACTTTTTGCCTCTAAGATAAATATAAATTCTTCTGTTTGCCTTTGATAACCGTTCACAACCTGTGCCTAAACTACCTTTCTAGCCCCTTTTTATGCTGCTCCTCTTCCCATACTTTTTTTGACTAGCCACTAAAGCTCTCTTACTGTTCTTCATACACAGACCTTTATCTCCTCTCTTCATGGTTTCCCAAGCCTAAAATATTCTCCCTTCTTACCATCACCTCACTTCCTTCGAAACTCATTTCAACTATTCCCCAGTTGCTAAATGGTCAAATGATATGAATATGCAGTTTTCAGAGGAAGAAATCCAAGTTTTCAATAACCATGTGAAAAAAAAATGCTCTAAATCAGAAGTGTCAAATACTGGGAGTAGGCCTAACCAGGTTAAAATGCAATTGGGAAATCTTTAACAAAATAAATAAAAATACGGTAACATAATGTTAATATGTGGTTTTCTAAGTTAATCATGGGCCAGCAGGGATCCTTAAGTACTATTTTAATTTGATACCACTGCTCTAAATCACTAATGATTAGACAAATGAAAATTAAAGCAACTCTGAAGTATCTCTTTGCACTCATCAGATTGGCTAAGTTGACAAAAAATGGAAAATGACAAATGCTGGAGGCACTGTGGGAAAACGTGTTTTTTAAAAAATTCAATTTTATTTTCAGTACCAAATTCTTTCCCTTCTCTTCCATCCATTGAGAAGGCAAGAAAAAATGTGTAGTCATGCAAAACAAATTTTTGCATTAGTTATGTTCTTCCCTCCTCTCTCCCATCTGCCCCGCCAAAAAAAACAAAAAAAGAAGAAAAGGAAAAATATGCTTCACTTTATACTCTGAACCCATTAGTTCTCTATCTGAAGGTGAATCATATGCTTTATCATGAGTTCTTTGGAATTGTGGTTGGTCATTGTGTTGATCAGAGTTACTAAATCTTTTGGAATTCATTATCTTATCCTCAAAGAACAAATTGGAAATCTTGAATCAAAGGAAAGATTAGTAAAATTGAAAGTAAGAAAACCATTGAACTAATCAATAAAACTAGGAGCTGGTTTTATGAAAAATCAATAAAATAAATAAGTGGTTAATTTGATTTAAAAAAAGAAAGAAGAAAACCAAATTACCAGTGTCAAAAATCAGAAGGATAAATTTGCCACCAATGAAGAGGAAATTAAAACAATACTTAGTTGCTATTTTGCCCACTTGTGTGCTGGTAAATCTGACAATCCAAGTGAAATGTATGAATATTTACCAAAAAATAATAAATTATCAAAGTTGATTATCTTTACAATATTGTATATATTATTCTCCTAGTTCTGCTCACTTCACTTTTCATCAATTCATATGTGTCTTCCCAGGTTTTTCTGAAAGCATCCCCTTCATCATTTCTTACATATGCCACAGTTGTATTCTGTCGCATTCATATGTCATAACTTGTTCAGTCATTCCCCAATTGATAGGCATTCTCTCAGTTTCCAGTTCTTTGCCGTCACAAAAAGAGCTGCTATAAATAGTTTTGCATGTCTAGATCCTTTTCCTCTTTTCTTTTATCTCTTTTAAGTATAGAGCTAGTAGTGGTATTAGTGGTATCACTGGGTCAAATTGGGTATGTACAGTTTAGTAGTTTTTCAGGCATGGTTTCAGATAGCTTTCCAAAGTGTTTAGACTAGTTTATAGCTCCAGCAGCAGTGTATTAACTATTTTCTCACATCCCTTTCAACATTTGTAATTTTCTTTTTTTTTTTTTTTTTGTATTTTAGTCAATCTGAAGCATGTGAAGTGGTACCTCAGAGTTAGAAAATAGGTACTTTATGAAACATGCTATCCAAGACTCAGCTTAAGCCTTACCTCTTATATGAAGCCTTTCCCGATCCCCTCACCTACTAGTGTGCTCTCTTGTACTTAGTTTCTTTTTATTCTGTATATAGTTATACACATTACATTACATATTGTAAGCTTCTTCAAAGCAGGGACTGTTTCATTTTTGTTTGCATATCCTTAGAGCCTAGCATTGTGCTTGGCCCATAATATGTGCTTAATTAGTGCTCTTTCTACCCTTTCCTCTACCTATGGCTCCCTTTCCTTCCATGTTTTGGACTGTGTGGAGAATGGACTGAGAGAGGAATGGTAGGAGGCTTATTATATTGATCCAGATGTCAGGTAATGATTAAGACTGGAACTAGGGTGGTGGCCATGTGATTGCAAAGAAGGGGACAGACACTAGAGGTGCTGTGGAGGTAGAATTGACAAGCCTTGGCAATTGTATGTGGAGGGGTAAGGGAGAGGGAAAGGTTGAGGGTGACTTTCTGTTGCATCTGTGGGTAATTGGAGGGATGGTCATACCCTTGACAGAAACGGGGAAGTTAAGAAGAGGACTAGATTTTTTGGGGAAAATATTATGAAGTCATGTTGATTTTGAGTTTCTTGTTGGTCATAAATTTGGAAATGTCCTATAGTCAATTGTTGATTCAAGAAGTCTCAGGAGAGAAACTAGGGCTGAATTTATAGTGTTTGTGAGTCATCTGTATATAGATATACTAGACTGATCCCTTTCAGTTGATTGCAGAGGTAGGGAAGGTTAGACCTAGCTGAGACCTGTGGACAAGGGTAAGGTCCTGGGGTGGAAGTGATTTGTCCAGGGTCAATAAGTGTTAGAGCTGAGACTTAGAACCCATATATTCTGACTCCCAGAGTTATTTTCCTAATGCATGGTTATGATCTCATCGCATACCGTCTTTTGTTCCCTTCAGCTGTAGATGAATTCCACCTCTCTTTCTACTATATTTTAAGGTCCCTCAGACCTTGTAATCTACCCTACCTACCTCCTAAAGATCACTGGCACTGTCATGCTGACCTACTGATATAGCCCAAGGACCTGTTGGTCCTGCACTCCACACTTCTGCTGCACCCTTAGGATTTCTAGGTTTTTCTGTCTACTCTGAAAATTAATTTTCTTTTATATGTTGTCTTCTCAATTAAAATGGGAGCACCTTGAGGGTAGGGACTCTCTTGTTTATTATATTTATATTATTGAAAATACCCATGGCTTAGCTCTGTCCTTGAGATATATAGTAAGTGCTTAATATATGCCTTTTCACTTATATTTCATTTGTCTGTGTTTCAAGGACCTTCACGATCTGGTCTCTACCTCCATTTCCACTCTTCTCATTCTACTCTTTCACTATACTATTCTAGCCAAATTGGGCTACTCTTCCAAACTTTCTACTTCCATGCCTTTGTTTATTTGGTTTCCAATGCCAGGAATGCCTCTGCTCTGATCTCATCCTTGCTTGTTGAAATGGTGCATGTCATATTGGAAAGGGCAGTAGATTTAGAGTTAGAAGACCCAGTTTTGAATCATAGCTTTGCTACTTAGTAAGAATCCTTGCTCAAGTTGTTGAATCTTTCTGAGTTTCAGTTTCTTCATCCATAAAATAGCGATGATAATACTTATATATGACCTCCCTCTACTTGAGCCTCAGTGCTCTGTAGAAATGTGTGATGATTGTTGTGATTATACATCCTGTGAAGGCCAGCTTAAATGCTGCTTTTCCTGATCAGTGCTCAGAAAAATAATCTTTCCTTTCTGTATACTCACACAGTACTTTGTTTATATCCCTCATGAAATTTGTCATATCCTTCCTTGGATTATAGCCGTGTGTCCCTTCCAGGTTGTGAGTTTTGTAATGCACTTCAATTTAACAAGCATTTCTTAAGTGTCCCCCATGTTCCAAGCTGGGGGTACAAAGACAAACCAAGATGGTCTTTTGCCCTAAGAAGCCTACCTTCTCTTGAGGGGAACAACCCTTATACAGGTAAATAAATACTAAATGTATACAAAATGTTTTGTTAGATGTGGAGATGTGGAAGAACCCTGCAAACTGTTTGGGAGGAGAGGGTGGTTCAGGAAAGACCTTGTCTAGGAGGTGGCACTTGAACTGAGCCTTTATACCAGGTAGGGATTCTGAGATGTGGAGGTAAAGAGGGAGAGCATGCTGGGCACGTCATAGGGACACAGTGCAAAAGCCTTAGGTCTCTCCTCTCTTTCTTCTGTTATTGTCTCAGGCAAGTCATTTCACTGCTATGGATCTAAGTTTCCTTATTTTTTTAAATGAAAGAATTTTTCTAGATGACTTCTGAGCCTGTAATGAGCCTGTAATCTCCCTCTGTTATCTTATCTACAGTCAGCAGATAGTTGGAAATGCAAGGCAAGAATTCAGGTAAGAGATGAGGGCTATGTATATAGTTTTGGGAGATAACTGTTTGCTGGACATGATATAGTGGATAGAGTGATAGTCTTGGGAGTCAGGAAGACCTAAAATAATATCCTGCCTCTGACAGCTTAGGGTTGTGTAACTCTGGGCAAATCACTTAATCTCTCCTAGCCTCAGTTTCTTCATTTGTAAAATGGGGATTATAATATTTTCCATTATAGACCAGGTCTTGTGATGCTACTTCCACAATATCTCTTGCATCTTTCCTGTTTTCTTCACTTACTTTGTCAGTGCCTTAGTTCAGGCTCCTTTCTCTTGCATCTTTCCTGTTTTCTTCACTTACTTTGTCAGTGCCTTAGTTCAGGCTCCTTTCACCAGTGATTTGGACTATTGTAAAAGCCTCTTTCTCTCTATTCTCTCCCAACTAGATATTATCACAACTAAGCAGGGTTGATATAAGGATCAAGTGAGGATATACATGAAGAGCTTTGTAAACCGTTAGTGCTGTGTAAATGTTAGTCATTATTATTATATTCTATGGAGTCTCAAACTTATCATGGCCTAAACAGTATTCATCATCTTTTACCCTACCTCTCCTTCCTCCAAACTTCCCTGTTTCAGTTGAGGTCATTGCGGTTGTCTGAGCTGCTCAGATTCATAACCTCAATAATCTTAGACTATTCACTCTTCTTCACGTGAACCTTCATATTCAATCACTGGCCAAGTCCTGTGATACTGTTTCCACAGTATCTCTTGCATCCTTTCTTTCTTCACTCACTTTGTCAGCACCCTTGTTTAGGCTCTTTTTACTACTCATTTGGACTATCATATTACCCTCCTAACTGGTTTCCCTGTCTCTAGTCTCATCCTACTCCAAAACTTCCTTCCCACAGCTGCCAAAATAATCCTGATAGTGGACAAGTCTGACTGTGCTGCTCAAAATGCGTATAGGAGAAAATACAGGTGTCTGAGGCCCTTCACAGTCTGGCTCCAGCCTCTTTTTCTAGCCTTACTTCACATTTCTCTTCTTTTCACATTCTGTGTTCTGGCCACATTCTTCCTTGAATTCCTCATACCTTCTCTCATCTTTATCTCTTTGTATTAGCTGTCCTTTGTGTTTGGAATGCCTTTCTTCTTCATATCTGTCTTGCAAATTCCATATTTTTCGTTAAGTCAGCTCAGATTCTCCTCATGCCTTCACTGATGGCCCTGCTGATAGGGCTTTTTCTTTCCTTAAACATTCTTATAATACTTTATCTGCTCTTTCCTTTTCCTTTTTTTACTTCCTGGCTTATATTATACTTACCAATGTGCATGCCATATATGCCCTGCATAATGTAAGCTCTTTGAGTGCCGGAAAGGCTTTGTTTTTGCCTTTGTATTTTCACTGTTGAATGTGGTGCCTTGCATTTAGCAGGAGGTCAGTCTGTGTTTGCAGAATTTAATTCATTTAGGTGCTCTCTTATATCTCCTTATTTAGCATGGACTTCATCTTACAGGTTCACAGGAGTCATAGGACTTAACAGTTACAAATGACCTTGAAAATTATTCAGCCTCCTCATTTTACAGATAAGTAAACTGAGTTCCAGAGAAATTAAATGACTTGTCCAAGATTACATAGATAGAAAGTATAAGAAATGAGATTTGAACCCAGGTCCTTTGGATCCAAGACTTCTGAATTACACTGTACCATGCTGCTTCTGTGAGGCTCTCTTGACCATTTTTATTTTGTCATTTCAGCCAGTCAATCAATAATTATCTATTTGGCACTTACTATATGCCAGGCATTGTGCTAGGGATACATAGAAAAAGTAAAAATAGCCCTTGCCCTCAATAAACTTGCATTCTAAAAGAGAAGACAGCGTGTCTGCAAATAAGTACATACGAGATACATCCAAAATACGTGAAGGTAACCTTAGAGGGGAAGATACCAGTAGCTGGTGGGGATGTGGAGAGGGGCAGAAATGTCTCTTTACAGAAAATGGCATTTGTATTATGTATGAGTTGCTATGTGACCTTTCTTTATATCTTTGATCTCCTTAGGGTACATTCTTGGTAGCAGAATCTCTGTATCAACAGTATGGAATACTTTAATAACTTCTCTACCTAATTCCAAGTTGTTTTCCAGAGATCCCTTATTTTTTCTGTCTCATACAGTCTACAGGGGTGGGGAACCTGTGACCTCGAGATTATGTGTAGCTCTCTAGGTCCTCAAGTACAGCCCTTTGACTGAATCCAAACTGTTTGTTCTATGAAGTTTGGATTCAGTCAGAGAGCTGCACCTGAGGACCTAGAGGGCCACATGTGGCCTTGAGATTGCAAGTTCTCTACTCTGGTCTAGACCAGGGGTTCTTAACTTAGGGTCCACAGACCTCAGAGGACTCTGTAGAAAGATTTCAAGGTGGAGGGGGGAGTCTATGAATTTGGATAGGAAAAAAAAAATTGCATCTTTATTTTCACTAACCTCTAACTAAAATTTAGCATCTTTTTTTGAAGTCTTATTTATTATTTATTTTAAACATTCTTTTTAAATTTTGAGTTCCAAATTCTTTCCCTCTACCCCAACACCTCTGCCACTCACTGAGAAGGCAAGCAATGTGATATCAGTTGTACATGTGAAACCATAGCTTCTTCTTTGATTATTAATTTTTACAAAAATCGCTTTGAGTAGAATTCAGCCCACCATCCAACTCTCCATAGTGACTCTTCCAAACCTTTTCATCTCTCCTCAAACATCCTCTTCCCTCCACCCTCTCAGCTGAGAAACTTTGCCTCATATTTTACAGAAAAAATTGAGGCTATTTGTTGTGAGTTCCCTCTTTTCTTTTTTTCCCCGTCTCCCATCATTTATGTACCTTCTGACAGTATCTCCTCCTACACCTCTGTCCCACAAGTTTTGGTGACTTTACTCCTTAACAAAGCTAATCCCTCTATCTACTCAAGTGATCCTATTCCATTCTATTTCCTTCTACAGACTGCCCATTCTGTCACTTATTTTAAATCTCTTTCTGACTACTAGCTCGTTCTCTGCTACCTACAAATATGCCCATGTCTACCCCATCTTGAAAAAACAAACAACTCACTTGATTCTTTTATCCCATAACTATTATTTTTTCTGCCCTTTGTGGCTAAACTGCTTGAAAAGGCCAGCTACAAGATGTCCTTCCAGTTCTCTCTTCTCACTCTCTTCTTAACCCCTTACAATCTGGCTTTCAATCTTATCATTCCCATTGAAACCACTCTTGCCAAAATTACCAATAATCTTTTAGTTGCCAAATCCAGTGGCCTTTTCTTAGTCCTCATTCTCCTTGACTTCTCTGTAGCCTTTGACATTATTGAATACCCTCTCCCTCTAGTTTTCAGGATATCATACTTTCCTGGTTCTCCTACCTGACTGCACCTTTTCCATCTCTTTTGCTGGATCCTCTTTCAGATCACTCCTTTTAGCCACAAGTGTCTCATAGGGTTTAGTCTTGGGCCCTCTTCTCTTCTCCCTTTGTACTACTTCATTTGGTGATCTCATAAGCTTCCATGGATTTAATTGCCACTTCTATGCTAGAGATTCTCAGATTTGCTTCTCTTGCCCCAACCTTTCTACTGACTTCCAATCTTGCATCTCCAGCTGCTCTTCAGATATCTGGAATGTCATATCTTAAACTCAAACTTAACATGTCCAAAACTGAACTCAGTATCTTTCCACCAAACCCTCCCCATTTCCTAACTTCCCAGTTACTTTAGAGGGCAACACCATCCTCCCAGTCCCTCAGGCATATAGATATCATTCTCCACTCCTCACTATCTTTCACCTTCGTATCCAATCTGTTGCCAAGGCCTGTCATTTCACCTCTGCAACATCTTTTGAATATACCCTCTGACACTGCCACCACCTTGGTGCATGCCCTTATCACTTCACGCCTAGATTATTGCAATAGCTGCTGGTGGGTTGGCCTGCTTCAGATCTCTCCCCAGTCTAACACATCCTTTATTCAACCACTAAAGTGATCTTCCTGAAGCACAGGTCTGATCATGTCACGCATCCCCTCCCTCCCAATAAATTCCAATAGCTTCTTATTGCCTCCAGGAACAAATACAAACTCCTGTGTTGGACATTCAAAGCCCTTCATAACCTAGCCCCCCTCCTACCTTTCCATTATTCTTAGAACTTACCTCCTTCCTATATGTATTCTTCCATCCAGTAACACTGCCTTTGGCTGTTACCCATGAACCAGACACTTTCTCTGGCTGCCCTCCATGCTTCAGACACTTTTCCCTTCTCAGCCTACTGCCTTCTTTGGCTTCCTTCAAGTCCAGCTAAAATCCCATCTTCTACAAGAAGCATTTCCCAACCCTTCTTAATAGTATTGCCTTAGCAGTATCATTTATTTCATATTTATCCTTTATATGGCTTGTTTGTACAGATTTGTTTGCTTGTTGTCTCCTCCATTAGATTGTAAACTCCTTCAGGTCAGGGACTTTTTTGCTTCTTTTTGTATTGATAACACTTAGCAGAGGGCAGCTAGGTGTCGAAAGTGGATAGAATGCCTGGCCTAAAGTCAGGAAGACTCATCTTCCTGACTTCAAATCTGGCCTCAGACACTAAGTAGCTGGGTAGCCCTGGGCAAGACACTTAACCTTGTTTGCCTTAGTTCCTCATCTGTAAAATGAGCTGGAAAAGGAAATGGCAAACTACTCCAGTATCTTTGCCAAGAAAACCCCAAATGAGGTCACAAAGAGTCAGACACATCTGAAACGATTGAGCAGCAAAGCACTTAGCACAATGCCTGGCCCATAGGATGTGCTTAATAGATATTTGCTGAGTGATTGACTAACAGGTCTGAAGGCTTTACCAGATTGCCATAGGGTACTGTGACACACACACAAAACAAGATTAATAATGTCTGGTCTAGAGTTTTGTCAGGAATTCAAAGTCAGATTTCCTTTTTTGAAAATCAGGACCCTATTTGTTTGACTTGTATCATGCAGCACTTCCCTCACTCTTCATGATAACAACAACTCGACAATCGTGTCTGCAATTTTTTTTCAATACTTTAGAATTTACTTTGTTAGTGTTTGGTGACTTGAACTGGATGAGAGCCACTGAGTATTTTCTAAGTATCTCTTCATTTATTATAAGTTACATTTCTGTTACTATTTTTCTTCCACACTTCCTATGCTAAAAATTATTCTCTTGGCAGAAAGGCTTCAGAACTCAAGTTTTGCCTTCTCTGGGTTATCTTATTGTCCCCACTGTGCCCAACAGTGGGTCTCTCCTTTTTTTGCTCTTGTCCTCAGCACAGCTAAAGAAGCCCTTCTTGTTGACCTTGGTGTCTATTGAAATCTCAACTTTTTCTAAGCATTAGCATCCTTGACGTTCTTAAGATACTCTGCCTTTTCAGTTATATTTAGTTAACTGCCCTTGTCTCTTTCTTCTAGACATGTCTTTTCAAAATAAAAATTGGTTGCTGAATTCCTTCTGTAGCCGCATTGGTTTCTTTAGAGAGTTTTCTTCTTCATTGGAATCATTTTTACTTCTGTTTAGAGTTTTATTTTTGAGAGTATCATATCCATCTTGAATCAGCACTTCCTTTGAAGAATATTAGACCTTTGGATCCTCTTCTTTCTCCCTCTCTCTCTCTCTTTCTCTCTCCCTCCCCCCTTTTTCTCCCCTTCTTCCTTTTCTTCTCCTTTTCCTCCTACCTTTTTCTCTTTCCCTTTCTCCCTTCCTTAGGCAGCTAGGTGGTACAGTGATTAGAGGGCTGGACCTAGAGTCAGGAAGACTTAAGGTCAAATGTGGCCTCAAGGCACTTTCTAGTTGTGTTACCCTAAGTTACTTACCTGCTGTTTGCCTCAGTTTCCTCAACTGTAAAATAACGATAATAATAGCATCTGCCTTATAGGGTTATTTTGAGGATCAAATGAGAAAATAATTGTAAAGTACTTAGCACAGTACCTGGCACATTGTATAATCTACATAAAAGCTTAGTCTCCATATTCCCCTCCCCCTTCCACCTTTCTCCCTCATACCCCCACCTCACCTAGCTCTTTGTGTCAGGAAGTTCTCTGTTTCCCAGCTTCAGATTTCTCTTCTTGGGTTTCACTCCTTTATTTCTTGTTAATCCCCACCTTGTCTTGCCAACAAGGCAGCTGTGGGTAAATAATGCCCTGAGAACAGCTTTTCAGTTGCATCCCAAAGCCCTTGTTCCAGGGAATTCCTTCCTTCCCTCTCTTATTGCCACCAGTCTTCACCAGGCCCCAAGGGGAGAGGAATTTCTCCCTGACTCTCTGGAGTAATGTCAGGAAACCCTTCTTCCTTTAATTCAGTGCATACACCATTGAGATTAAAAAGGTTTATTGGGGAAAAATAGAATAAGATAAAAGGAAGGAAATAAAACAAGAAAATATACTGACATCTAAGCTTCTGTATTGTAGAATAGGCATAGAGATAGATCTTTGTTGACCCTGTCATGAGGAGTATCTAGGTCCTAATAACATTATCACCATGAATAAGACATTCCCTCCCACCTTTATGTAAGGTTCTGTAAAGGCTTAGCCCAGTGTCCAACACATAGTAGATACTTAATAAATGTTTATTGTTTGATTGATCTTCACCTCTCTTAACATACTCTAGGCTTGAATTCTAGCCTTCAGTCTATCCTTAGGAAATTGTGTCTAGTACTCAGGGATCAGGACCCTCTGATCCCTTAATGTACAGGTTGCTAGGTCTTGTGTTAAACCTGATTGTTTTAATTTCCAATTGTTTGCCAACACAAAGAGAGCTGCAATAAATATTTTTGTACATATGGGTCTGTTGACTTTTTTTTTAAACTTTTATTTATTTTTATTTATTTTTTATTTTATTTATTTATTTATTTTAGTTTACATCATTCATTTCCACGAGATTTTGAGTTACAAATTTTCTCTCCATCTTTCCCCTGCCTACCACCCCAAAACAGCCATCTCATTGTATAACCCCTCCCCCAATCTGTTCTCTCCTATGTCCTCCCCCATCACCCCTCTGACTTTCTGGTAGGGCAGGATAGATCTCCCTACCACAGTGCCTATATATCTTAAGTCCCAATTGGATGTACTTAATAATAATAATAATAATAATAATAATAATAATGACTATATATATATACACACACATATTTATTTTTAACATTTGATTATAGAACTTTAAATTCTAGATTCTTTCTCTTCCTCCCTCGTCACCCACCCTCACTGGAAGGACAAGCAATTAAATACAGGCTGTACATGTGTAATTACGCAGAACCTCTCCACAGTGGGCATATTGTGAGAGACTGATTATATGTCCCTCCTTCCTATCCCGCCTCCCCCTTGTTCTATTCTCTACCCTGTCCCTGTCCCTTTACAGATGTATGTACTTCCATCAACCCTTCCCCCCACCCTCCCCTCCCCTCCAT